>CAJQUW010008619.1:0-465000 GCA_907163375.1 Prostheceraeus crozeri
TTAAATAGCAGCACCTCAAACACTGTTCTTAATTAAGTGGAGTTCCTTAATAAGGGACTTAGTAGAAACTGTGTTTGAGGTGTTGCTATTTAAAGTTAATTTGTACTTCTTGCCCTCCATTTATGCGCGTTCGTGGACCGTGAGCAAGTCGGACGGTGAGCGAAACGTTGGTCTGTGTTTCTTTTCTTTTATAAAATCACCTTTTATCGGCAATAAAGCTTGGGGATGAGACTACCACAGTTGTGTTTTCCGGAAAAAATTTATGTAATGCTAGAAACTTTGGAAATATGTAAAATAGTTGACAATTAACCCAATACATAAACAGTGCAAATAGCTTCAGAACGAAAAAATTGCGTCAGCGACCAATGACATCGTGATAAGTATTCAGATGTATTTAAAGGTTCTGAGTAGCGCAACAGATCGTTCAATGGAATTGTGAGACGAACAGGCAAACCGATGGTCCGGAACGTATCTAACAACTTCCACGTTTCTTCATTAATCGATCCTTATTTACTGGTAAGACGATGCGGAATTGCTGAAATTTTTTTTTTATAATCACAATATGATGTTAATTGTGTCATGCATGTATATCACCTATCGTTCCGGACTTCTTAATAAGTAGACTTAATAATTATGCAGTCGAATGCTGGTCGTGTCGTTATTAATTTTGAATAATACATATTCCGATATGCTCTGATATGCCGTTTTTATCAAAACCTTAACACTTTTCATTGGTAAAGTATGATGGTTCATATCTTTTACAGATGAAATCATGACTTGTTAAAATATATTAAATATGAATGAAAATGTCCCTCTCCTTCCAGACAGTGTTCTCGTATTTCAGTGTCATTACTTAATCTCACCTCCACTTTATTGTCATTCTGTAAATTTCTCAATCGCCTTGTCATCAGTCATCTCATTCATTCTCCTTTGTATACATGTACGTGTTTTTCAATTGAAAAAATAAACGTTCTGATATTCTGATATAAAAATCTTACCAAGTGGGGATCATACAGTAATGCAAAACAGAAAAATTACGCACGATATTGACAACAATGAAATTAAATAAACGATAGATCAAATTGCCATGCAAAAGATGTGCGGCTGGTAGGATTCGAACCAACGACCAAGGTTAACTAGACCTGTGCTCTTACCAACTGAGCTACGAGCCACTTACGCGACTGTGTCAATTGGCAGGATCAAACCCTCACCACCACACATCAGTTATCAAGGCAATTATAATCAACGGCAGATTTTCACTGAAATTCTTCGGCCATGTCACTATTCATGGAGGTCTTCTACTTGAAACTTGGAAGATAGAGTCATTTGGAAATGGTGAAAATCCCACGTCCGAACCCCCATAATTGAAGATGTACTACAACAGCGTTTATTAAAACGGAATAGATCATATGGAAACACGGATTCTCGCGTTTCACGATACTTGCATGTAAAGTGGGTGTCGTCATAATGAAGGAAAAATGAATGATTTATGTTTGAACGTTCGGTTATTTCTAATTTACTATGATTTTATAAATGATGAAGTTTGAGACCAGACAGAGTTGGAAGCGGGTCACCGATTTCGGCTGACGCGGCCTCAAATAGGCTTAAAATGATAAATTGATCTTTACCGCTATTAAGTTTTTCGAAATTCATTCCGTAGCATATACTCGCATATCTCGAGGCTTTTCTGACAGCGATTGTGCTTTGTGATTACGGACTCACGTGATCTCAGCACGTTGGAACGACACTTCCAACTTTTAACGCTGTTAACATTATTCGACCTCAGCGAGCAACAATGCAACCAGAATCAGTAGAAACGTTGTGTGTCGCGTTGGAATACCATGAAAGCTCTCATTCTCTCCTCTCTCTCTCTCTCTCTCTCACTTAGATTATTTTCAATTTGATGTGTATATGCTTACTAAGACATAGTGATGGATCTCAGATTTATTTACATAGTACAATTTGTACATATTGTTTCTAGCTTTTAACCATCATTGATTTCCAAATTCAGAGAAACTGATCAATAATACCGGTACTGATTGTTATATCTTTTGTCATGAACAGATATGGCTACAGTTTGTACACTGCATGTTGTAGATTGTTGTTGTAATTGATTTATCTGATCGATTGCTACATTGATGATACAACACGTTTGATTATTCGTTTACATGTAGGCCTATACAATTAAACCTTCAGAGTAATTAATTTATTTTTATATAGCATATTAAAACCTACATTGTATATAACTGTTATTACAGATTTCATAATTAAAATGGCTACAATATCGATATTTCGATACATTTTCCTTTTTGATACCGATAGGCTGACTAAGGTAAGTATTGACGGGTGATTGCTGCTCGGATTCATTTCATAATATAAGCGGACTGACTCAAAGACTGAACTGACCATCTTAATTAAAGGAAGCCTCATGCCTACTGGGACTATATAGCCTCTAGGCAGACCTTTAGAATATTAGGACCAACTCTTCTAAGAATACTAGCGTACTAGAACATAAGTTTATACTACTAGCCTTTAGGCTTCCTAGGCCAATTACGCCAACATCTTTAACACCGGGCAAAGATGCTCATGGTTACAACTTTCCGTGAATTATAGGTACGCTGCAACTTGAAACGTTGGAAGCTTATCTATCGGCATTACTCGCACATCTATAGGCTAAAATTTGCGCTACATTAAGACCTGCAATGTAACGGTATAAGACACTGGTACTCTCGGTACATTTTAGAAAACGGGTCATGGGTCATCGGGTCGGCGGGTCACTGAGAGTGACCCGTTTCCAGCTCTGAAGCCAGAAACAGGGTGTCTATAATTGTCATAATCACAAGAGATGAAATTTTCAATTATGTCGTTCCTTTGTAGGAATATATTTGGCCTGATGTGTAAGTTATATTGTAACGCCAATGCTTCGTGCCACAGACAATTCATATCGGTCCCTTGCAATGTCTGTGGTGAGGAGATTCGAACAACAGAGAGTCATTATTGAAATGTTCACTTAAATTTTGAACATGACAATAATGAGTAATCATTGAGTAATCAATGAGTAATTTTGAACATGACAACATGACACATCATGAAAACCACAATTTTATTTCTATTCAATCTTCCAACTTGATCTCCCAACTTCAATTTTTAGAACTATTCCTTTATTTTCCACATTTTATTCAAAGAACTGCTTTCACAGTCAACTACAACAAGATTTCCTGAAATTTCCGTTGAATATTGAATGTGATAGACGAAGTTAATCGATATTGACGAATCCCACCCACTCCTTCAACTCACAGACAGATTCTCCATCTCCTCCTTCCCATTGGGCGTGGTGCCAGCCAGACAGCGCGAGTAAGCCTGTTTTGCACTTGAAAGCATCTCTCTCTCCCTGCTTTCCCATCCTCCTTCCTTCTCCAAAAAGCACGTGATGTTCTGTGACGTCCTCGAATGTGGTAGCAGGACAGATCTCCCCAGTCTGTCTCTCTCTCTCTCTCTCTTCATTCTCATCCCATGCGCGCCTACACCACTTTCCCACGCCCAATTCTGTCGTCAATTCATGGTCTACGTTAACGAAACAACACAAGGTAACACTGACGCGGTTGGATTGAGACAAACAATCGTCTCACAGATCAAATGCAGAGTTGTCGACGTGAACTCACGGAAACCAAATAAAAATCGATTAAAATTTGTTAACTGTTAATCACAAACCACTTCAACAGAATCAAATAAGTACAACGTAGAAAGATGGTGTGATAGTTCACTTCTCCATGAATCAAACTAATCGCATATGGAACCATGAAAAGAATTCTATGAAAAGCTTGCTTTTTGTTGAGGATCTGCAATTGCGATTAATATGAAGACTTCACTAGTTCTACCTCATAAAGAAGCAGGTCAAAGCACTCCATGGTCTGTGATTTAAGTCAATTGAGGACATTAAATAACTATGACGGGTGGCATTACGGTTCGCCTAACGATTTTCTTTAGTCTATGAGATTTCTTACTTCGCTTAAAATACCGGTACAATAGTAATTCACACGTATGACATACATAATTGCATGGATATGATTCATTGGATGGATTGGTTATACTGTTGAAATTTTGATGACACAAGATTTCTTGATACATTGTGTAATGATATCGGTAAAGTAAGTAAAATAAGTAAATTGATACATCCATAGCAAGTTGATATCCCAAAGAAAATGGAATTCTTTGAAAGTAGGGATGCAAGCAAGAATGATAAATCTAATGTCAGATGGAAAGAACTGATTTTGATGATTTAGTAACTTTGGTTTATTTAGGCGAAACGATGCTCCTCCGTTAGGCGAACCAGGGCCTTTTGCTCTCTCTCTAACCCCCATAGCGCAGCACTAATTTAGGACAGAGATTAGGCGAAACGTAACGTAGCCCTATGACGGCACTCTTCTCTTCACAGAAATAGGATGTCCATGTTGTCTAGAGGGAATTTGAGTTAACTATGGTGGTGGTGCCGATTCTCCGTCTGGAGAAGTCGGATATGCATGCCGCCTAGAGAGTACATGAGATAAATGGCGTCACTCTCCTCTCCATGGGGGTTTATTTCACTCATGACCTTAAATGGACTAGACAATCTCATGAATTGTATAAGAAATGTTGTCGAGCCATGTCTGTGGTCAGACGTCTGAAATATAATGGCAATCATGGATCTGTTGTGTGGAAAGCATATGTTGGTCTGGTTTACTGCCACTTGGTGTTTTGCTGGCCTGTGATATGTGATATGAACAAGTGTGATTTTCAAAAATTTGTTCAGTTAGATCGTGTGGCCATGAGGTGGGCACAGCCTTACCATTTTCCCAGCTTAGAGTGTAGACTTGATAAATGCAGTATCAAACTTGCCAGGAAAATTGCATGTGAGTCAAGAAACCATCCTTTGGCGGATTTTTTTCAGATCCGCGATAATACCTGTAATGTCAGAAAGTCAAGAGTTTTGCGTCCTTTTGATAGGCGCCTTGTTATGTACAACAAATCATTTGCAAAATTTTCATCACACACTTGACTGCAATTACGTGAATGTTCAGTTTTGTCATATGTCAATACCGCTCTTTTGTATTGATCAATAAAGTATTATCTATCTATCTATCTATCTATGTATCTATAGAGGTAGGATATCCATGTAATCTAGAGAGTACATGAGGTAATTATGGCGTCACTCTCCTCTCCATAGAGGCAGGATATCCATGTTGTCTATAGGGGACATGAGTTAACTATTGTGCTGGTTGGTGGACCTTCTCTGTCTATAGAATTCGGATATCCATGTTGTCTAGAGAGGACTTCTGGATATAGTTATAGGATACCTATGCGAAAGTAAACTTTTCGGCTGGATTGTTTACATTCTGAAGAAACTGTTGAAATTTGGTTATTTGGTTAAAACATCGCAGATTTAGAATTCAGATAAGGGCGAGTCCCAATTCTTTTTCAACTTCATTCAATTCAAAAATGAAGTCAAAAATCCTGTGGGTATCCGAATTGCAGAGAACATTATGCAACGCATTGATCAGGTGATGACTGGCTGAATGGATGTTTAAACTGACTTTTTCAATCGATTTGAAGCCGGTCAGTGTTCTTTTTCCAGCCAAAGAGTTCGGTAGGCTGCACAATAAATTTTACTTTCACTTCGCTAGATTTTCCAGAAAAACGTAGGTTAAATGACATCTTTCAATAGTAAAAAAATGAATACAATTCCCCAGTTACATAGTTGACCGGTCGTCGGGAGATCAATTTGTCATCACAAGATAGAAAAAAATCCCAAAGTTTTGGTCGATACTTTCTTAAGTTAAAAAGGAAAAGTGAAAAATCTGACGGGCCTTCGGCGCACAGCGCCTTCAGATCATCGACCGTTTGAAGGCGCTGTGGGCCGAAGGCCCGTCAGACTTTTCACTTTTCCTTTTTAACTTAAGAAAGCATCGACGAAAACTTTGGGGAGTTTTCTCTACCTTCTGAATTCCCCGGTTGATTGATTTTCAGTGAATTTAACTGAAGTTGCAGCTATTATATCAGACTGTATGTTTTTTGAACAAGTTACGTACTATTCTATCTTCCTTGTTTAGTATTCATACAATATTTATTTCACCATCGTCTCCACCTTTATGTTTTTGTTTTATCACGAGTTATTATTGATATCGAATCATGCGGAAAAACTCATTCCATTTGATCACTCATTTCCTTAAATACACGGAATCAGATGAAGTACATCTAGAAGTGAAACTATTTTTGGAGCATTAAAGTACAAGAAGATAAATTCATTAGCATCCTGAATTTATTTATATCCTTCTATTTTGACGATAGAACTACATGAGAAATAAGTACCGCATATGGAGGCAGCTGGTAGTTGACCAAACGACGGTAGATCATGTTCATACTGATAATCAAAGGCACGAAGATAACTCTCTTTTATCTTAAAGTCGAATTTCTTTAGATTTGATAAGTACAAAGACTGAGGCAGATGGATTGAGGAGTTATTCGAAATAGAGAATCGACATTAGAAGAACCGATCTCTATGATAAAGGCATTGATCGCACGAGTGCTGCAAATTTGATGATTCAAATATTAGAATTCCTGACTAGCCGAAAATTAGGCTCGATGTCTTGGACAAATTATTTCCAATCTAAAATTAATTCCGACTTTTGCACGTTCAATGGAATTTAATGTATTTTATGTAATTTCATCGGTGAATAAAAGAAATCCGATAAAGTACTTAGACTTAAACAAATATATTTGTTGCACTTAAGTACAATGAGATGAATTCTAAGATGTCCTTGAATTTGTTTACATATTCCAACTGCAAGATAAAGTCATCATGACTGGAAGAAGATTCTCTGACCTACGCGACTGATCTGAACGGAAGATGAACTTCTCTAGATAGTCAAGGAAACACGACTGGGCATTATGCATCGCAAGGAATGCAATGACTCTCCGAGGGTGGTATTTCAGTGAATGAAAAGGGCTCCGTACAAACAATTTGCATTTTTGGATGTAATATTCGGCTGGTTTATTTGCTAAAGTTCGTATACCTGAGCAAGGCTAGGACAAAACAGAATATCAAAAGTTCATCTCTATAACTTAGTTACTGTTGGTTAAAAAGTTCAAATATTGTTTTTGTTCAATGTTTACACGTGTAAATAAAATGTAAAACTGAAAGATACCCTAGTTAGACGGTCTCCAAGAGTAGTAGCTAATCGGCTCAAAATAAAGCGATTTAATCCAAAAATGATAATTAACATTCGACGCCAGTTGGTTGTATCAACCATGAAATACCTGATTACATTAATACGACCACTTTATCCTACCAGACGTGCTATAAATTGCTAAAATTCGCTATAAATAGACATTTCTATATAAGCCTGCCAATCATAATCTCATCCGATTTTGTGATTGGACTTGTCAGCTCCTGTCAAGTGCTTCAAAGACGCATTGAACTTTACCTGCAAACAACTTACATAAGAGCATCTTTGACTTGCTTTGGTAAAAGATATATATTATCAATTGACAAACATTTTCCAATGTATTTCTAAATACATATGAACACATGTAGCTTCAATCTGCAAATTAGAAGTCATTTATCAGGCTTCTGGTAGCCGCAGCTGTTCCTGCAACGTACTAATTTTTATAACAATTGGCAGTAATTTCTGCCATGTTTGAAAATTTTTGTATAGAATTCACAATACAAAAAACGGCAAAGCATCAGCATATTTCAAGCTAGAGACGGTTAATATTTCTGTTGGCCAATCCTGGATGATGTTAATTATATGAAATATTGCCACTGGCTTTCTCAGGAATTATGAGCGAGACTTTTTACTTAACGTTTCGAGATTCTTTAACGAGAGTGACAAAATGTCATTTATTATGCATAGCAGTTAAACAAAATTTCAAAATGATGAACATGAGAATATAGACATAGAAAACTGCGATAAAGAAATATGCACAAAATCATCTATCATGGAATACAGTATGTACAAGGTTAATCAAAGCAATCTAATCAAAGGGAAATGTATGGAAACCGTAAAAAAATCGACTACCAAATGATACATTACACAACACGGAAAGCAAACGGTTCTCAAGTAAGCTATAATAAAAAGGGTAGTAAAACTTCACCAACATATATAGTAAGTGGATGTGTAGCTTTGATTAACCTTGTATACACTGTATTCCATGATAGATGATCTTGTGCATATTTATAGATCGTAATTTTCTATTTCTATATTCTCATGTCAATAAATGATATTTGTCACTCTTTAAAGAATCTCGAAGCCTTAAGTAAAAAATCTCGCTCTTAATTCCTGAGAAAGCCAGTGGCAATATTTTATATATTTCAAGCTGACCGCTTTCAATTCATGACAAAGTTTTGAGGTTCACATTGAAACAAAGTGAATACAAATTCCTTAGTTATCACTAGAAGCTCAAAATCCTGACTTTCGGTGATGTTCAGACTAACAACATCACAAATTAGACGTTGTGGAACTGTGTAGTATCAGGCGACCCGACAACAAAGTTGTAACCGGTATACCATCACTGGACTGTTATTACAAACTGCACCACTCGTTCCTATAAGCTCGCTGTTCCAGTGAATGAAAAGTTAAGCGTCCCCCTAAAAATCCACTGTGCTGGAGCATAATTCTGAGGATGCTAAAGGAAGGCCCACCATGTGAATGTTGCTGCCAAGATAATGCATGTCGAAGTGAAATATTCTAGCATGAAATGAAGAAAAGATAAACCCTTAAAGGCGAATTACGTTGAGCGGTATAAAATTGCCAACTCCGTTTGACTTGAACCCCATCGCGCTCGGACCAGTTTTCTTTTGAATTTCCCTTTCAGCCCCACATGCATACCCCTCGTTTAATAAAACTCTCTTCATAGGCCCTAATGTGATATTGTCAAAGAAATTTGTGCCATTTACGTGAAGCTACTCCCGAAATCATTCTTGTACGTAAGTGCTACTTGTCGACTAGGAGCTGTACTAACACCTGAAAGTATTCAAGCAGATCTACAAGTAGGCAGGGATGCGGAGTCAGCGTCAGAGTCTTATCAAATGATTGATTTCCTATCAGATGGCCTATAACTAGACCCGAAATATAATACAAGCAAATTACTTATCGCCGTGCATATGGCTGTCACTGTCTTGATGTCAACTTTCTCCGTCAAACAAAAGTACAGTGACAGCAGTGTATGCAAAGCTTGTAATAGTTGAGGGAATGAACCGTCATAGTGAAAAAAGGATTGTCTTTTTACTCGGTCATTTAGTAGAGAAGAAAAGCCAGGCCTTCCTAGCTTCGATCACACCTACACACTAAAGGTCATATCAGAGACAAAAATAAAATACTAGTTTGTTGAGAACATTGCCTCTTACCCTCACTTTAATCGTGTGATGGCTCCTCTAAAGCGCATTTTAAAATCGAAAGTGTACTCATCGATCATCGAAATCTCACATTTTTTTGGAGAAGAATGGGGGATTTTCCTGCCTGATAGAGACTGGAGAAAAATCGTGTGAAGCACACATCAACAAGATGGGAGGAGGCGGGCCGCATGCATCCAACTTGAAGCGACATTTGACAAACTTTCATCGAAAATGATTGATAATTGATACAGCAAAGTTCAGGTAAGCCCATAATGATCTATGATGTAGGTTAGCAGTTTATTTTAAAAAAAACTAGGCTTTCTATACTTGTCAAAATGATAGGACTCCGCATCCCTGAAAGCAGGTCATGCATGACAATTTATCTGAATTATTATCCACAGTATAATGTCATGTTCTGTTTGGTACAATCTTCAAGCATGTGTAAGTGCCAATGTAAGCTGTAACTATAAAAACTGTAGGTGTAGACTGCAAGCCAATTTATGCCAATTTAAAACAACCTTCCGCGTATTCTTATGCAGACGATAACCATGACCATTTAATTTTTTTAATTTCCTTTTTAGTCTTTAATTATTTCTGTTTTTTCAAAAATGCGAAAAATGAAAAACAGTTCTTCCAAACTATTCTCACTTGAAGCTGGGACATTCCCATAGCGAGTTCTACATATTGAACACAGCTCTAATAATTTAACATAGATTTAATATAATATAAGAGGGTAGGTGACACATTCCTACTGGCAGACAGAAAAAGGTCGCAACTTTTTGACTTTCCTGTGACAAATCAAGAGCCAAAATTAGTCGGATCTGCGTGGAATGACCTTCCCCAATAGTCCGTCTTTTACTCAATTGGCTCTAAAATACTCTTTTACTCTTCTGATGTGTGACTGGACGCGCCCTTCATGGCCCATTTGACATGTCCTCATCTTTATATTGAATGATCATCTCCAAATGCTTGAAAGTCTTTAATCACTAAGCCTTGACAGGATCCAAGGCGTACCGGGAGGACCTCCTCGGGGGTCCGATCGATATCAGGACAGGGCAAGTCATCAAGAAGTGATCACTCAATTTGAACTTCATCCGGCTAAGAAATCCATGCTAAAACCGATCATCAGCAATGAATCAGGTCACAGAATTACATAGATAAATGGCCAAGATATCCACGAAATGAATCTTTGGCATAGATGTGTAACTTATCGGCGAATATCTATTTCAATGTGTTAAACAACTTATGATAAACAGTTCCTTTTCATTCATTGTTAAAATCCATGTCAATCAGTATTTTTGTCCGCTGAATTTCAGTTAATAAGCAGGACCAATATTAAATTGCAATGTTGATAAATACTGTGTTCACAAAAATGCCAAATATCAAATAATAAGTGTCCATGAGCTGAATGGAACCTTTTAATAGTAGCCGCAGCTAAGAACGACATTTTTTCACAGCAGCCGCGGCTGCCTTCCGAAGAAATGCTGCATTACTCGAAGACTTTGCCCACTTTCAAGTCTATCCTCGCCAGTTAATTTCAGCCAACGCATTCTTGAGTTTATCAGCTGCAGCTTCGACCACCTACACTACTCCATCATCAATCTCGTGCTGTAGTCATATCGAATTCTCCGTCCTCTCAAGGGGGAGAGGCGTCTCGCTTTCCCATGACAGACAGGGGGAGACTTCAAAACTTCGCCGACACCGAGAAAGGGTAGCGAAATTCAATGGCGACAGCGAGCGTTAATGTGTCACGCGGAACCAGTCGGGTGGTTGGGAATGAGGAACTGGGTGTGGTTTTGGATGAGCTGTGAAATTATTGCGCATCTGTGAGCACTGATCGTTCAAGATGCTGCACGGAAGCGAATTCCTAACCGATGAGGCGATCCGATAGATATAGTCCTTCGCAAAATTATGGGAATGTGACTTTTAGCGATTTGTCAAAGATAAGCGGTCCAACTGGCCTCTGATTTCGGTGAGGTTCAGAAACAGTCATTGCACAGACTTCTTGAATATCTCTGAATTTCCCAATATTATGGTGACTTATTGAAGTGACCCAGAAATTTTACCGGCACTTTTTGAATAGACTTCAATGAATCCTGTTCTAAAATTAGTTCAGCTCATCTGACACCTTCAAATAGTCGCAAAAGTCACATGTATCAATGGAAATATCAATGAATATATTCCTTAACCCATTTGTGTCCGAATTATTTTTAAAAAAGATATTTCTCTCGATCTTTTTTCCCATTTCCTTTTGTACCGTCACTAGTGAAGAAGGTCGGACCGCGGACTTCGGTTCGATTCCAGGGCCAGGTGAGTGCGTTCGGGGAATCAATGGTGTTGGTGTCTTTTATTGACTTAATCGTTGTCTGTTTAGATATTCACTCACAGAATTAGACAGATCGTCCAACATTATCGAGAAAATTTTTGCGCAATGATCTGAATTCTTCAAATCTGAAGGAATCGTGGCGATCGGAGCATTTTGAAGGAATTCACGGCAATCCGCAAGCGGCGCACGAATATTTTTCCTATCTCTGCAAAGTATTAAAAATTTCTTTTTGCCCCCTTAGTAGGTTCCTGCATGTGCCATTGCTTTGAATCAGTTTGCACTTCTAGCAAAGTGATATGCTTAAACAATCTAGTTATCTAGTTATGTCTGTCTGTAATGTATTCAATATATACACCGACATATCTTTGTTGTCAATCTACTTTGCGACGTAGTTGTATGACATGTTGATGCGCTATCTCGCTAGGACATGAATGCTGATAATTATGTATTCTGTCAATAAGAATAGGACAATAGGCTGTCGATATCAATTAGAGATGACATCTGCCTTCACTCGCCTTCCTTTTGTATGGTCAGCGTGGCCTAGTGAAGAAGGTGCGAGGTCGTCTCCACCGCGGACTTAAATTAGATTCCTGGGTCAGGCGAGTGCGGTCGGGGAATCAAGCGTGTTGGTGTCTTTTATTGATCTAATCGTTGTCATTCTCTTTAGATATTCAATCTTTTTCCAAACGCAATTTGTGGGCGTTGTGGGCATCGTACGACTTTGGGAGTGGCACTAATAGAACGGGTTTGATCTTTTTCATTTGGTCACCTTCCTGGTTGCTCTGGTGAAAATGTTGGCTGGCAGCATCGCTATAAAAGAATCGGGTCGAAAAACAAATTTCACATTGCATCGATAGCTATAACCTCGTCTATTTAATTTATGCATGCTTCTTATGTCATATTTCAGATTAACAGGCTAACAGGCTAGCCATTTATGGAATTAAATTTAAAAGGCATAGAAAATGGTCAACTCCGAAACTAAATAAAATTATATCAATGATGGCAATGTAATCACAGACTTCAAATCAGCTTTGACACAGGACATCAATAATCTCATCACACCAACAAATCAAATTATACACGAACTGAACCGGCATAAATTTTAAACGGGAGCACGAGTCAGGTCGAGCATTTGCATGTTTAATAGTGATGCACCGGATAGTGAATTTTACTGCTTACAGAAGCATGTTGACTGATTGCCAAATAAAAATACGAATAAATCCAGAAATTCAACTAATATCAGGACAGCCAACTTCCTCTAGAAGGTAAACTGTAGGAACATTATCATTTTATCTTTGTAGGCATCCATAAGACCACAAAATATCAAAGATTCGTCAATAGACACTTAGCAACCAAATCGTGCTTTCAATTGATTGCATGTGACTACAGTAAAGATGAGGAAAATCGATATCCTATGAAGACAGAAAGCAAGAAAATGTGGAAATGACTGTAGAGTCTGTCTCTGTGTGTGTTACGAGATTACGGAATTAGTCTATAACCATCCTCAAGTGCGAGCAAAAAGAAGATAAAAATGAACAACATTTAAACATAAATGTTGATGTCTGTTAAGTATAGAATTCATATGACAATAAGCAGCAATCATACATCGGTAGGGCGGTCAAGGAAACCAAAATTGTCTTGAGTTCCTAGATAACTCTTTCGATGTACCTCGCATGATTGCTATTGGTAATTTTATATTTTTTCTTGAGGACGGTCATCAAGATTGCATAAAGGATTTCCTATGCTTAAATTGTTCAAGTCTGAGGTCATCTCTATCTCTCCATCTTTCTATACTTGAGAACGGCCATGGATTATAGCCAATATTGAGCTAAATAATTAGAAAAAACATCAAATATGCCTACTTCATGGTTCCAAATCTAGCAAATATGAACTCTCACAAAAACAATCACAACCACTGTAGTCTATGCTGATGGGCATGGTGGTTCATGGTTGATATTCTCAACTGAGGACGCGTATATTTTGACAGGCACAGACCCTTCGCCTTTGGCTTGGATTTTGGTCATCAAATTAGGTTTCCTAAATGCAAGTGTGCAAAAGCAGATGCAATCTCGTCGGAAACCAGAGAAGGCTTGCCTTGGGAAGTTCTCTTTGCTGACGACTTGGTGATCATGGCAAGGAGCGAGGCGGAACTCATGGAGAAAGTTGTGAAGTGGAAGACATGTTTGGAGGCGAAGGGTCTGAAGGTGAACAGCGAAAAGACGAAGATGATGATATCTTCAGATGGAGCAGGCAATACAGATCGATCGGGAATCTATCCATGTGGTGTGTGTAACAAAGGAGTTGGTGCAAATTCCATAAGATGCACGGACTGCGGTAGGTGGATACACAAGAGATGTAGTGGCGTGAAAGGACGCATAACATCAGCTACCGCAAGGGGATTTGCATGCAAAGGATGTAAAGGTGACATATCATCAGCAACGAAGATGGGTGACGGAATAGAAGTGGATGTGGCAGGGCAGCGTTACGAAGTGGTGAACAGGTTCTGCTATCTTGGGGACATGTTGGATGGCGGCGGTGGTGCGGATGCAGCTGTGTCTACGCGCATACGTTGTGGCTGGAAGCGATTCCACGAGCTGTTACCATTCCTGGCTTCAAGAGGGACACCTCTCTGGATGAAGGGGAAGGTTTACGAAGCCTGTGTGAGGAGCAGAATGTTGTACGGCAGTGAGACATGGGCCATGAAGACAGAAAACAAAATGAAGATGGTAAGAGCCGAAAGAAGAATGGTCAGGTGGCTTTGTGGTGTTTCCATTCGAGATCGAATCTACAGCGAAGAGCTCCTCCAAAGGCTTGACTTGGTTGGAGTAGAAGAAGCCATGAGAAGAAGGCGACTGCGATGGTATGGCCATGTAGTTCGGAAGCCAGATGAAGATTGGGTAAAGAAGGTGTGGAAGATCGAAATACCAGGACGGAACATCAGAGGTCGACCTCGTACCACCTGGGAAGAAACTGTTCTTGGGGATTGCAGGAGATTGGGTCTCTGCGAGGATCTCTGCAAGGATCGTGGAAGATGGAGAACTGCCATCAGAGGAAACCGTCCAACCCAGCCAACGGCGGAAAAGGGACGTTAAACGTATGATGATGACAAGTGACTGTCTGTGATTCTGCAGGACAGAATGATTCAAACATTGATTGGATTGAATTGGAATCAATTTTTCAAATTGTCAATTAGCCTCAGACCACCCTGGAAACGTTGCTTGATGCTCCAATGTTGCGAATTTAGCTGATATGACTCAACAGTATAATTTTTTGTAGATGTCATAAGCCACGATGCTATTAGAATCACAATTTCATTGATGTGCAAATTTTCAGCTAGTTGCTGTAGAGATCGCATGGAACTTTGACATTCTCGAGATGTTTACAGATGCAGTTCAGCGAGTTTCCAAGAATACAAGCGATAGACGAAAGTCATCTTCAAGCAGAGAGTCGGAATCGCCATAATGTGAGGAAACTCGTTGAGGTTCTACCTGACTTCCAGAGCCATTCAACAGATCAATAAATATCCTTTTCATGCTATTTTGAGCTTCAATTTTTTACTAAATATTCATACTTGTGGTCTACGTGGCACAACGGTTAAGTGCTTGACTATGTGATTTTTTGGTTTTGGAGGTCGATCCCCTAAACTCCCACTGGAAGTCGACAGGAAGAGCATCCGGGATAAAAGTACCACAATTCTCCAGCTGAAAGAACTATGTCAGCCCAAACCCTAGAGTGGGCACTGATCCCAATTAAGTTGACTATGTTGAATATCAATGATGAAGATGATTATGAATTGTAACATGGAGTAGAGATGCAGAAGGTAGCGTCAAGTGAACAAAAATGCTAGGATACAGTGACAATTTTACATACGAAAGAGCCGTGAGCAGCAGGTGCTTATGATTCATTATTTGAAAATAAGGTTGATACCTCCTGAATAACGAAAATAAGGCCAAAATTTCTCGATATTGTACGTTTATTGCCGACGTTTCGGATGTTCGTCCTTTGTCTAGCCACAAGAGCAATTCACAAAAGTATGGGAGTATTTTCGCACGTGTTTACTGAGAAGGCTGAAAGACACTCAAGGGATTCGTTATACCGACCTGCTACATGCAAACATAATTGTTTTACTTAAAATCAAATTGGATCAAATTGCAGCTATTCAAGTATGTTCCCATTTCTCAACTGATGATCCAACTCAATATTTAGTTATTCCATTAATGCATAAAATCTAATACATGTACATCCAGTATAGTTCGCAAATGCATATTCTTTTTCGAAGATCTTGATTGATGCAAGACTAAGAACGGTAAAATGAATTATATAATATATCGAAATAAGTGCTCGCATGATAACTATTATCTAGTGCACCACATAAAGCACCTGTCAATAAATATTCGTCCAGAACTCTCCCCCCCCCCGGATTTGAAATCCGTTGCGCACAGACTAGAAAATATGAATTGCATCATAGTTTTTGCTTAAACTGTAGATATTTCGTATTTCCTATGGAAAATGATAAATTCTAGAATTTTAGCGGTTTGAATTGACGGCTTTTGTTCTTGCATTCTGAAGTATTGAACCGCAAAAGTAAGGCTGCAGACCGCGTGCCAAATGAATAAAATCCATGAATTTTACAGCACACACACACCTCTTATCTGCTTGATGATAGAAGTTTTTTACCTTTCAATCAATCCTTCGAAGTGACACTTGAAAATCTCATTTTGTGCGATGCGAGGAGCCGACATAAAGAATGAGAATGTGGGTACTTCTATTCGATCCCCCCACACATTTTTCAAGCTTTCCAAAATCATCAAATTTCTCCAAAATTAGTCATATTGGGTTTAGAATAGACTTGATCTGTCACTGACACTAAAACACGACTGAGAAGTCTTACTTGAACCCTGGGATGAAGGATTAGTTCCTTGGATACTCAGTTAGAATACAAGGTACAGCTGTGATCATGAACTTCGTGTGATTGTTGCCTACAAACAAAATGACGAGCAGTTGTCTAATTCTGAGGCTGTAAATGTTCTACAAGTCAGATAAGAGAAGACACTCAACGCTACGCGACGTTAGTAAGACTGCCCGTAGGAGCAAGAGAAGATAATTGAAGATGCGAGCAATAGAAGATCATTAACGATGCAACACTTCCGGGTGTCAACAACAGAAATGTGTGGGGGAAAGAATAGAAGTAGTACAAATAAATGGAAAATAGATAGCTATTTTCGAGATCCACACATCGAACGATCCAAAGACGACTTTTAAATTGAAAATAACGAGTATTGGAAGACCGGTTTCGCTATACAGTAATACGCTTTGACGATTCCAACATGCACAGACAAAGTCAATAGATCTAGTCATAGGGGAAAGAATAGAAGTACCCTGCTCTACTTGAGTTTACTCTCTGAATTGTAGTAGTCAAATTGAAATATGAATATTCTGTGTTATAGTGTAATAACATAACAGAATTCTCTTTTCATAACAATCGTGATGCACCTGCGCCGACGAAAACGTGGAACTTTGCGCACTTGTCATGCATTCACATTGCCATGGTGTTAACATCGCTGTCAAAGTCAAATGGTTATCCTCAAATTATTATCTGTGTCTAAACCGACGTTTATGCCTTCAATTGACTGATACATAATCGGGGTTATATATTGACTGATATATATATATATAAGGGAGAATCAAAACTTTAATAGCTACGAGCAATCTTCCGCGCATACTGCGTGGTGTCTTCGAAAAAGTTCAGGTTGAAGTATCGCATGCATACCCTCTTGCATTGATCCAATAAGCTCATGAATGATCAAATCGGGAGAATTCATACTTTAGTTCA
This sequence comes from Prostheceraeus crozeri, assembly GCA_907163375.1. Taxonomy (NCBI): domain Eukaryota; kingdom Metazoa; phylum Platyhelminthes; order Polycladida; family Euryleptidae; genus Prostheceraeus; species Prostheceraeus crozeri. Next base: position 17,530 of record CAJQUW010008619.1, read on the forward strand.
TTTGGTGCCGTGAATTAAATGCGCATAATATATTCTATTGTCTTCCCAACCAACTGAACAAAACTAAAATAACATTCACGACGATCACGAGTGGGAAGAGTGTTTTGACGTCGAAAGTTAAACAATTGCCACAAGGAGCACGCTACAAAGTGAGCTGTCACTTCCATGAAAACATCTGCTACACACACAGCTAGTCCGACACAATGCAATGGCAGTGATTGTGGCATTTTTCATCCTCGTGCGCCACTTATGGCGGTTCACTTTGATTTATTCTCTGATTATTTACCACGAAAGTCAGTAAGACGATTCTAGTAAATTGAGGCAGCATTGTTGGAGCCTATATACAGCTGAGATCATTGAATGACAGTGAGGAAGATTCTACAAAGAGTTTGCTCAGCAACTGCTTGCATGAATCTAATACTTTCTCTAACATTATAAACACCGTGCATGTTATTCTCGGTTTAACCCATAAAGCGCAGCTTGAGTAATTCTGTTTACTGAAAAGCTGTCGTGCGTATACCCAGATGATGTGTAATTCAGGGGAAATATATACGAGGCTTGAAGAAAAGCATAGAAGATGAAGTTGACCGATCACTCCGTAGAGACCACCCAAAGAAGACATTGGAAGAAATGTGTCAATTCCACGATTCGAATTAAAGGGAGTAAAATCAAATACCTTTGATTTTCACTTATTTTGATACTGTTTATTGGCAAAATTCTGCTTGTTAAATCAAATATGCAGATGATCTGATTTGTCAGTGTATCTACTCATGGACCGCGGAAGTGGGGGGGGGGCAGGGGAGGCCACCCCTAGAAAAATTTGCCGGGGCCACATGTGTATTTGCCCCCCCCTCAAATTTGAGTTGCTAAAATATTCATCTTAATGATCATTTGCAATCTAATTCTCTATTATCCATCAAATAAGTACTAAGTCGGGAGATGAAACGATTCCCACTTGAATTAACAGATCTTCTCCTCCTCATCAACTCTGCGAACTCTGACGCAAAAAAGTCGACAAAGTGCTTTCAAATCCGTGCGACCCATGGACCGTCTACCCACATGTGTAGTGGTTTACTAATTGGAATGCTTACAACATGTGCTAGCTATTCGATTCGCTCTCGAAGGTATCTTATATGTCGGTGGCAAACTTATGTATCAAAGGATAGACAAGTGGTTCTCAACATTGCATGGTCTGTGGCCCCCTTCCCAGCCATTCGACTTTCCGTGGCCCTCTGCTAATGTCTGATAGCAATTCATTTCCCATTCAACTTCTTTGTTGCTACTTTCTCCAAGTTTCTTCAACCCTTACGATTACATAAATTTACTTAAATTGTGCCGGTATTCTGAACAAGCTGGAGTTGAAGCAAATAATCATCTTCCAAGTACGAGTTTGATTTGTTTCTGGCTTCATTATTGATTACAGCAATTGATTTGTAGTAGATAAATAGCAAAATAGTTGTGCTCAATTAAAAATAACCAACACTATGGTGAATTAAGCACAATAAATCAAATACACGGTAAAAAAACATCGACCAGAGATTCAGTGTGACATCTTTTCTTGCCTTATTAGCACGAATTTTCGATGCTCGGTTATGTACTCGAAGCAGAAAAATGCGTTGCAAAGCAAAAGTTTCTAATTGTTTTTTTCCCAATGATGCTCAAGCAACATCCTTATTCCATTTATATTAGTGTCCCATGCGATTCTCTGACGGGAAGTAGCCAAACCTGGCAATTATCCATGCTAATAAACACAACAACTGTATGTGCTCTTCTTGTGGCTCCCAGCCAATGGTCTCGTGGCTCATTAAGGGGGTCATGGGCTCCCGGTTGAGAACCACTGGGATAGGCCATGGTTGACTTCTATTGTGTCGTGCACATATAACAGATTTCGTTAAACGCTCAGCGGATTTTCTGCACTTTGACTTGAATTCACGGTAAGTAAAATTCATTATGAAATGATGAAATTAGTGTCTTCACACTCAAGATCGGTGGTATAATGCGGTATAGGGCAGTCCCATCAGCGGTTCCAGAAGCCTAGTCGCTGTGTGGTTCCTGGAAGCAGTTACGACTAAACTTCCAAGACAGATGAACGACGACAAGTGTTCTCTTCCAAGCGCGTGTGTACTTTTTTCGTGCGAAATATAAGGTTATACGCAAACAAACACTTGTTTATAATAATCACAATCAGTATGAGATTATATTCAAAGCCCTACACTAGCACTTATTATTGAAATTTTGAATAGGCTGTTTTTTTTGTTCTTTCATTTCATTTAACATGGAAATAAAGTATAATGATGTAGTAGAAAAGTGCGATATCTCTAAAATTTATACAATGAATTGATTTTTTTAAGATGATCGATGAACTACAGTAATTTCAAGACAGAAAATTCTGTGTCTGTGATTTATTTATACTGTCTGTGATTTTTTTTCATGATTATACTTTGCACTATGACCATGAATCAGAGAAAATAAATAAAGATAATGATGTAGATCAATGATGCTTACATTGTGATTGCGAAAAATGCAAATAAACAGCATCTTTTATGTCTATACAATCTTATTGTGATAAAGCATTACACAAAATTTATGGCCCCCCGCCCTCGTGAAAAATTGCTCCGCGGGCCCTGTATTTACTGCAATACATAACAGAACTCAACATCAATTACTCAACTCGATATATATGGAAACTCATCGAGGAAATCGAAGATGATTGAATTACTGATTATTTTCTGAAGCAGTTCCAAATATGCATGCGTGTCACGCTCAACCAGCAGTCGTTGCTGACGCCGACCTTACATAATTGTTCATTTGAATTATCGAGCGAATCTCTTCTCATTTGTCACACATTAACGTCAAGGATAATTAGGTAATTAATTTATAGAAAAACTTTCACTCCTGATTGAGTATTGGCCTTTTATTTTGAGATTAAATCAAATAAACGAAATCTCTTCTCCAACTTACAAATACGAGAACAACACTGACTAGGATTTTTATTGTCTCGTGTCATGGTTTCCCAACAGTAAATGACAAATTTATTCTTGACGGCTGGAACATGCAAGAAATAATTAACAAATATTTCAGTTACCACGCCAGAATGTTTACAAATAATATTCTAATCAAACCCAAAATATGGATAAAACTGTTCACATAAATTTTGCGATTTCTACAAATTCACAGTCAATTCTCCACGCTTTGGTAGTTCTGTATCGCATTGTTCATAGACACTCCTGACCATTCCAAGCCATGGTGAAGTCGAAGAGAAACAATGAAATTTTCTAGCATCCCATAGACCCTAAGATATCTATGTTAATATCCTATGCATGCACCCTCTAGTTCTATGTTGTATCATGTGGTTGTATAACAGAAATGCTTGGACTTGATATAGAACAATTATTTATCTCTATGATTATTGACAACCTATCATTTTATCTGTCCTGTAAAGCAGATTATTACCCACACAAGAGATATGGATTTCTCCAGTGCAACGGAAGGCGCATCATTAATGAATGACGTTTGTCCAACTTCAATAAATGAAGCATCAATAGATATTTATGCATGTAGGCAAGTCTCATTTGATTTCACATACTCTTGGATGTGCATAACGTTTGATGGGCATGAAATGGTACATTAATGCACTCCAATATCAGGCAGAAATGCATTTCAAACTGATTTCAGTAATTTCCATGACCTCCAAAGACATCGAGAGTGACATACAATATATTTTTATTATTGGAATATGTATTTGTTGTATACTTTTGATAGCAATAAGGTGCACACGTATCACCATTCTTTGGGTGGACACACATTACAACATTATAAAGCATCGTCCCCAATCAAGAACGTTGTCACATTTAAAGCACAAAACTACCGCTGAAATCCTGAATTCCATAACAAGATTGCGCACAAAATGAAATCAGATAGGATTTCATGCAATGTTTTATTCAGCTCGTGCATGCGTAGGCAAATATATTGTGTATAGCTCACAATGTGATATCTGTGATATTCGAAGCAAGAACCGAGAGATGCTATATATATATATACTGTATGACATTGCGTAATTGGTGTATGTGCGAAGAACTGCAATGACATCTCATACCACAAATTGTCTAATGGCAATGTGCAAGAACCACTTTTCCAATGCATTGATCAAAATGCAAAGAACTGCGATATCATGCAGGAAACTCTTGATTATCTCAGGCAAATAACTAGTGCTATCTCTATTGAAAAACATACTTTGACGTATTAGGAGATAATGTGCAATCTGTGGAAGTGTAAATTATTTCGAATACTTGCACTACATAATGGGCAGTTACGCGGAATTCCTCTGGGTACGATGATTACTCAATTATGTTACTTCAGAGCTTCTTTCGAGCATTTACTGGTCATTGCACTTAAATCACGGATGTTTGTTTAAATAAACACGCCATCGGCTCGTACTTTCAAACTACAGATATCTGTGAGTGTCAACCAACAGTGAATTTGAATTAGCTGTGAAAAGCATTGTATAAAATAGGCCTTTCAGCAGGATTTTACAAATCGTCTATTTCTACTTAAACTTAATTGAAATAGTGAAATAAAATTCCTGTCTTGGCCATTAGCCAATTTCATCATTCGAGAAGCGATCGACAAGACGTGTGATGAATTTCAATAAAAGCAATTTATCTCTCAAATATTCAATGCTAAGTGTGAGAAGAGAAAGAGATCTGATTTGTGTGAGAATTGAAGCCCATAGCGGGGTAATTTGAGGGCACCTCAAACATGAGGTCCAAGAATCTTATCGATATTTTATTGTGCGTTCGCAGGTAATCATCTCATAGCCGGACAACATATGACTGGTCTTACATAAACAATTAAGCTGATTCATGTCTTACGATGTATTCACATGTTGCTGATATAGTGTGAATTCAGAAATGTAGAAAACAAGATGAAGCTCCCCAAGGCAGTCGATCTCACAAGGAATAATGACACATGGTTAGCGTAGCTGGTACCTGAACGGTGGCCAGTCTCACAAGGCTATGGGTAGAAAACGCTCAAGTAAAAGAGGTGGCACCTCTCCACAATGCGGCCAGTTTCGCATAGTTGTGGTTAGTAAGCCCAAGTGAAAGCGGTGCATATTCTCTGAAGGCGGCCAGTCTCACAAGACCTCAAGTGAGAGTGGTGGTGCCTCCTCTGCAGGCGGCCAGTCTCACAAGGTTGTGATTAGTAAGCCCTGAAGGGAGAGCGGTGGCACCTCCTCATAAGGTCTCACTAGGTTGTGGTTAGTAAGCCCTCAAGTGAGAGCGGTGGCACCCCCTCAGCAGGTGGCCAGTCTCACAGGACCTCAAGTAAGAGCGGTGGAACCTCCTCAGCAGGCGACCACTCACAAGGTTGTGGTTAGTAAGCCCTCAAGGGAGAGCGGTGGCACCTCCTCAGCAGGTGGCCACTCACAAGGCTATGGTTAGCAATAATAACCCAATGAAAGGGAAGATAATCAAAAATTCTGTTCAAGATGTCATCAGTGTGATCTGTCTGTCTAGTTGAGTTAATCTATCACTTAAATAGTAAGTCAGTCCATTGACCAATCTTCTTGGCATTGTAACTGTTGGTTTATAAGCTCCTCTTGCTGGTTTTGATGCCCGTATGGAACTCTCGATAGTCTGTTTGTACACGTCACTCCGTAGATCGGAGAGAATTGACATTTGAAAGCCTCTTGACAAGCATCTGTCAAAATAAAGCTGATCTAACTCTGCATTATTTTACTGATGTTATTTTTAGAGATCCAAAAAGGACCACCCGGCATGCACAATGCTGAATCTGCTTTCAGTTCCAAAGCGATGACAGTAGCCACAAGACATTATCAAGGTCTGTCTCACTGAATGGCCTTTAGATAATCTTCGGTCTGACATTTGCAAATTAATTATAAGTCATCGTCGGTGATGTTGCAGTCGAACACATTCATGTTTTCCTTCAACATGCTGTTGATCATCATTTCTATAATCATCTCGGTCAACCACGTAATCATAGTATTTCTGATGCAATCCTTCGCAATGACATTCAACAAATCTGTCATTAATTCATTCAGTTGTCGATGAACGAGGTGGCCTACTTGTTACAAAATGGAGTTAGATGAATATTTGGTTACAGCAAAGGCATTGTCGTGGGAGAGTCGGGAGTCTTTGTTGGTTTAAAATATTTGATGCATTGAGGGCGGACTTGAATGGCACCGTGCGTTCAGATATCAGAGATTAAGAGCTTTGTCCCACAGAAAAACCGTGCTTTGATTACGAAATACTCGACAGTGTTAGGCATAATTAATTTCAAAATCGGTTCTATTAACTATAATGGCAAGTTCTGCTACTTTGGACAAAATCTAAGTGTGATGCTGAAGTTAATCTTTTTTTTAATCATTAATTTTTTAAATGATCGCATTACGAAAAAACTGCCTCTTTGTCGACCTCAAAAATCAAACAGAAACTATTTTTACTGCTAAAAGAGAAAATGAACATTTAACCACTTTAGGATTTTTAGCAGTAAGAATTTGAAAAAATACATACGTACAACAAATGATGAAACACAGTATTAGCTCACTACTCAGCAAAAACAATTGCACGTTGTTGATCTCACACGGTCATGATGACTTAACTTCATACCAACTAAGTGCCACAAACCACGAAGGAAATAGCACATTATTAAATGAAGAGAAAAATACAGTCTTGAGTCTACTTCCTATCTGAAGGCCAATCTGTATGCCTTGCAGATACCAAACAGCAAAAAAATTGTACTGAATTAACGCAGTTTCGATAAATGAGCATGAATCGTTCGCTTGCAATTAGTGCAATTTGTAGGCAAGCCTCTTAAGCAAGCAAATCTACTGCGATACAATGATGCATCAGATACTATTCAGTTCACAATTGACAGTGAAAATAAAATGCTAATTAACTGGTCAAGAAATAATTTTCAAAAATATCCTAATTCCTTGCTCAATATTCATTACTCTATTAAATTAGCGGACTTAATTGAGTCCGCTTATTCGTTAATGGAAATGTAGCTTCCGTTAATTAACGAATAAACAGATTTTCCCAACACTGGGTCTCGGGCACCAACAAGCACTCGGATAACCGTAATTAAGCCTTCATAAGAAGGTCAAAATCATATAGGCAGTCAACATTGATGGTTGTTACAACAATTACAACCGACTACATAATGACAACTTTCTGAGGTCAACATTAAATCTACAACTGGAATATTAAAGTACGAGTATGTAATGAAAAGGAGTGAAATTTCTATCTCTCTTATGGGGATAACCTGTTGTGAAAACTGTTGTTTCCTCAAGTGAACAAGCCACCACCTCAAATAAGGTGACAGCTGCTCGCTTAACCACGGATGGCAGACATTCCTTTGGAAATATGTGAGCTTATGAATTATCTGCTGTTTTCCCCATAAAGATTGTTACATTTCTAACCTAGTAAGTGAGCTACCGACTATTTCTTACAATATCATGGAGTTAACTCATAATTTTTAATTAATTTCGAAGCTTATAAAAATTAATTTTTCGCTTTCCTCACAGTGTTGACGTGATAACGCGTCATCTTGATGTGCCATTCCTTTCGAGTAGACAGAAATTGTCATGAACTTGAAATGAAATTCCAATTTCCTGGTTTCCATCATAATTCCATCAAAATCATTGAACTTAGCAGAAATTCTCAACAATAATTTTATTTGACTTGTCAGAAGAATTGTTATCATTCTAAAGGAATTGTGGCAGCTGCTTAGCGCTAAATGTTGTCACATATGTTTTCCAAATAGCTGCGATAGTTGGAGCTAACATTACTAATTCATGATTGACAATGTGAGAATCTAGCTTGCTAAAATATTTTCTAGAGTTTAGCTCTCAAGTACCTCACGAGTAAAAGGCCAATATCCGCCAACAAGTAAAGCATTTTTTGCATGTTTGTTGCCATACATAGGAAATTCCTTCTCATAATTCTTTTAATAGTGAATTTTGACGTTTATTTAACTGGATCAATTAATTACTCCGACCAGACTAGTGATTGGGTAATCATTTCTCACACCGCAGGCTTGGACTGTTCAGCTAGGTTGGTCACTCCTCACACCGCAGCCGTGGTCTGTGCAACTGGCTGAGTCACTCCTCACACCACAGGCTTGGACTGTGCAACTGGCTGAGTCATTCCTCAAACCGTAGGCTTCGCACGCTTATCATAATAAATAGTAAATTCTTGGATCACAATTAATTCTTTCTATGACCACGACTTCATTCAGTCAGTCGTAAACACACTTCTGAAGAGAATTATTACAACGACATGTTAGAATAATTTTAATTGTATAATTGTCAATTTCTATGGAACTCCTTCAGTTTCTGAGATATAGGTGGCAGCCAGGGTACAAGACTCATCCCTGGACCTGCTTAGTGTTAAGTCAAGAAACGGTGAAACACCCTAATTTGAATACCGGAAAATTACATTATTGCTTATCATTTGAAAGAGATCTTTATCTGATGAATCTTTCATTGCTTAATATGAACACCCTTTTGGATAACACAACAATGTATTCCTTTGATCGAGATGTCAATTGTGATAATGGTTCCCCACACCCGGAGTTCTATGCCTTTGTCATTGGGCCTTTCCGCTATAGAGGCGTGGTTAAATTTACTGAAAAGTGCCACTTGCAATCTTCTATCTTTAAGATTGCAGAAGAAGTTTCTTAACATGGCTTGTTGAACAACATAGACAAATTAAAATTATAAATATCCTTTGTTTCTGGATAGGACAACAGGAAAGGACAACATGGGCTGCATATAAAGGATTTTTTTGCCTCCGTTTTACGCTGGCAAATTTGATCAGAAGGCAAAATAAAATTGGACACGGTTTGACGTAGAGAAAATTAATGGACGACGGTTGATGTCGACAGTCTATGATGCATGCATAGAAAATTCTTCAACTTATGATAAAGCATGGACACATATCCTCAAGCCTTCAATCTATGATGATGCATGGACATGTATATTCAATCTATGATGATGCATGGACATGTATCTTCAAACTATGATGATTCATAGACATATCTTCAATCATGGATGTCTATGAAACATAGAAAGTGTTAGGGATTTCCAACTCTCAATCCGTAGGATTTAGTGTAGGCCGGTTTGAAAATACAGATTGCAGAATTTTCATCAAAGATGCTGAGAAAGTGTTTAGTTGTAAATTGCAATTTTCAATCAGAAATGAAAAAAACAGAGAAATTGGATTAATGCCCTTCATAACATCATTGATTAAAAGAAAACAACAAAAACGATGAGTATTGTGCACTGACTGGTCTTATAAAACACCAAAGCATTGAATAAGAAGTGGATATCTGATAGCCATGCAATCTATTATTTTTCGATTCTTGCATTAACAATCCTACAGTTATTCTGCGTGGAATATATATTTAATCACGAAAAATTCCAACTGAATATCAACTGAACATCGATCGGAATCAAAGTCCCGACGAATTATCTGAATTCAAAGAAATTTACAATTGTATCAATCAAGCAAGAACTCCGCCTGCAGCTGAAAGAGTATCCGATCGATTTCATTCACAGAGAATGTCGCGTATCACCATCAGAAATTCTTGATCATAGGATGCTTACTGATGAAGGCTTCAAATAGTTTTGCTTCAGGCTTATTCATATTTGACAGCTGAAAGGATACCCGGGTACTTAACTTTTCTCAATTCCACCCACATTGCTGGGTTATTAGCATTTTTAGCTGTCTGAAATTGAATTCAATGCGACAGTATAGTGCATCACTTATTTTAAAATCATCGAAATTGTTTACAGCAAAAAATAAATATTACTAAATGATTTCTTCTTCCATTTCCGCATCCAACAACATTGACGGAAAATATTGAAAGCTTCCAAAATATTGAATTGGAATCAGAGACAATCGAAATTTACAAAACTTTATATTTTCAAGTTCTCCTGGACAAGTTGTGGTGTGTGATGAGATGAAGACTTTGCCATCTCTTAGATGTTGCGGAAAACACATTATTGGACATGCTGGCGACTCGCGTAAAAACAGTTCGTGGTGTTCTAGCAGTGATGGTAAAGCCTTCGTTTTCGCAAACTCATCCGTGCACGTCTCTCACCAGTGTTTTCACTGATTTCAAAAAGATCAAACAAAGTTTAGAGAATGCTATTGAGATTATGAAGTCTTCTGTTGGATATCCATAAAAGACAGATATAATCATGTCACAAATCGAACTCTCTGTTCACTAGTTCAGAAGGATCACAAAAGCTAAAACAATTTCTCAGGATACACATTGCCGACCCTCACCTACGCCCAACTATGTATTATTTTATCCCGTCTAGTGATTGAAGCTTATTAGAAATAATTGGCTTAAATCAACTGATCATAAATTCAGCTGCACAATCCCAAAGTCTGGTAACGATTTAAAATTCATGATTGCCTCTTGGTCCGGTATTGCTGATCTATAACAGAGAGGAGTGACAGAGAGGTCATCGTCATTATCCCATAAAACTTTCCATCTATTTTCGCACGAAAAGAAAGAGAAAATTTGTGTTCTTCAGGTGTATGACAATATATCTGATAATTGTAATGATACATCTGCATTTAGATCATTTTCTTGAAATTCGGGAACAATTGAACAACCGTTGTGTAACTGCTCATATTGATGCCCAGTTGATTGGTTCCTACAACTCATGAAAGCCATATGACCAGAAACCTAATTTGCCTGAAAACCGGCCTACGCTAAATCCTACGGATTGAGTTGGAAATCCCTAACACTTTCTATGCTTCATAGACATCCCTGCTTCAATCTATGACAATTCATAGACATATCTTCGATCTATGATGCATGGATTGGACATGTTTCTTCAATCCATGGGACATGCACAAACGGAAAATGGAATACTCTATCGAGAATTTAGTCCTCGTTACGACTCTGCATCTAGAGATATCAATGATATACGAACATCCAACAGTCCCATCATGGACTCACATTCGGAAAATATTTATGCAGCTATCAGTCATCCATTCAAAGAAACATTCGAATTGGATTCGTAACGCTTTTGATGCTCTGGTTCGTGACGCTTTTAATACTCAAACATGCACAACAGTGTCACCAGCAGTAACTGCAGTTGAAACAATAGCAGCAATGCTTCCTGCGTCGATTTGAGCTGATAATCGTTACGCACCAACGTCGTACTGTCCATTGGTCTATTAGTGACATTGTCTCGTCGCATAGCGTTGGTCAGTCAATGTGTGTCTGCAAGAGCTTTCATTAATGAGAGAGCGCTGCAGGCGACCGCGCTTGGCTGTGAGACAGTAATGTGTAATTCATGCTCTGTCAGTCGCGACACTGCTACAAACATTGATCGATTAAATGTCAGTAGACAAAATGCGGGTGGATTGTACATCACATGACGTACGCTGTTGCTGCAATTCCCTGTACTGCCCCTCTAAGGATCATGAAAAGGTGCGGTACAATATAATCAGGTCAGCAGTATTCACGAAAGATGACATACTGCATCCAACAATCAGACAATGGATCGCTTTATTTGTTGTGACGATAGAAGAGAATTGTTTTGAAAATAAGATTTCATTGGCAAGAAAAAGACATGACAGTTTGAAAGCTCAGTACAGAAAGTGTGCGATGTCATTGAAAATTTGACCGCCTCCAAGATTCAAATCAAAATGTCTGGAAAATTGAAATGAACAAAACTCATGAATTCTACATCACATCCTACAGCAGCGTCCCGCAAACGCGAGACATGTCATCCCAATTATTAAACCTCGATCGTCCTAGCTAAAAGTGAAATGCGTAGTAACTGGGGTACTTATGGGCTATCTCCTCAGGTTTTCAAATTTGTCTCAAATCTGCAAATGTAAATCAATCATCACCAAACTTCAGGTAGACGTACTTAAGTATATTTTCCACCCACATACAAAAATTTATGCAGATCGAACCAGCACTTTTTACATTATAAATGATAGCGTGAAGTGTAGCAATGTCAACAGCCTGATCTGACTTCTTCTGCTCGACGCTTCATTGTTACTCGCGTTTGCATTGTTTTCGCTGCCTCTTCGTCTAACCCACTGCTATTTCAGATCTTCCCACAACCACTACCTTGCCACATCCTTTTAATGTTAGTCTAGGAGATGTGGCCTGGCCATCATCATTTCACGAGTTGTCGGGAAATGACTTTGTTGACTTCAAGTGCTTTCTGCAGAGACGATGAGGTTAGAAGAAGTCAGATCAACATCGTTTCACTTCAAGTTATCGCCCCTAATTCAAAAGCTGTTTGTCCGATTTGCACAAATTTATACATGTGGGTAGAAAATATCCGCACTATGTGCCTAAAGTTTTGTGACGATTGATTCATTTCTACGGATTTTAGACAAATTTGAAAACATGGGGGAGGGGGAGATAACCCATAAGTGCCGTAACTGGCATAATAGGCAACATCGGATATAAACATTATTGGACTTCAATATTTTGAACCTATTTGATACAATAACACAACGTAAAAACGTAAATAAAGTTGTGAATATATTGCAAGTGTGAGTTTCTTGGTCCATTTCTTTAAACTACTCTTACAACTATTCGACTGCTTAGTCAAAAATATTTCATATTTCATGCATGATGTTAAAATGAAGCATTTGTATTTAAAATGCTTCATTTTAACATCATGCAGTTTATAATCAAATAATACGAATGCAATACCTTACGTAAGTGTGAAAAATTAAAAATCACAACATTCTTTCAGTTACAAAGCTGACTGACTTTTAATTTCAAAACATCTTATTGCCCCTTTGTTATTTCATCGAGCGCATTTCAGTCACTGACCGGTACCTTTTGAATGCACATAATTTCTGTGTAGAAATAACAATTTGTAGACTGTAAACTTCAAAAGTTTATATTTCGTGTTCTCGCCTTCTTTTCTCAGACATTCGAAGACATGAGTTAGGAAGCCTTCGACTAACGATTTGAGATTCGACGGTTCGAAGAATCCCACTCATCTTTCACTCTCGCAAAAAGCTGATTTCTGTTTCTCGGTCGCGGATACTTGAACACAGAATCCTGAAGAATCGACCGAATGTGTTCAATGACGCTTTATGTCCACTGAATTTCCAGGCCAGTCTTTCCAAACAGCAAGTCCAACATCGTCCAAAACAGTGAGGATTCCTTCGCTCTATGTACTCGCGCACCATCCTGCATAAGAACTGCTTTCTACGTATACGGGACGATTAGACGATCATGTATTTAATCGAAGTAGACAGGCAAGATTTTGTCCCTGTAGTAGTCACCAGTCACCGATCCTCCGTTTTCGACCACATGAAGATCCGCATTACCGTATCGAGTGATACCGCCAGCGACCATAACTTTCAAAGGAAGCTTTGGTATTGGGAGTACACGAGGTGTGCTTGCTGGTGAACTGGCTCGAATTCGGAAGTTTTGCTTGTTTGGCTTTGAAATCAGTTCCATTACACCTTCGTCTGTCCACAAAACATGGGAACAAGTATTCACGACCGAGAAACAGAGAACAGCTTAAAAATGAGTGAATTTCTTTGGAACCGTCCTATCTCAAATCATTGGTCGAAAGCCTTCTAACTCGTGTCTTGGAATGTCTGAGAAATGAAGGTAAGAACACGAAATATAAACTTTTGATGTTTAAAATTTACATATTGCAATTTTTACACACAAAGTATGTGCATTCATGGATACTAAATAGATTTTTATCCGACGAATATCTGTTTTTACTTAAAGGCTTTAGGGGGTCAGAAGCATTTGGTCCACCATGTATTTCTCAGTTACTAGATTATTTCCTTGATGACGGTCAGAAAGGCCTTGAGCATGATTTCACTATAAGTTAATTATGAAAAGTGGTTGCTTCGTTTTATTATTTACCACAAAAATCAATAGCGAGCTTCCTACTGAAAAATGGTTATTGATTTTGTAATGAATTCATCGCATCTGAACTATGTCCTTGAATTGATTACTAAATTGAGTTCTCAGGTATTTTGTTACACAAAATTTTAAAATATCGTTCTAGTCCGGGAGCCAGCGTGAAGTTGTGCAGGGAACGAGGTAGTACGCAAAACTTTCACATAGCATAGTACACCTCTAACCTACTGCAAAACTTCGCGTCTGCCGGATCAGATCATTTGCTTTTCAGAAATAGAGAGGATAACACAATCCTATGTATTTCCAGTGGTAAAATTGTGACATTTAAGGTGTTGACTCCATTTTTTCGAATTTTTGCTCATAAAAGTTACATAAATTGGTATTTTGTTGAACTGGTTATTATAGAAATCATCTACAGATCATGATCTTTCTAATGAGTTATCATTCAGTGACAGAGGATGAAGTAAAGTGTACAAACAGACACTTTTCGTTGGTGTAACTGTAAATTTTAACATAGAAATTTCAGGAAAATTGTTGATATACTTTAACGAAAAGTGTCTGTTTGTACACTTTACTTCATCCTCTGTCACTGAATAATAACTCATTTGAAAGATCATGATCTGTAGATGATTTCTATAATAACCAGTTCAACAAAATACCAATTTATGTAACTTTTATGAGCAAAAATTCGAAAAAATGGAGTCAACACCTTAAATGTCACAATTTTACCACTGGAAATACATAGGATTGTGTTATCCTCTCTATTTCTGAAAAGCAAATGATCTGATCCGGCAGACGCGAAGTTTTGCAGTAGGTTAGAGGTGTACTATGCTATGTGAAAGTTTTATGTACTACCTCGTTCCCTGCACAACTTCACGCTGGCTCCCGGACTATTCCCCTTCCTTTAGCAGAATTTACATTGTTTAAAAAAATGTACACACGGGTCGAGCGGTTTCAGCACTCAGTGCTATTATTAAGACCCAACTTAAAGTAAAAGCTTGCAATGGCTCAAGACATGCACTTAAACACGGTGACAAAATCACTCAAAAAGTGACAAGAAGTGACAAGAAGCAACTTACATGAGAACTGTTAACCAAGTTCTTGTTAACATAAACTTGGTTAACAGTTCTCATGTAAGTTGCTTCTTGTCACTTTCCTGACGATGATCGTGTAGAACGGTCGAAAGATCTCGACAATAAACGATCGAGAAAAAAAACGAACATCTGTTTTGCGGACTCCCTAGAAATTATTGCAATGAATAAGGATCCGTTATTTCAAACAACAAGTGAATTAATTAACAACATACCGTTTCTCACAAGAATGATCATTATTCAAAGAGTTACAGATTTCACAGCTACAGTTAATAGAAGAATGTAAAGAACTGAACTTATTGAAAGTGCTATTTATTTGTTTCCTGGTTTTGAACTCTTCTTAAGGACACGACATATTACAGTTGAGTTGTCTGACTTCAGATAATGCCTGAAGGATGGTATCATGCTCTATACCTTAACAGAACCACACCTTTGCTATCCATTATTCCTGGAGGGACACTGACACTGTCTAGGATTAGATAATACTGAATGTGATTATTTCCAATTCATTCTTTGAAATGAAAATATTCGCATATAATTTCGTGTCAGCACTTCTGGACATTTTCGGCATTGTAACACTACGCTAAGTTTGAGGTACTATTTGTTTTCAGCCTACTGCTTATGAGGTCATAAATCTGATTTCACCATCAAAATATTCTCATATTCTTATCCTCTTCAAGCATATAATGTAATATCATTCATTGAATAAAAATTCGCTCGAGTTTTCTCTTATTTGTGTATTTATGCGAAAAATTATGAAGTTAAGGTAAAAGCATGTGTACAATTCAATGTTTCGGAAATTCACCCGTCCTCAAGGGCATCAATATCAGTATCAGCTGTAAAAGTGACACAAATGAAGATTTGTTGCCTGACTGCGGATAATGTGAACAAGATTCAAAAAATCAATTTGTTCATTCTTGCGATCGATTTGTGGAGACCGTAAGTGTCTTCAGTCTTTGTGTTACATTTATCGGTAATGACATTGAGGGCGGGTGAGTACCCGAATCCGTTGGGTTGCACAAATGCTTTTACCACAACTAGTTGATTCGACGCATAGAAATTCAAAGGAAAATTCAATGAACTCTAGCGAATTTGTATTCAAGAAATAATGACTTACAACCTGTTCAGCGCGATGCTTCTTACGGTGTAACAGCATGGTGCTGAACGGTTTTCATAGTCATCACAAAAATACAATGACTTTTGTACATGCTATGATTAACGACATCAATGTTATGGTTCCTGTCTCCCTCGGACTCTTCCTTATTTCACCAGCGAACTGCTTCATGCATTGAGGAGGTATGTGACATTTAACTGTATCTGAACTCTTCCAAAGCGGAAATCATGTGGTTCCTTCAACTTCCTTCTGCTCCTCTTGCAGTAAACTCTCTCAATATCGTTCTGGTCACATCCGTTCGCTGATTGGGAATTCAGTCAGAATCCAACCTGCCTATGAAAACCCAGGTCAACTGAACGGTGCCCATTGTCCACTGTCTCTAGACCTGCCCTCTTCTCGTTGATCGTCTCATTCGCACATTCACGGCTGGAATATTGCAGTTCTGCCTTTACCCAAAGCCCCTTTAGACCACTGCTGTCTGCGGTCAACTGTACCGCGCAACTCGTCAGTAGTGCGGGATCACTTTCCTATTATGCGATCTGTATTGTCTGCGGATGCATGAGTAGATCAACTATTCTGGCCTACCATTGTCTCATCGCTAGTGCTTCCCTTTGCCTCGCAAACAGTCTCCCCCCGATCCCTCGAGTCAACTCCACGAGTCGCCCACGCTCCATCTCCGCCGCAATAAAACTTACCATCCCATCCATCTGCCTATCCTCAATCGGCAACCGAGTATTCCCAGTTGCGGCGTCCCGTGCTTACTTTGGATCACCTATGGCACATATGCAAGTGGAGGTGGTCCACATAAAGAGGCCAAAATATTGCCATATTTTTTGCGGGATGACACAAAGTGGTCCTTTCATAGAGGTAGAGGGGATGGCTTGCTGTGTATTTTGTAATTTAATTTCTCATGACCGTGAATTCGATTTCCAACTGAACGCAACTTTCGACGTTCGATAAGAAATGATAAAAATAACTGCTTAAATGGTTTCAGCATCTTTCTTTACAAGCTCAATTTCCATTGGTCAAAATTATCACTTTCATCATTTTTATGATTTTATCTAATGCATTATATTTCTTACAGCTTTTATTCTATTGAAAAATGATTCTCACATGCATAATCAACTGACGTGATCAAGTAACTGACGTGATCAAAGTTATTTGGAAACGACATGTTCATTTCAGTTGAACTGATAAGACTGCAGCTAGGTCACTGTGACGAGTTCATTTCATTTTTGAGTCAGAATCTTTTCTGGAATGGATTCAACAAGCAATGAACACTCAATCTCACTCGCAGTGTGTTGGCATGACATTCCTGATAACGTAGTTGACTAATTTCGTGATCATACAGCTTTCTTGCTATCATGTCAATCTTCATGGTGAAATTATTGATCGTCGATTTCCGATAACGTCATAGATCAGCAGACACTGCAATGGACAACTCATAATTTCCTGTCTATTCAGCTCTTTTGACACAGAAATATTGACTTCAAGAGAATTGATCTTTCCGATATCCTTTTATAACTATCCGCCATTATGACGTGAATTCTCCTTAATATATTAATTCCCTGCACCGCCTAGCGTCGTCGCCATCAGCGCTATTTACTAACGTCACACAGACGGCATTGAATGACGTTTGCTTTCCGTTGCGATTGAGGTTGACTGAAATGTCATCCATGAGCGTCTCCTCGATAGTATAGTGGTGAGTATCTCCGCCTGTCACGTGGAAGGCCCGGGTTCGATTCCCGGTCGGGGAGCAAATTTTTTTCACAAACATTTCATTCATTTGTACAAAGATGAGAAGTTGAAATTAATTGATGCAATTTTCCTTACAAGTTGAATTTAGCAAAAAAATTGATTTATTTTCAGTCTTTCGATGCACAGAAATTAATAAATTGCATCAAAAAATAATTCACCTTATCAATGAGATAAAATTTATCAATCAGATGATATCAGATGATGTTCTTGATAATAATAATAAGCGTTTTATTTTTTCATGAATGGAAATCGAAAGTTTACAGAATCATTGATCATCACATAAAAGTCACGATAGCTAAAAGGAAGAGGTTTCCTTCTACAATCAACGAGACACACCAGAATTATAAAGTCTACATCCACAAATTACAAATGAATTGCTTCGGCGAGAAGAATGGATCTCGGATATAATGAAGCGGCTCGATTTTCGAAATATAGCAAATTATTATAATGATTGGGACGCTTGGTTCATTATAACAATAATCAGGGCTCTCTTTACCAAATTTTTTAACTCCAATTACAATTTCATTTATTTGTAAACAGAACCAAAGCGCATGAAACGGAAATTTTGAATTTCCAATACAGGCGGTTGGTACAGTAAGTGTACAAAGCGCCCTTATCGAAAGTATTTTTTGTTCTGATTACAAACTCATTATTCAGTAATGAACACAATGGATCTGGTACACTTCTTCGACACGGACACTTCTTCGACAAGACATTTGTTCGACACGGACACTTCTTCGACAAGTTCTGCATGAATAATGCTTTATCTAGCATGAATAGTTCTGCATGAATAGAATTTTAGGTACTGGCTATCTTTCGTCTTTATGGTAATATCTTAAATTACAAATACGCTTCTAGTTCAATCTATGCGATGCAAGAATTATATTTTTTTAGAAAGGAAAAAAATTAATTTAAGACAAAAAGTATAAAAAAAATGCAAATTCTCAAAAATACACAACCTGAAAAAGAAAAAGACTATAATTGCTTAATAACGAACAAACGTCGTGTCGAAGAAGTGTTCGAAAATTTGTCGAAGAAGTGTCTGTGTCGAACAAGTGTTCGTGTACCAACACAATATAATAATGAACGCAATAAAATTCGAATATATTTAAATTTTCAATTAGGGCGCTTGGGGAACCAAGTGCCCTTATTAAACTGATCTGAACAGCTACAACATATAGAATATTCTATCTTAGGATGTTCTACAAATATTATATATTTTTTCAATCATGTCGATAAAACAGCGTTACACAGATAATCAATACATATTGTAGGTATAAATAAAGGACAACTAGCCCTACCTATACAAGTAATATGGAGTTTCAATTCATCATAGATATCAAATGAAGATGTGAGGGCGCTACGTACAATATCGACTCCCATTGGAGGGCATCTTGTACAAATCGCCTCCTATTCACGCCATAGTACCAAGCACCCTAATTATTATTATTATTAAATAATAATTTTTTGATAGATGCGCAAATTTGAAGCTGCTCAATTTCATCAATGAAAATGAAAATAAGAATAAAAAAACATTTAATTAAGAAAGCAAAGTCAACTAAAGATTCTGTGGGAATTCTGTCGAGCATAAAAAATCCATATCATCTATCAATTTTGCATTCACATCGAAGAAATTTCTTTAATTGTATCCTACGATTTTAAAAAACAGTTTTCTCCAGAAATGACAGGGATTTTTCACACTCGCTGCCGAAGCTGATGAAGAATTTTCTTTTGTACAAACCTACTTTTCAGCAACTTTTTCACTACTTTTTTAATGTGAAAATGTGCATATTAGCCATGGCATACCTAACAAATAACCAACAATAATCAAGAGTGAAAAAGGATAATGCCGAATTCTCTCTACTAGCTGTTT
This sequence comes from Prostheceraeus crozeri, assembly GCA_907163375.1. Lineage (NCBI taxonomy): Eukaryota > Metazoa > Platyhelminthes > Polycladida > Euryleptidae > Prostheceraeus > Prostheceraeus crozeri. The sequence continues at coordinate 37,271 of CAJQUW010008619.1, forward strand.
TAGAATAGAGACAAAAATCAATGATAAAATCTCAGGCCTAGGCCTTTTTCAACGCGATGAAAACAAATTAACAAGAATTTTCGCCTCTGATTTAGTAGAATTATGCCCACAAACAGGAAATTGGAGAAATTCTCAGATTTACATCAGTCGATTTGCAGAATCTATTTGCTTTTACAAAAATGATCTCGCAATTATTGTTAAGTTCCTTGGTGAATCAGTAAAGAAAACGATCGAAGTATTATGTTCAATTTTACATGGACAATTTGACCAAATCGAGGAGAGACTAGTTTTGATGTAATAATACGTAGTTGTGTCATCAATAATCAATGGATGCCGACAGATGGCTTTCAGCTTTTGTCATTGATTTTAACACCTCTTAAAGTAAAATGTTTGCATCGCTTTTCTGATAAAAAAAAAATAAGTTCGTTTGATCTAGCAGGAAAACGCTCAATTTTCGGCTACATCATTTTTTCATGTAGTGGGAGAGTCAAATTCATGTTGAGCAGAGTTTTCTGTGGCTCTGGCAGTTAAACTGATGGTGTAACTACGGAATGATTTTGAGAATCGTAGCAGATAAGTTAAAACTCCCCGATTTATGATGTTTAGACTGACTTTAAAAAGAAGAGTTTGTTAACAGGTCTTCGATATACAGCGTCTTCTATCGTCACTGTCACGGAAATGATGGCACAGACACAGAATTACACCGTATTTCATTGTTGCTATTGCTGTTGTTGTTGTCGTTGTCTTGGTTAACTCGTTGTGACATCTGAGTGTCTTCGAATATATCAGCAGCTGCTGGTTGTCGTCAGAAGTTTCGTTTTCATTCTGATTGTCACGTCTACTTGTTTCACTTCCCCAAGAATATGCTTGCTTCTAAAATTACTTTATTACTAAAAAATTATTTACACATTTCGCGACCCGGTTCGCATTCTCAAGGATCGGTAGGAGTCAGAACATGGATCAAATTCACCCAAGGAAAAAACCGGAAAAATCGGTAAAAACCGGGGTTTGAATGCATAAACTCGCACATTAGACTAATTTCGTAAAAAACCGGAAAAGACGGAAAATTGCGATTCCTGAGTCAGAAGCTTTATATAAGAGCGAATCAAGAATTGTATTGCATGTAAGATTGTCTATCGAACTGTGAACTGTGTTAGATTGTAGAAAGGCAATTCGTGTTTCCAGCCGATTTGGCTGCATCTTTGCCAGCCTTGCTGCGAGATCGACCAAAAAGGCGCTGCACCTGTCAACTTTTGAACATACTTCACTTCATGAATTATAAATATAATCACAAAACAATTATAAATTGATATTTTACAACACCTGAATATCAAAGAGCGAGGACTTTTATCTAAATTGCTGTGCATTCTCTATTATTCTGAGCATATGGTAAGATCTGAGCTTGTGTGGAGGTCAAGTATATGGCATGTCAATCTCCAGTGTCCTGATGAATTTGATAATCTCTAATTGTATATTCATGTAATAATGTTCATTACAAAACAACATTTACGCAATGCACAATTACCGCGTTGTTTATTTTTTTAATGAGACAAAGTTTCTATTGCCGATTAGACAGCTGTCAAAGGGGCCAATAGAGTAGTTTGGAACCCGCATCTTTCAATTACCTGTGCTTTGATAATTGCTCTTCAGCAAGTCTCTAATTGAGATCACAGGAATGAAGAGTAGGCCTGTCATGCAGGCTTGGTGATAGCCGCTTGAAGTTTTCATTTTTATATAGAGAGTGCATCACTCTAGCACAAATAAACTTGAGTCTATCCAAGGATTGCTTGAGATCGATATTAATAGGAAACAACAAACAAACACAAAATTTTAGCCCTAGTCGTGAACAGATCTTTTCTACTCATTCTCTCCACCCAAGTTATGAAGCCATGCTAGCAAGCTAAGAGTCAGACTGTCTTCACACTCGCAGCTCTCACCAAGTTATGGCTATAAACCGCGAAGAGGGCGGACAGAGTCGAACCTTAGACTTTCTGTACGTCGCACCGAAGTGCGACTCAACCAACTGAGCTACCCTACCATCCAGCTTTACACTGGTAGCAGAATGAAGTAATTGAACAAATTGACAGCACAGCAATCGACAAGAAAGAACTCCTATTGGAAGCGAGGACAATGGAGATACCTTCTATTTCCATTATCTATGGAATCATTAACTTTTGGTATAGACAATATCTTATCTTTTGAACATAGAAATCCGACGCGTCTCTTTCGTTTAAGTCAGTAGTAATCAAACAACTGAAACCTGCAGCAGCTGTAGATTCTTGCCGAAAGGCTGAAGTCATTCTAAATTACTTTATCAAAATGATTAAATACATTAATGATACTATTAATGCGAATCTTTGAGTACAGTGACAAGCTACCGATACCTAGCGATTGTCAGCCACTGGAGACCGCCAGTCTTGAGGCACTGTCGTCATGGCAGCGGTTGTCCACGGTGTGTTATAGTCTTTTCATATCAAAGACTGTAGAAAGTTCACTTCAGGTTTCATCATAGTAGAATCGTGGGCAGTGGACAAACAAAAACATCAGTGACAGCCAGACGCAAGTTTGGAGTACTAGAACCTGAATGGACCAAAAAATAATATCCACAAATAATCGGTTCATCGGCAAATTCGCTGACGCAATCCTCCATTTCTCATCGGTGTGAATGATCCCTGAGGAAATGAAGAAAAAGACTTACTTTTGCCAGAAATCCTTTCAGGATACTTGTAGCTTTCACTGATATTGATCGCGGTACTCGAATAGGCTTGTGAAGAATGACTGAAAGGAAAATATGTTATTTTGAATGAAACACGCAAATACAAATGAATGATCGCAAGTCTAGACACCAGATTCTATCCATCATTTATAATATGGTATATGAATAAATAGTATAATCGAAACAAATAATTTTAGTAAGGAGTGTATTCGAAACACATGGAGAAAGTCTTCTTTTGAGGGTGTGCCTGAACAGAAATATTCAGAAGATGATAGCCTGCGCCCGAAATTATGTTTGATGAAATAAAAAACAAATGCGCGATGTTTCGCCTTCAGCTTATTCATGCGCTGCAGTCTTTGGTCCTGCCCTTTCAGTATTATGAGCAGTGTCTACAAAACGAGCAGTCAGTCAATCATCCCATATCGGCGTAACGAAAGAGAAACATGCGAATTTAAGCCACCACATAAAAAGCAGTATATAATACAAGACAATATTGTAAGTAATACCAATAACAGTAAATAACATCTACACAGTGCAAAAATCAGTTCTATAACAATAAAATGCGAATTTTGATGCCTTCAAGTACAAACTAGCGAATAAATGAACATCTCTGCATGAAACATAATTTTTTCGAGAAGAAATTTGGCCCACGACGAGGAAAAGGTGGACTTGATATCTCGATGTTGGTCATTCAACTTGGAGACCAGCTTGGACAAACCTAATTAACCGTTCCCCGGCGGAACCAAAACCGTATGCGAAGCATCTCATACAAGTCAAAATTTGTCGACTTCACAAAAGACACTTGAAGAAATGTTCTGCAGGTGACTTAAGGTCAACTGAGTTCATTTGTTAAATGAGAAAAGCAGCTGTGAATCAGCCGACTCCGCCCTCGCAAACTTGCTTCTTCAGACGGATAAGCGACCTCATCAGACAAAGCCAGACGATTCAAACCTGTGTGCACTTCGTCCTCCGTATGACTCACACGACCAGTAGATCCCACCCTCACCATGTAGAGTTGTTGGAATTATCAGGTACAACCTGTGTATTATCTATCATATCAAATGCTAGAAAAAGTCGCCATTGTACCACTTCACGGTTCAATAGTTAATTTGCCATCAGTACAGAGCTCGAAGGCGGCAGTGCATCAAATGTCAGATACAAGTAGATCAATAAATAATTACACAGCGTCGGTAAAAGTTCATATAATCTGTCATCATTTAAAATTGCTGTCTGATGAACTTGAGTGCTGGCCTCTTAATCAGTGCACTCATGAGCAACATTCGTATTTCAAGAAATCAGAGAGATTCCAAGAACCTTCAGAGGCGATATTCGCATCTCTATGGTGAAGCGACACTGATGATACATAGAAGTAGTAGGCATGATGACAAATCTACAGACTACTATGTACATGTAGAAGCATAGAAATCAACAAAACCATAAGAATGTGTAGAAGACAATAGAAGGCTAAAGTTCGACTGTCATAATACTAAACAAGTTCATACGACCAAATGCGTCTGTACAAGATTAATCCACTGAGGCGTGATGTGCCTATAAGCGAGCATTTCGACTTGAACTTTTTGGGTCAAGTCTCTCGGCCAGACCGGCAAACAATTGTAAACAACAGGAAGACGAGATTAACTAGTGGCACCACTCACACTCTCGCACAATGCTTAAAACGCCTACAAATCGCGCTTGCAATATCTTATGTATTTCTCAAATTTTTGAATGTACCTTGCGCTTGCGTGGGTTGATGTAAGAGCACTTGCTCAATTGCTTTCAATTTAATAGCAAGAAAGGGGTTTGAAATATGACAGCTATTGACCGATCGAAAAGTAGATGACGATGTCCATAATGCTTCTCTTTTAAGATATATAATCCTGTTGCATGAAACAAAACAATTTGTCAAGAAAACAAATGTTCATGCAAATTAGTGAGTTCTCTAGACCTATCTGACAAACGCATGAAGCATCCAAGCCATTGATTCGTTTTATTTCAATAAATTCTTTAAATGCGTCAGACTCCTAACGTTCTAACTCCTCAACAATTTTCAATACTCTTCAATGGTCGTAGAGCTGTTGACGATAATTGAACAGTGGAATCGATCATGTTCAATATGAGAACACATAAACGAGAGGTGCAGTTCCTTGTATTTGTAATTAAACATGTTTCATGACAGTAGGACGTCGTCCGATGATTGTAAATAGAACATATAGAATAGGACAAAGGAATGAATTGACGACATTATGAATTGGACATTATGAAAGGAATGAATTGTGACATTATTGCAATGACATACTGACGAGGGAAGAAGGTGGTTCGTTGAGGCAATAAATGATCATTAAGCGAGGAGGAAATCGTATTCATCATGACTTCAAAAATGACAGTGTAATAAGGTGGAGTTTTACTTTCACAGTCGTCGAGTATGGAAAATTACAAGAAGAAATAGTGATGTCGTTGATTGTCGTCACAATCCTTGCGATGAGGCAAGCACGAACGTGAATGTTTTCTTAAATTATGTTTAGTATTTCCCTTTCCACCTCCTTTTAAAAAAAGTTTCTCGAGATCGATAAGACAGTCACCAAGATTCAAAATTCTCGAATCTCTCATTTTGCCTCTACTCTCATGGGCTTATTGTTGATGTGCCACTGATGATGGCCACAGCGACTGAAACATGCATGGTTTGGGAATAAAGTTCTCATAAAGGAATCACTTCGGCTACTATTTAAAAGCTACATCAACGCTGTGTTGCAATAAATCACAAATGTTTGCGCAGTCCGTCTCACTACCTAATTTTTAATTATTTATTGCATGCGTGTATTGCAATTTGTTTGTGCTTAATAACTGTGTCCGCAAGCTCAAGAATGCTTGTAGTTGGGATTCTTCACACACCTGAATGAATAAACACAAAAACAGCGTATTACGCTGCGAGTACTGAGAGATCATCAGCAGTTAGCCGAGCATCAATGCTGTCTCGGCCGTATAATAACTGGAAACCTCCATTCGGCCGAATAGTACTATTCATGCTGCAGTATTCCAGATTTCCTCCGGTACACAGAGGAAGTTTTGAATAATACAGCATACTCAACAAGGTACTTTTTACTTTGATGCTTCAAATTGAACCTATCTTTCCTATCTTTGCTGCTAGTTGGTATTAATGAATAAGATTCATAAAGTTTGTTATCAGTAAGACCATCATAATAAGTTTCTATCAGTAATTATTGACTCTTTCAAGAACACGAAGTCGGCATGTGACGGATAAGCTGGAATGACATGCGCTGAGTGCTTTCTCACACATACAGTCCATTCCATCCAATTTAGACAACTCATGAGAATGGATACGTGACTGTATCTCAGGCAGAAATTCTCTCTAGCGTGTGACGAAATGCGGTTGCAGATGAGAAGTCTACTCAGACGTGGAGATTCTCAATTACACAAGATTACACAATGACAGACGGAAATCAAGATCCACCATACAAGAAAATCTTCGTACCTCATGAAATGTCATCCATCTATCGCATGTTTCCGACCGGAATCAAATTCTCAGCACAGAATTCCCTGACCTGTACCTGTCGTATAATGAACTTCTTACAATGCTGAACATCGTGTTCGACACCAAATGATTGGACAGAAGGAGGATTAACATTAACATGCCTATCTAAGCCACCACACAGCTCTAGGATAACTAAAAGAACAATAGAAATATGCTATACTGCTATACACAAGTTCGATGATTGTTGCCATAAATTTTGGATAGAATCTAAAATCGGATCTGTCTTCCCAAGATCAATGGTATATGCACATTGGACATGAGGAGGCATCGTTCTAGAAAGAAAGTTCCCAGTAGAATATGCATAATATTACATAATATGCGTATTATGGAAAAACGCATATTTTCAGATAATATATCACCTTAATTGGATATCTTTAACTATAAATGAGACATAACTGGCTGAATTTTGTTCTACAAACCATTTGGTGATCACTTGGACCACCTGGAGATTCCGTATATTCGCCGCGGATTAATACGTTCAAATTCATTTCGAGCATCAATTTCAAAACAGTGAAGGTCCCTGCTCATACTGCTATGTTGAGGGAAAATCAGTAGATGGGGATAGCAAGCGTTGCATATAGAACATATTATCGATGTCCAGTCAGACTGGATTTCTATGATTTCCTATTGTGCCCCGGTTACGAGAGGCAGATCAATGGACAACAGCAATATACAAGACATCACAATAGCACTACTTGATATTGTCACATTATCTTCAATTGTATTGCTAAGTAATATGTAAGTAATTATAATATATTATATAAGTAAGTAATATATAGTACATTATAAGCAATTGTAAAGGTATCAATTATATTGCTTCCTTTACAATTTACCAAGACATGGGACTTCTTCATGTCATCCTATGGGTGTGGAAGTGCACTATCGCATGTCTGAGGTAAATAGTGGTTTGTTTGGTCCTCCACAGACGCTTCTAGCTCGTGCCACTTTCAAGAATAGATTGCAATCCAAAGAATAGCATATATGAATAGTTCAACAGAAACACATGGAAATTGCTGAATTTGAAACATAATGAAAAACGGTGAATGCTATTCAATCTTTGCGACGGATTCTATTAAATATAAAATAACAATAGCCGGATGAAATTGTGTTGCGCTTTTATAAAGATGAAATAAACAATAATCGCACATAGGTGCCTGCGTGTCATTTTTATGACTAAATTGCGGCCTGTTAATGTGATCTATATGAAGGGAACAACACGATCTGAAAGATTGAAACAGACGGGCAATTTGCTGGACTATCAACAAAGAAATAAACAACACCACAGATAGCTTACTACTTGTATTATCTACTTTTATGACTATCATACTTATAGATGGCAGAACGGGAAACAGTAAAATACTTCGAGAATTGAAGTTAGAAAACTGTACTATCGCTTCGATAGAGAAAGACTCTCTGCAGATGAAAATTTGAAGACAACATTAATATCGTGATGAACGGCTTTGGTACTTTTCTTTCATGCAATATTCACATTGTTACTAATTTCGGAGAAAATGATTCAAAAATTTAGTGACAACGTGGAAAAGTTCGATGTTTCAAGTTTCTCATGACAGCACTCGCAACACGATGGAGAGAATGCCTTGAAGATGAAAAGAAACTATTCTCGTCAATCATCTACGAAAATCCTTGACTAGATCGTTCTAACTTGGCATGGCACGACCATGTGGTACATAAAATTATATTGCCCTCTCGTTCGTCACACAGGAAGTTAGCTGACAGTTAGAGCGGCGTGCAGACAACACTTGTGAGAACGTTCAGTAGACACACAAACAGACAACAACCGATCAACTTCGGGTTTGAGATAACAAATGTGTGGGAACTTCAGCGCCACTTTGATACGAGGCGCCAGTTAGGGAAGAGAGAGAAGAACGGTTTCCGGGGTTCAACTCAAGATACAAACAATCTCAAAACGGTCGACTCAACACGACCGCATCGGCAGTGACTGAAATTAATGCAGATTTATTAACTCATCCGATCATCTCTACTGGATCGAATTAATACGTATTAAGAGTGCACGCGGATCAAATCGTTTTCATAATTATTGCATGCTTTGCCTGTTGAGATTATCAGAGGTTAGACAGAAAAATGGGACAGAATTAGCAACTGGAGTTTAATTAGACATTCAATTCATTGTCACAACTCGATGTCAGCAATCAACTCATCGTCACAACTCGATGTCAGCAACCAACTCATTGTCACAACTCGATGTCAGCAATCAACTCATCGTCACAACTCGATGTCAGCAACCAACTCATTGTCACAACTCGATGTCAGCAATCAACTCATTGTACACAACTCGATGTAAGGAATCAACTCATTATCATAACTCGATGTCAGCAATCAGCTCATTGTCACAGCTCGATGTCAGCAATCAACTCATTGTACACAACTCGATGTCAGCAATCAACTCATTGTACACAACTCGATGTCAGCAATCAACTCATCGTCACAACTCGATGTCAGCAACCAACTCATTGTCACAACTCGATGTCAGGAATCAACTCATTATCATAACTCGATGTCAGCAATCAGCTCATTGTCACAACTCGATGTCAGCAATCAACTCATCGTCACAACTCGATGTCAGCAATCAACTCATCGTCACAACTCGATGTCAGCAACCAACTCATTGTCACAACTCGATGTCAGCAACCAACTCATTATCACAACTCGATGTCAGCAATCTTCTCATTGTCACAACTCCATGTCAGCAATCAACTCATCGTCACAACTCGATGTCAGCAACCAACTCATTGTCACAACTCGATGTCAGCGATCTTCTCATTGTCACAACTCCATGTCAGCAATCAACTCATCGTCACAGCTCGATGTCAGCAACCAACTCATTGTCACAACTTGATGTCAGCAATCAACTCATCGTCACAGCTCGATGTCAGCAACCAACTCATTGTCACAACTCGATGTCAGCAATCAACTCATCGTCACAACTCGATGTCAGCAATCAACTCATCGTCACAACTCGATGTCAGCAACCAACTCATTGTCACAACTCGATGTCAGCAACCAACTCATTATCACAACTCGATGTCAGCAATCTTCTCATTGTCACAACTCCATGTCAGCAATCAACTCATCGTCACAGCTCGATGTCAGCAACCAACTCATCGTCACAACTCGATGTCAGCAATCAACTCATCGTCACAACTCGATGTCAGCAATCAACTCATCGTCACAACTCGATGTCAGCAACCAACTCATTGTCACAACTCGATGTCAGCAACCAACTCATTATCACAACTCGATGTCAGCAATCTTCTCATTGTCACAACTTGATGTCAGCAATCAACTCATCGTCACAACTCGATGTCAGCAAACAACTCATTATCACAACTCGATGTCAGCAATCAATTCACTGTCACAACTATCGGCTAGAAGACTCCTATAATGCTTCAGGAAGATTTTGCTGAGTGTTTCAATGGTTTAGAATCTATCAAATCACTGTTTAAATAAGCAATCAATTCTTTAATGTCATCTTACATGGAAGTCCAGAGCGGAGATTCACTAATAAATTCAAGCATTTAATGCAATATAGCTGTGTTTTGTAACATTGCGATACTTAATGCTGCGACAAATACCATAGCTCAATCCCAGTGTTTTTTGTAGGTGGCCCCATGATTGAGAAAATGTACTCGATGAATCATGTCGTTAAAGTGTGCATTACTAAGCTCAGTACGATGGCCCATAATAGAAAATGTATAATTTTATCGACCTTCTGTTCTTACATTATACATATATTATATATTACATATCATTATTTCAAGCAAAATAATGTCTTTTTCATTAAGCAATACATAGCCTCGTTCATATCCTGTAGCTACGCTAGGGGTGAAAATTCTGTCAAATATTGTCTGTGATATCTAATTAAATGATGATCTTAATCATTTCGTTCTTCACTTTTCTGCTTTTGATCTTTTGCTGACGTTGTTTACGATCGCTTCTCTCTTTTAGGCTTTGATCAAAAAATACCTACCGCCTACCGCATGTTTCCATAATATTTACAAATTTGCAAAAATCATTCATTTGATTGAAGTGAATTCTAAAATGGAGCATATGAAGACGTCTCTGATTGTCGTCATATTTTGAGAAATGTCCCCTTGAAAACTGATTGAAAAACGTAAGTGTCACTAGAACATACTTATGATTGATGTCGAGCGGCATGTACAATTTCTATCCCTTTAAATGAACCTAAAACAGATGAATTATAGATGAAGATCAAATGATCAGCGAGATGGAACGTTTCAGAACGAACTTTAGTTAAGCAATTTTCCATACCAACTATTTTAAACAGATTCACATTGACATGTCGGGTACTTTGAAATAGAGACAAGGTTTGTGGTTGAAAGTTATTGCCCTGTGTCGAAACAGTTTTTAAACGAACTCCAATGAATGACTAAGTCAATATGAAATTTGATTACGTAAGACTTGCATATTTAAGATCACATACGCATTTATAAATACGGAAAATGATTGTGTACGTACTCGAATCAACAGCCAAGTTTGCGAAAATCTTAAAGTCTAAATAGGTCGACTCTGTGTGCTAAACATTGGAGCTGCTTTATATTTCGATGGCAGCCTACACAATACTTAGTACCAGGAGTACGGATTCGGTAGATTATGTCTGACAGTCCGATATATAACTGCTAATGTAAAGTAGAACTGCAAATGACCCTCGTGAACACGTGTTGACTCCTAGGTCTATGTGTTTTCAATGAATACAAGTCGAACTTTTCATTAAGACTGTCTTTCGCCAAAACTCTTACTAAAAGCAGGTCCTGACGTGAGGAACCGAATAGCATATCTGCAAGTCTAAATAGAAAGATTGTTTTATGCAATACTACACCATCTGATATTTTGACACAACTCAGACTTCTTTTAATGAGGTCCCTCAAAAAGTTAGAAGGACAGGGTGTTTCCCCTTTTTATACTTAACCCCTGCAACTGACACCGAATTGACTTAATCTTTAGGCACGGATGCCTCTGAGTAAGTGGAGCATTTAATCTCGACAATAGACTAGAGCAATTTCGATAATCGATTCATTAGAGTAAAATTTCCTAATTTTAGTGATGGACTTACTGTGGTACATGGACTAGATTTTTATTCCGCTGAGATTCGCTCTATGGTGCGTATAGACGAAGTGATCCTCATGCCCTGAATTACATCTTCAAAGATGAAATCAATAGGACGTCTGGTGCAAAATAAGACACATTAGTGGCTTAAATTAGTATTTTCCTTACAGATAGTGAATTTCCCTACTTTACTGATCGAAAACATTCATCACTTGAAGGAAGTCATAAATCCCACTCTAATGATATCTAAAATCTGCTGTAACTATGTTTAATTGAGCCCCGCTGTATCGCAAATAGTATCGGCTGTCATTACATTATCAACAATGACAAAAAATTGAGATGGACTTTGCAGGAATCTGTAGGATTTAGTCACCGAGTCCAAATCCGGCTAAAACCACCGAGTGCACAACCCAGGCTTTGCAGCATAGGAAGCAGGTGACATGCCTGACAAAGCGACGATGATATTGTTGCATGCCTTAGCAGACTTCATTATTTATTGATTCGAAGTACAATGTTACATCAGTAGCGGTATATCAGTTGACTTGCATGCTCCGTACAGAAATGCTCAAAATTACAGTTTTGACCGTTTGGAAAAGCATACATGCATGATGACTATTTATCGTATGTAACAAAGGACGCCTTGACCGACAGAAATGATTTCTAAGACAGTGAATTACAAAAAATTATTGAAATTAATATCCTTGGTAGGCATCGTTTACCATCCTCAGCAGTCTGACAACACTTCCACCTGCGTTCTCGAATTCCTCCGACAAGCTCTATCGATCAACGCTAGATCAAGCCATTGGTCTGATTGGGAGGGATGGTTCATCTGGCAGCTATATGCGTCCACTGGAGATTCTCGAACTAGAACAGACCGAGTTCAGACAGAGTCGAGACTTATGAGGATACTATTTTCACATATACCTCTAAATACATTCTAATTATGTCTATACCGGCGAATAGGCAATATCATGATTTAATGAAGACAAATACATCAAGGAGGGAATTTATGTTAGGATAACTCAAATTTAGCATTGATTACAGCAGGCTCCAACATTTTCCAGCATCAGTATCAGGCTACGAAGCTCACTTTGACAATGGATATCGGTGTAATCGACGAGCTTTAAACGTAGAAAACTTCGCTTCACTGCATGATGAGACAGAAAGAACGGAATAAATGCTCTACTGCCGTCAGAGACAGTCTTAGATTTGCAAGGTTCGCCCACATTCTCCCGACTCGGGTTCGTGGCGCCTTCTTTCCTGACTCTTCTCTCATCCTTCCTTAAATGCGAACATGATTACATAACCGCCATCATTTATAGATTAAGTAGAACGACGTCATAAATTATCCTTGCTTTGACTGCACTCAGCTGCATCCGCACCGTCGGCGACAAGACAGGCTTCTATCCTGATCGTCTCTCATTCCTTCGGGATTGAGCAGCTCTGTGTGTTGTAATTCAAGAGACAAGGAGCAGGCTGATGAAATGAATGCAAGCTGTGAAACTTCAGTCGCCGAGCATAACTCGTATCTGATCTTCTATGGAACGGCGAGTCAGTGAATATTCAGTCATATAACTTCTACCCGGTCTTTGTGATTCCACAGGAAATTAGATTCATAGACAAGGCTTGTAAAAAATTAATTGCATTTCTAAACAATCAACTAATTTTCATTAAAACAGGATGTACTTCTTTATTTAGAGCGTCTCGCTTTTCTTACTTACCTGATTTCATTCCCGTCTGAAGTTCATAAGGGTCCGTAAGGATGAACGGTACTTAAGAAATAAAAATAAATGATCATCTTCTATACTTGGAAGCACATTAGACGAGCAACTTTCTCTCATGTGAACGAGTCCTTATCAAAGATTTATTCATTTCTTATTCGTTAGTGATGAGTGCTTGGCACGAACGCAGAATACCTATTTTAAAAGTCTGAAATTTGACCCGACCTAGGTTTGAACACAGATCTCCTGGACGCAGAGCGGACACTCTACCACAAGGGCGCAGCGCCTGCAAACTCCACCAGTACGCTGTTGTGGCAAACTTTTTCCACTTCTGTCAATTTTTCGACAGGTGTGCTATCTGTTGAGGGAATGCTTGGCTCTTCACTGAACTGAACTGCTGCCATCATGTGATTTGGGGTCAACCTCTCAGTCGCGTTCCGAGCATCCTCGGCCAGCAGTCCCACCGTGTTATCGGATATTTATGAAATCGAATTGATATTAATGGAATAATTTCCCCGCAATGCAATCTGTGATATTTCACAAATTTAAGAACGTCTTCCCAGGTGGTTGGTGACATTTTGTGCAACTTTTCTATACATAATCTATGTATCTTTATAACTGCTGTACATTCTATATAGAAAACCACTACAAATCTATCTTCATACAACTCTATCAATCAATTGCAATAATTCGGTGACCCTAATAAATTCCTGACAACCATTGCCATGGAATTTTGACTAAGCAGACATTATCAGCATTTTAGAGCACTGTGATGCTCTTGAAGGCTGGAATATATTCATTCCGTAGAGTGTATTTTCTTCACAGCGTGAATTTGTGATGGCATGGATTTCCCGCAGTGTCTAATCAGTACTCAAATATACCTCTCCGCACTCAGATGCGTGAACATTTCTTTTCATCATTGTTTATCAGATATATGTTGATAGTATCGGATAACGGTACGGATTGTAATCCCGGTATTCCGTGGGTTTGTGCAAATCCCGAAATCCAAGGATTAATTTACCCATTTAGTTGTTATTTTGGTAGTAATTGATGGATGTTTTGCTAGCTGAAACCGAAGAGATTCTAGAATGCTTTTGGATATCTTTCTTTGAATTACTAATTAAATTTTGTAGCCTATATATTACAGTTGTGTCAGTATACTTGCATATGTGATCATATACTTGCGCCATTTATGTTTCCTATCACATGTACAGGGTAGAGATTCCACAATCCTGGAAAATCTGGGTCACGAGATTCTGGGATTGAGTAGAATAGTAAATGTGCTATGACAACAAATTGTGCATGTTAATGATATGGGATACCGAGATGTGGGGGCAGCATAGAGTCGGAATTGTTAAAAGTCGGTTTACTTATAATATCGCAATTGACAAGTTGACTTAAAGTTTATTCTGATTTGTGTACAAATTGATAACGGCAACGTTGAGAGCAACAGGAAACAGCTATGTTCCTGGTTTTTGCACTTTTAACCTGCAATTTCCTGAGATTCGGGATCTGTTGAGTGAAGACCCGGGATTAGAGGTTGCCTACAAACTTTTCTTGATCCCGGGATTCGGGATTACAAGTTCTGACCCCGGGATCGAGGTTGACAAAATATAAGCACACCAACTGTGGCTACAAGTAAAATTGCAAGACAATCAAAAACACAACTATTTCCTCAATGCATTCAACTAGCACATTGAGATTCCAAAATCCCAAGCTCGGGATTGCGCGATTGAAGAATGCTTTATATGCCTCTTTACCGCAAGCTAAGATAATGCTGTGAATAACAACTGAGTTCAAATGAGAATAATTCTTCCTGAACAAGTTAATCCCGGGATTTATGTTAACCAGACGTTAAAAATGTGAACAAAAACTGTGATAAGAGAGCGATTTGCCTACTAAAGATCTCAATCCCAAGAATTAGCTCGATTCCTAATCCCGGTATTTTGTAGGCCTATTTTGCCAATGCTCATCTTCAAATTGGTCATGCCTTCAAATGTTGCTAGTTTTGTCAGATGACAAGTTCAAATTTACGTCTTGACTTTTATTCAAAAAGCCTCATAAATGAATTATTGAAAGCGCAACGTTGACGATTATATTGAAGTTTTCTATGAATATTTTTATTGTTTTTTTTTTTGAAGTGCCTATTTCTATCGTGCATGTATTTCTGGTGCTTTTATCTTCACCAATTTGTCTTACCTTAGACGGAAACAGTTGTATTATTAATTTCTCAATCCTGGGATTATGACCCCAATCCCGAGATTGGAATCCATGCTTGTACCAGATGCTTCTATTTCATTGTGTGGAAAAGAAGTTTGACTGATTCCAACTTCACTGTGGGAGGATTTTTATCTCAGTGCGTGTGAATAGATTGATTGATAACTTACTGCGTGAAAATTCGCACACGCACTGCTGACCGTTTTCTTAGATCCATCAGCGCGGGAAGTGAGTTGATCCGCACTGAGTATATTCAAGTCTTAATTCGATGCCCTTCCTGCAGACTTCCAATGACATCTTCGGGGTTCAAACTCTATACCAGATGAACGATAGGAAAAAAGCACATGACCAATGTGCCACAGAGACCACTTCATAGAAGTCGATGATCAGTGTCAATTTGACATCAAAATCTAAACACATTTCAACTGCATCGTGGCAAGAGGAAATCTCACATTTGCATTTTTTGGAGGAGAATTCACGTGTAAGTAGAATATTAGGTGGAGCATCTCAGCTGAATGTGAAGTCTGACTGATTCTGATATGCGCCTCTGTGACAGTGAATTGCATGGAGGAATTGATAGAAATATCATTAAATTGAATCGAAAACCTCCAGACTTGAAAAGCCTATACACTGAATTCCTCAGCAGCTGCAGATGCTGTGTGGATGCGCGAAGATGCAGTCGTAGATGTGTGTCCATTGTGCCCTAGGAGGAATTCACTCTATTTCCTGAAATCAACAGGACAATAATCGAGTTCCTTCCTGAAATATAGTGAATTGGATCAAGTTAGAATGCTTGAGGCAACATGGAAGCATGAACCCAGGTAAAGTTTAGGTATACGTATACCTGGGTAACGGAGGAAATAGTTCCGATGTGAACTGTACTGTAAATTGCTTTTCTCACTCGCCGGGGTTTCTGAGTCGGAGTTATATCGAACTCATCAGAAAGCATGCGGTTATTCCAGTCATGAGGCAGTGGGTCTATTAGAATAAGGATAGAAATTGTGAAAATCACGTTGAGGTCAAACTTCATAAATGAAGAATTTACCGATGTTCCGAAACAAATATCATCGATTGGAACACATGCTGCGGCTCAATGGTATGATTCTGTGTACGATCAAGTACAGGACATCAAACAGTATTTGAAGGCATTATAAAAATGATAAATGAGGGGAGC
This sequence comes from Prostheceraeus crozeri, assembly GCA_907163375.1. Classification (NCBI taxonomy): domain Eukaryota; kingdom Metazoa; phylum Platyhelminthes; order Polycladida; family Euryleptidae; genus Prostheceraeus; species Prostheceraeus crozeri. Next base: position 53,755 of record CAJQUW010008619.1, read on the forward strand.
AAGCCGGAGATATTTAACTTCCTGAAATAACGCATGTGCCACCCCTATTCCAAAAAGACACAAAACATTGCTCTTGGAAAGGAGCACAATTTATGCTTGATGACTTTCTTAAATAATGCATAACTAGGAGTTTATGGTTATCTGAAGTCATTTCCCACTGAGCATCGAGATATGCATGATACTTCACTTGGTGTCGGAAATAACTAGTACATATACCAGAACACATCCTCAAATATTGCAAAATAGAAATTTCTTCAGAATGCACACTAATGTGAAAACTTAAATTAGTTCCTTCCCATGATTCTTCTAGTCCTATCTCATTCCATGATTTTTTCGTCTGATATTGCATGACATGATAAGTCATCAAATTCTCGGGGAAATTTAGAGTTTTGTTTACTATTGATGTAGATATTACAGTTTTATTGACATCCTAAAGAAAACAAGCGTTCAATAGTAACAATCGCCACTTCGGCATATTATAAGCGACTGACGCGTCGTAGAATTAAAAAATAATTGAGTATTTACGCATTTTTAAAACTTTGTATTTCCTATTTCGTATGTTATCATGTTAATGGGGAAATAATTACGTAGTTGCACAGGAGCTGTCTCAACCAGACAATTACTGACTTCAGTGGATCGGATAGAATTCATGTTCAGATTGCTTGAAGAGAATTTTGAAAAAAACTGAATAAAGTGATGTACTTAAGTCAGCTTTCAAGCACAGTAGGACCTCGCTACAACGACGACTCCGAGCGTATAATCCTGGATCCTAGATGATAAGTCCCAACGACCCAATCAATAACTCCTGCATCTACTTCCAATATCACCAATTCCAAAATCACAGAATATGATAAAATTATCATTTCAGCGAATATTAACAGTGCCGCAGTACATGTACATGTAGCACTGTTTAGGGCTGACTTGCAATTTGCACTTTATTATTCGTAATTGACAAAAGCACAACAATTCTCTTATCTATTGGGAAATACAGCAAATCCTCCAGAGATTGTCTGCGCCTCAATCTATGTGGCCCTGTCTGCACCGCTCGATTCATTGTGCCGAAGTTGGACATTCATCTATCTGTATATAGCTCCTTTTTAAAACGTGGCCTCAATAAATCAACTTTTAACAAGGATGAAATTACAAGATGAAAGCACTCACAAGCTTAGACGACATGCAGCTAAGCACTCTGAACCAACATGCACTTCAGGACAGGTGTCCAGCATGGAGGAGTTCTCTCCCTCTTCCTCTTCAACGTGAACGTGCACGACAATCCTCTTCCAACAGACACTACACTCAAAACAGCAGTCTACGCTGACACACAACTCTCAACAACAGCCGAATCTATGACGTCAGCCTAGGCCCTCAACCCACATGTAAACATCGTTTGCGAAAAAGCGAGGCACACCCTGACATCCTTTCATTTCTCACTTCCACCAATTGGGGACAACAACAAGAGATCTTTGTGGCTACCTACAATATCTTCATACGTCCCCGCTGGAATACACATTCACAGTCTGCTCACAAATCATCTCTCGAACAAACATAGACAAACTGCAAGCAATACAGAATAAAGCGCTCGGGATCGTCACAGGATACACACAAGCACACAACTTCTACAAGAAACAAGTCCTCCCATTCCTGAACATCACACGCACTACACACAAAACACCTCGATCTCCTTAAGCAACAACCACCTCCCTACAGACAACAAAAATCCACCATCACACCTCCACCCACACAGTGAACCCCATAACAACAAAATAAATGCTCAAAAAACCTAACAGACTCACCAAGTCAGCACACACAGACAAATCAGCGCAATACCCCCGGTGTCAGACTCAGAACTAACATTCGACAAACGCACACGCACAGCTCCACACCGACAAATCACCTTTCCTGGAAGAATATCTACACAACATATCTAACTATTCCCTGGAGATCTCTTGTACGATACATCAAGGGTGCATTCTAAGGGCATAATCTACGATAAATATAAAAAAATCTGCTAATATTTCTTTGGCAGCAGCATCCTTGATGCACTTCCTATCCAGGCAGTATCTAGATATGAATCGTGGATGGAATCGTTGGATATATCAGATAACTACCTCTATGGCGGAGATATGCGCATCGACAATCGACTCGTCTCGGCCTCGCTACGAATCGTCGATTTCGTATTAAAGAGACGAGTACAACAAATCTATTGGCTTCAACTTTCTTTGTGTAAAGCCAAGTATCAGTGATATATCATACTTCAAATGTCGAATGTGTGTGAATGATTTATAGGCCTAGTATTTTGATTTGTTGTCCTAATACTATTCGCATGTGTTGTCACAGGTTTATAAAGGATATTAACTTAGATATCACGCTCTTATAGAACATGTGTGCAATGTCTATGTGAGCAAAAACAGTTTTGAAAGCCTGCCTATAAAACGGAAAATTACATCAAGTGATAGTTGAAAACATTGGTTTGCGACATCTATAATAAAAAATGGCAATGTCAGTCAAAGATGTCCGAAGCATTACAAGGTACTTGAAACTGGGAGGATACTGGTTATATTGTGGACAGCTTCCTCTGATGGCTGGCAACTATCATGAAAGCGCTTTGGTAATTCCTTATTTTTGAAGTCACTTGCTTGTGATGCTACTTCATTTAATTATAGGCAAGTGATAATAGTAGCATTGCATCACACAAGAACGGTGTTCCCGCATAGCAGGCAGTATTCCTCAAACTCTCAGAAGAAGCATATGCAGCATTCAAGTCACACAAAATTTCGAGTGATCACGTACCTTGATAGACACATTTTCTATAAAATTCTTTTCCTGTAATAATGCCTAAAAAAGAGCTGATATGAAGAGCAACGCCCATGACCTAAATGATGATTCAATCGCCGGTGAAATGAAGCTCTCCGGTCACGACATTTCAGATGAATGTCAATGTTGCATCATGCTATACCGAAGGCGCGAACGTTCAAGGAAACCCTTTACGTATCAGATTTCATGATGAGATCGATAAGATCTTCATTTGTAAAGGCGTTTTCTTCGCGATATTAATCCTCATTACTGAATCATTTAATTATCGTTGACAAGATCCTCCATTAAAATCTGAATTCTACATTTTCATTTCGTTTCCCATGAGATAAGTGAGGTGCTGATGTGCTCAATCTACATGTAAGTTAATGTAAGAATTACATTAGATTGTACAGACGGCTCACATATACGTTGATTGCAGATGTTTTAGGCCGAAAGGTTCCACTGGATATTTGAAGGCAACAGAGCCTTCAAATCTTGCTAGTCTATGAGGAGCGATATGGATGCCACAGAAATAATAACAGCACGAGAATGCGCAAAACCAATAAAAGCGAAATACGTCTGGGCTGCCGCTTGACAAGCAGTTCATTAAAAGTGCGGTCAAAGACTGCAGAGTCCTTGGTTCCACAGACCACAAAAGAAGAGAGTACAGTCAAGTCAGGAACCTGAGCAGTGTCCGTGGTTCCACAGACCACAGGAGAAGAGAGGACAGTCAGTGTGACTCGCACAGATGATAGCGAAGACAATAATAAGAGATGTAAGACATGCGTGACTTACTGAGGCAAATGAATAGACGCACCAATTCTAATTGTAGGACTGTAGGCTCTATTTATGATGTACAATTTGAGCATTATGCACATCCCCCAAATAGATTTCCTGGCTGCGCCCTTCTTCCCGGTCAACATCATTCTCGATGTGACTCCCCTATATAATTTGCCTCATTGATCAGAGAGCTTCATGCATCAGAAGAATTTCTCTTAGAAAGGATTCGAACCGAATTTCACCAATCCCCGTCTCCTCACGCACGCGGCGAGCACGTGGACACGAGCAGCAACGGCGAGACAAGAGCTGCTGCTATGACGGAGGAGGTAGACGAGGTCAGGCGTGCGTCGCCAGATTGTTGTTATGTAATCCCCGCGCGCGCAGCGGCGAATGTGGTGGGGATGTGACACAGTACATCACTTCATTCGAGTCATCACATGATGAGCGCAGCGGAAAGCTCTGAAGTTGCAAGTTCAAGTGACGTTGTAAAGAAGCCATTAAAGTCGATGAGTTATCTGCTGCCTAATTTATGCGATTTCAAGTTTGAAGATGCGTGGGAAGCGGCACCCTTACTCAAATGAGATTTCTGGTGCCACCTGGCGCCTCAGTCAACTGCTAGATCATCAGGACATTGCTACAAAGAGCTTAAAGTCTATGTTACACAATCCTGTTTCACGTTGAGAAACCAATGACTCAACTGACAATCCACCGACGTAAAACTGACACATCATCAATTTCGATGATTAAAATGTCTCCCACTCAAAATCAAAATGTAGCAATACACAGAAGTGAACGACAAAACAATTCCCATCGGTTACAAGGTAGTAGCAGGTGTTCACCACTACGTAGGAGGAAACTCTTCAATTGAATTTAAAACAAATTGATCACTTGTGAAATCCAGCTTGAAAACATGCTTGATCTCACGTAATCATTGCTGTACATGTGTATTACAAAGTTTCGAACCTTATTTTCTTGAATAGAAGAAGAGTCAGTCCGCAATTAGGACATAAATTCATCAATTAAAGAGATTTTACCCATAGAAATCAAACTTAGAGGGACTAGAATGGACAGTAGCTGCTTTACTGTCCCCTCCTCTGTTCTCCGTGTCCCTGGCCCTGTCCTCCACCTGCTCCCGTTCCGACCCAGTCCCTCTTCGCACCGCTTTGGTCCGAGACCACCTTTCCTCCCTCCCCGAAGCTGACCTGACCATCTGGACTGACGGCTCCGTTATTGGACGACTCGGACCAGGTGGCTCGAGTGTATTCATAACCTGCTCTTCATGCTCTTCCGCTTTCTCTCTTTCCTTTCATGCTGGAACGCACTGTTCAAGCTTCACAGCTGAAATGGTTGCCATCCAGCATGCTCTCTCTTGGTCCGTTTCCTATCACTCCTCGTGTCTCTCTTCCTCTCTTGTTCGATTATCTCTCGGCCATGGTCGTGCTCCAGCCAGCCAGCTGTTTTACTGATGTTGATGCTGCTGCATCATAAGAAGAATGAAATTACTGAAATCTCTCACAGTATCAATTTGTTGCTATCAGACGATACATGGGCGGCAGTTTTATCGAAAGGATTATTTGATAACATTCTGAATCTTTCTAAAGTTCTAACTCTTGCATGACAAGGCAGCACCATCTCGGAACCGCTGTCATGATAACGCAGGTCCTCGACGTAACACCTGTTTCAATGTGAATGTCTGTTCTAGGCCTTTATTATTATAGTGTGTCGGAATGGCAAGAACACTGCCACTGGAATGTGGCTATTTATCAGCCTGACGTCTTTGAATCGTTTGACAAAAGCTGTCAATAATTATTGACCCAAATCTTCTTTTTTTAGACCAGGATTATTGATTTTTAGATAATTAACATAAAATACATGTAGATCATAATTATTATACTTTCCCTGTATTGCATCCGGTTTGTCTAAAAAATATATTTTCAGACCTATCTTCCGCATGAATTACAGTTCCTATCAAAATGATAAAGATATACAGATTGTTTCATAAAAAATGGATCACCCTTAAACATCGCCTTAACTTCAACTTTGTCTAACTCCGCCAAACTTGAACGAATTTCTCTGAAATTTGGAAGATATGTCAGTTGTGCTTACTAATATAATTGTTGGAAATTTTAAGCATGAATATTGAGTTGTTTTCCTGTTATAGATAAAAAAGTAGTAGATAATTTGATCTTCATTTAGCAATGTTACACAAAATCATACCTCACTCTTATAAAATTGCATTTGTTTCCTTTGTTATGTAATATGTTGTTCTCCAAGCCAAAAGCTATCAAGCAAAACAAAAATAAAGAAAATCGGTCAATCAGAGCCAGTATAGCACCATTATTCATCAAAAATAATGTAACTGCTACATGTGATTAACTGGACTTCATGTTCCATAGCTTCCTGACTTCGTTGCGGTGGTGTTGGCAGCACTCCTGATTGCTTTCAGCTAGAAATCTATCTCTTACCGGTTGAAAACAATACAAAGCACAAATGAACAATAACGAGATCGCATTCACAAAAGGCAAAGTGTCAGCTTTGCTAGAACAAGGGTTTTCTTTGCGAGCTACAAGCAAGCGACTAAATGTCCCTTACACAAATGTGCATCGATGGCATAACAATGATTTTCGACTCTGTCGTAAAGAGGGCTCTGGCCGTCCACGCAAAACATCCAAACGTAGAGACGGCCTAATTTTGAGATTTGTTAAAGTTGATCCAAGTCTCTCGTTAGCTGAGATGGCTGCACTAGACTCGTCTATTTCTAAGTCCACTATTCGTAGAAGACTTATTGAGTCGAATTTCAAGAACTGTAAGAGGCCCTCTCAGATCGAATTATCAGATCAGCATACAAAAAGACGTCTCAGATGGGCAATGAGTCATTGTCACTGGCGAAATCAATGGGATCGGGTTGTCTGGTCTGATGAGGCATCAGTCCGTCTGAAGGATAGTGATGGTCGATTGAGATTATGGATAAAATCTGATCAGGAAATTCGAGACATTTGCATCGTCCCGGGTACAAGGTGGTGCGACTGTACTGATTTGGGCTGGCATTTGGACCAATGGCCGCTCTGAACTTCACATACAGCAAGGAACCATGAATTCTGAACGCTATGTGAATGTTTTACGAATGAACATTGGCCAAATGACAGATCAACTTGGTGATCCATCGACTTGGTTATTTATGGATGATAAGGCTACGTGTCACAGGAGTAGTCGAGTCAACTTATGCAAGTCTCAATTAGGGTTTAGGACATTATCCAGCTCGTTCTCCTGATCTGAATCCCATAGAAAGTGTATGGAGTATTCTAAAACGCAATGTTCGTCGTTCACTGCTACCTACAGATGGCGTATCACAACTTACGTCACTGTTAAAAAGAGAGTGGAGAAAGTTAGATCAGTCAAAAATCAACGATATCATCGAATCAATGCCCAGACGAATTGGTAGTGTCATTGACAATACGGGTAGGGCCACAAAATATTAGCTTCTTAAGAACCGTTGCTGTATCATAGCTTATCAGATTATATAAGGACATTTAAATATATTAGGGACATGAAATAACATGAAAAATGCTTTCTGTGTCATACTTATGCTTTATTTAGTCAAATTTTGGGATGATCCACTTTTTATGAAACGGACTGTAGTCTTTGTGTAATGAATTGTGTAATGTAACCAATAAACAATCTGTAGACATAGCAATCAATGAAAGCAAAGGTTAATGTCACACTTTTTTACAATACAAATTTCTGTGAGAGTGATATAATTGCGATTTTGAAAATTATGAACACAAAATCTCAGCGTCATCCCGTAAATAAAATTGTGAATACATTCCAAATCTATAAGTTTATTTACTACAAAGATGCTTTTAGCGAATTTACCCCATGAGTATGAGCAAACACTCGAAACGCGCAGGAGCTGTTTATAATTTTAATATTTTCATTTTTATTGAAGGCCAATATGTCATAAAAGGAGAGACAAGCTTTGCTGCATACTGAAGAATCATCTCCTTTTCTCGGAAATGCTGTAGGTCTTGCGTGATCTATTTCTAGCTGAGACGTTCATAGAACACTATAGAAAAAGGAGTAGAAAAAGTTCATAGCACACTAGCGTACACAAAGAGACGTCGTATTAACGCTGCTCTCAATACACCAGCACACACTGGTTAATAACTGACATGTAGAGCGGTAGTACTATCTCGGTAGATAAAACTCGAACACCAGACCTTTGCACCTCCGTACCGAAGAGCAGTACTTACCCAATGAATTATCCTAACGTCTGCTTGTTAGCAAGATCTCTGTGGCATGTACTTCTGATCCAGTATACTAGAGTCGAGAAAAGGATCGAGAGAGTTGGATTCGGACTAAAAGCAATTTTAATTATATTCAAATTATAATCCAGCCAAAATCAGATGACATCTGCAAGTTTCAAGTTCGAATCTATCTCCTCTCGTAATACCACGGAATGAATGATTAATGCCGGATATCACAATACAAACATTTTCTCTACACATTAATATATCCCACTAGGTTTAGAAATTCCTAGATAAGATCATGTATGTCATAATAGATCGAGTGATTTTGTTTGCTTTTCTGAATTGGATATATATATATATATTCTGAAAAGACGACCTAATTTGGGAACAATGGCAAATATGCACGACCCCAACAATTAACTTCGCCAAACCAAACTGTTGTATTGGAAGACACATTATGTGGAGGAATTCAGCACTGTAGAAAACGCTCACACAAAACCTTGCATTTGCTAATTATGTTTCAGTCATTCAATGGTGCTTCTAAAACGTATAAATCTGAAAATGAATCCAAAGACAAAAAACAATCAAAAAGGAAAACTTCAACACTTAACCATTTTTGATGTTTAAACCCTCTCTTGCACTCAAAGATTGCAAAAAACATGTAATTTTGGTATACAGACATAAAATTTTCGAGACAGACATCAAAATGTTGAGTGATAGTTTTGAGGGTGGTGGTGGTGATTTTGAGTAGACTTCGAAATAAATATCTCAGATTTAAAGTCAGTAGATTTCGATCGAACTAGATATCCTTGATATTGAGTCTATAGATTTCGAATTAAATATCTTTGATTTTGAGGCAGTAGATTTCGAACTAGATATCTTAGATATTGAGTCTGCAGATTTCGAATTAAATATCTTTGATTTTGAGGCAGTAGATTTCGAATTAGATATCCTGCATTTAGAGCAGGCAGATTCTGATTTAGATATCTCGGATTTTGAGTTGGTAGATTTAAAATGAATGTCTCAAATTTTGAACAGATCTTTGGAAGTTGAGTGAACTATGAAAGACTTGCTTGAGAAGACATTTCAAACCATGAGAACCATAAAATTCGAATCATTTCTGGTGGTCACCCGGTTTGCAGGTCACGACATTTGTAACCGTAAGATCAGGTCAGATTTATGAGCCATTAATCATGAACCTTTGCTCTCGGCTTGAAATGAGAACTGAGATAAAATCAAAGAATTCGGCCAGGAATTAAAATGAATTACAAATCATGCCGTGAGAGTTAACGTCACCGTAAATCTTTCCAACTTCGACTTTGCACGACATAAGGAACTATTATTGTGAAGATATTGTCTCAGATTTCTCTTCAATGATTCTGTAGACGGTTTTTCTCAATGTCAATATAAAAAACCTCCAAATGCCGTTAAATTTAATGAATTGCTAAGCTTTCCAGCTAGGAAGTTTATCGCTTGGAGGTCAGGGAGGACGCTAATTTTTGAAAGAGAAATTTGAGGAGGTTTAAAAGAGCTGTGGGAAAGTTGTCAGGAGCTGACCAAATGTCAGGCTATGGTCAGGTTAATTCAGGTTTGCATCGAAGTTATGCATTGGCTAGTACGAGTTAGACAACGATACATTATAAAGATGCTGCTGATATTAGAGTGATTACACACAATCTCAGAAAGATAAATTCACTGTGGTCATCTGAATCGACAGCTTCTCAATCTACATAACAAAAAACTTCTCTACGCTGTGAAGGCTGAAATGTGCGGTGATAGGTGTCAGTGGGCTCGGCTTTGTCTGTCTTAGCTATTTACGCATTGAAAAACCTCTCCTTAGCCGATTTTCAGCTTACTGTAAATCTGAGTAAAAGCCTAAACAAATTGCTGAAACTTCACACATCCAAAGAAGCTGAAAATGAATAATCTTTCATGTTCTATCCACTTCATAAGAGCGATTTTCTCAAAATTCACCGACATCAAGCCAATCTTTCGAAAGACAACAGGTTCTCTAATGACTTCATGGGCATTTCTTCCAATGTGCCGCTACAGAACATTATCCATCACAACCATTGGTTCATATATTTTGAAAACCTTCCTGTTGATAAAAGCATCTAATTCCACTGTTGCCTCAGCATGTCCTCAAGTCGACAATAGAAATCCGACTTACTGGCCTACAATATCAGTAGATACTACATGCTACAAGAAAAGTGGATTCCTGAATTTCCACTTGAAAGGAAATATCTGATCTAAGGGAATCAAATAAATTCAGAATTCAGATTTTCTTTCGGGGAAGCAGATGATTCATTTGAAACATTAATTTCAAGTAGATCTAAAGTATTAGCCTACTGTATCTCATTGATGTAAACCTAACACTGCGTTTTGCCACTCTCCGGTGATGTGCCACTGACATGAAACACACAAATCCATAAATCTATTAGAAATCATTATTTACAATAGAAATCCGATTTAATGTGATCCCTGGCCTGCGATTTCTACGGACAAATGGATTGGTGAACTAAGAAATTGTCATCAACAATGGAAATCCGACTTTGTGGGGCTCCGAAGATATTAATGCGGATCCATGGACAAGCGTCATCATACATATTGTGTGCAATTTAGTTGCGGTACAATGTGAAAAAAGAAGGCAACAATGTATCCCGTAAAGATGATGTCTGTATCTATCAATGTGAAATATATTCTCAGCTAGCGTATATCTGCATATGCATTCATAGCATTGCTGACCGCTTTTTTTATCTACATTGCTGCCTAGACCATTCTAATTATGTACGATACTATTAAAATAAATTTTTCGGGCAACAACGTAGGACATTTTCAGGCGTCCTCAAATCTGTCACTATAGAACTACCATCAAAATAGAAATCTCTACATTTGTTTAAATGCCTCCTAGCATCCCAATGTCACTTCATGCCGAATGCCATCGTAGTCATTATTCAAAGTCAGTAATTCATTGAAGTCACATGATGTGATTTGAGGAAGATATATCCCACACCTTCGACTTCCAAACTAGACAGAAAGAGATACAGAATACCCAAAACGCATATGCAACAACCGAAGTTATTTCTGACGAATTTCCTATTGACTGTCAATTCCTAGAATATTCGGTTTTATCTCCCGACTGTTCAGTTCAAACTCTTCTCTCACACCACCTCCGCAGCCACCCACAAGCTCCTATTCCATCCTCGCTTCTTCCGCATCTGTCATGCTTTCACATCAAGCTCGAATTCTGCGTGGGCAGCAGCCTCGAATTCTCTCCGAGAAGAGAAAGGAGAGTGAGCACGACTGCTTGCAATTGATGGGCACAAAAACATTCATTGTAGACGTAAACAGCAGATCAGGAAGGGAATATATCACGAGATTGCGTGTTCTGGTGAATCATTATTTCGGGGCTATGACGAAGATCGATGGACAATAGGCTTACAACCCCATACTCCATCCCAGAGCGATAGAGATTCCATCATGCAGTGTGAGAGAGACAATAGTCCTACACCTCAGACTCCAGCCCAGAGCGATAGAGATTCCATCATGCAGTGTGAGGGAGACAATAGGCCTATATCCTCATGACTGATAATGATATAATTGCAGACAATATATTTTTTGATATATTCAACATGTGGCTAGTCAAAGACATTTTGCACCACATAACATGATTTGCTGTTTATTACTCGAAAATGCAAACCAATTATCTGGAGAATTTTTAATTTGAAAATTTTAGAAATTCTGCCATCCACAGTCCTGCTAAGCTTACTTGAAAAGGTCAAAATTTGAATTTTCTCGAAGGCACACTATGGATGATTTAAAGATGCTCATCTGATAACATCATTTTATTAAGCAGAATCGAGAATACACCATGGTGTCGACAGAAATTCAAGGGCCGAAATAAAGGACTTTTGAAGGAATTTCAAAGGACTTTTGAAGGACTATTTTTTACATTAATTCAAATATAGACAAACATTTCAATTGCATGAGATGATATTAGTAAAGTGGTAACAGCATTTATACAAGGAGATAAAAAAATAAGCATCAGATCTTGTTACCAAGTGATGATGATTTTCATGATCTAATCTGTTACGAGAGAACTCTCTTGTATCCACTCCTCTGGGCATGCAGTTCTGCCATAACTTTAAATCTCTGCACTTTTTCTTTGATTTCCTCGGCTTTCCGTTTCTCCGCATTTTTTTGCTTTCGCGCCTCAATTTCATCGGCGTCTTTCCGACGAGCGTCGGTAAGCCTTTGTCTGGATCTCCGCCAGTGATTTATCATGGACTGTGTTATCTTTACTTTCATCAGTGCGCCTGCTTTGCTGATGCCATCTGCGATACACCGTTGAGCGATTAAAGAATGTTCTTTCGAATTTTCCACGAGGCGGTGTTTATTGGCAGAAAACCCTCGTTCGCCATTAGTCTGACCGGAGAACAGGCAGAGGACTACCTTGACGATACCGAACAGAAGACCAGACAACATATCCCGACACTGACTGGAATAAAAATCATCAAGCCGATTGCATATATTCCTCCTGTCGAATTCCCTCACTTTCTGAGCCAATCGACCTGTTGCCTCACCATACCTTACCATTGTAGGTTACGGTGTGGATATCTGTGTGGATTACGTCCCCTAGCACAATATTCCTAGCTATGGGGTTGAGCAATCTGACAACTAACGTTACCGACACAGTAGCTCAGTTGAAAGAGCGCACAGCATGTAACTAGAACGTCGTGGGTTCAACTCCCATCCGAGTCGCAGATTTTTTCGAAGTGTTTGAAATGAATGTATGTTGGTGCGTGATTTCTATGACTGTATATCGATTAATGTTATGCTGTCGCTACGATCACCATGTTGTATCCTAAATATGCATTAGAGATAAAGAGAGCTATGAATTTCATGGATCTCTTCATTCAAATCGAACAGTAATCATAACATTTGACAAGCACAGACGCAATCATTTTACTCAATGCATGTGATCCATGCAAATGAACAATGGGGAGATATGCTACTATCACGTTGTACGCCGTAACGAAATGGTGATGATTCTAAATTGGATGTCAGTTTTTTCTTCATATAAATATACGTGTGAGTAGACAAATCATTGCCAAGTCTCAGTTGGTTGCACAATTCTTCATCTTCACCGAAGAAGCATTTTCAATCAAACAACCTGCACAGAAAGATAGACTGTCGAACATAAATGTCACCATCAGATATTCTTTGATTTCAATGTATTTTCTGTTAGGACTTTTTCATGCGTTTTCGATTGAGCGAATACGATCCGAAAAAACGTTCCCTGTAACCCAATCTTATCAGATTGATAATAGTATTCTCAGAACAACTGGGAAAGGGTAGAGAACAGAAAATTGGAAATATAAGGCTGTTGTTGTTTGTGACACATAGATTTACAAGACAACAATAATATCGTTCATTATAAATATATCAAAATAATGGACCAAATACCAAAATAAAGGACTTTTAAAGGACTGCCGACACCCTGATACACCAACAGTTTTAGTGGAGGATTTTGGTCGATGTTTTCTTGAATCAAGAGCACTGTAAACCATATTCCAGTAATTACTTCCAGCAATCTGCTGATCAATTGAAATTTCAAAACATTATTACGAGTTCACTTATTTAATTGATCGAATTAGGAAGTTTCAAAATTCATTATTCTCCATTTTCTAGAAGCAACGTGTGGGGATTTTTTATGGCAAGAATTGAGGTCATTTAATCGCAATCAGACATGTCCTGTGGAGTAGACATGAAGAAATCGGAGAAGTGACAGCGATGTCTCCAGCGGCATAAAGTTTCTACCAACTGCGATATTAAAAGTGAACATTAATTCGTCTTCCACATGGAATCTACGTTGATAAAAAAGTCACAGCAAGGTCACAATAGGAGTTGAATAATACGCCAGATAGAATGAGTGTTGCGTATATTTCACGTCACTGGTATTTCGGTGGATTTATGCAAACAGATGATGTGCGTTTCTTCAATACGCAGTAATCAAGCATCCTCATTCATCACATTCACATAAAAGCTAACAAGAAATTGTTATCGTAATAAAACTAACAAGAGGAAATGTCAAAACTCGAAACAAGATGGATCATACACTTCGGATTCCAATCTCAAAACACACGAAATCGGATCACCATGTCAATCTACATGTCACTTGACACAATCAACCGCAGAAAATTCCAAAATCACTTGGATATCTATGAGCATGCTATGAGACTCTTGCCTGATGATGGTTGCCTACAGCGGCTGATAGGCCTTCACATATTCATGAAAAACAAAGGAAACATATTAGACAATCAGAATTTCTTAATTAACTCAATCATTGATTATTTAAGCAGTCGCTTCTTCTGTCAAATGATTTCTTAAATAACCTTGAAGTCATTTTTATGAAGACATATGTTATTGAAATAAAGTTCATTAATAACACTAATGATAAGTAGGTATGTCCAGATGTACTGGTAGATTCCATAGACAGCTATCAACACGCTCGTAGAATGCATATTCACTTACAAGCAAGATAGAAAATATATAACAACACAACTATTTTGTCACGGATCTCTGATGTCTGAGTTCAATGACAGCAATCTCATAGATCGCGTTGAGGTGATAGAGATACACTCATTAGATCGCTGATGTGACAACTCAAATACAGGTGAAATGTGTTCAAATAAGTGACCCGCATTTCCTCAAATGACTGAATTGGACTTTAAGGAGATTGACAATAAAAGATAAACCACTGCAAACATCATAAGTGTTTAAAACAAGCAATGATGGCGGGTTTAGCGCGGGTCTGCACATTCCAGACAATTCAGGATATGTATGTTCCGAGTGTAGAATGGGCTCGCGGGCCAAAAATTTCAAAAGGCAGAAATATGCTTAAAATTCCCATTTAAGATGGATTATTTAATGTAACTGAATTCAGTCATGATTGATTTCCATGAGAAATGGTTTCATCACATGACTGCACTTTGATAATTAGCTACAATGTACATGGATATTTCTTTCCATTGCGGACCAGCTTAAAAACAACAACAAACACCAACTGTTAAATGAATGACTGTCCTTTAAATTGCTATCAAATGTGCACCACGAAAGCAGTCAACTATCAGATCACGTGTCGCAAAAATGTCAAGATTTTATTATAGGAAGCACTAATGAGAACTAACTACATCACAAAAATATCTTGAAATATGAAAGTGCTGTTCTTTTATAAACAGTAAACAAAATGCCAACAAAATTGAAGATGGTTATAAAAAAACAAAAGTTTGAACCATAGGAAGGATCCAATTAATCTCAGAAAGAAAGAGGTTATTATCATCATGCGCAAAAATTGAACAGCCACTACAATATTTCATCTTCTACGATTTCCGCGTGCATTCCATCTCTGCCCGAAGAACTGATAATGTACATCATTTGTCTTTATTATTATCAGCTTACTTTTTTGGAAAGAAATGTCACAACTGAAACAAACATAATTTCCATTTTGTTCAGCATCAATATCTAGCAAAGCCCAATCTCAACCTCACAAGAGTCCAGAAAATCATAAAAAATGTAATGGCAACTAGGATATTTGAGATGAGAGGATTTCTCCAATAACAACTATGACGATGTTTCTATTATAATTCATCCAAGATAATCGCGTGGATTACGTCTAATAATGCTGGATGTTAATACTATGTTAAATAAAACTTAGAGTTAAAGAATTAAATTCCTAGCATTGTAAATTTTATATCACATTGATCAAATCTTTCGTGACTATAGGATGCATTTGGCAATGGTTAGTCAATACAAGTCACGGTGGTCGAATATAATCGATCCAGTAATTCCTAAGAAAACTGGAAATTTGAGATTTGAATTTTTTTTTGAATTAAGCTCATTTGAGCATCCAGTTCATAAGATTGCCCAACAAAAATCAATAGATCTTTGGATTTTATGAATACATGCGATCAGGTTGAGACCAAAAGCAAAGAAATCGGTCGACTAATTTGTGAGAAAATTTTGAATTTTAATGCTGTTTAGATCAGATATCCACATTATGATTGAGTAAATTGTCCATCTAAAATTGAAATGCACGTAATCGTGCATTTGTCACCAACTAGCCTACAATTAACAACTAATTTGTGATTTTCAACAATTCAATAGCTTGAACACATTTTGAAATTCAAATTTCGGCTTTGAATGTGCTTGATGCACTATGTCGTGCAGTGAAATATTTTGAAAATACTTGTATAGCATATTCACTGTCGGTTTTTAATGGACTGAATTTGGTGCATTAGTGGAGTGATCTCAATCAAAACTTGATAATGAAGCATGATGACGCCATTTGAGGTAATACAGGCAGCATCTTATGCACAGTAGGTCTTCTTTTGAGTGCATTACGATGTGCATATTAAACTGTAGGTCAATGTGTCAATTAGAAATGACATGCATGTACATCTATAACGACATTATGTATAGCTATTCTATGGCAATTGTATTTCTATGTGCAAGAATTGGTGTTGAAGCGAAATTACCATTGCTGGGGAACATTTTGAAAGTGCATCAATGTTATGATGATTTAAATTCCGAAAAAAGTTGTTCAATTACTTTGCATGTTCGCTATCAGGGAAGTCGAATCTGGAAACATCGAAAAGAAGAAATCAGGGCTTAAATGTGATTCGCATCAATAAAGGCCGCCCAGTGACACTGGATATGCAACAAATGAGAGATATTTCTTGAACAAATGATGAATTTCTTTAAATGGATTTCAACTGACAATTTTGGGTGAAGGTTATTGTGAATGATACAACTATCTATTTACCCAGTTCAAGCATCTGCTACAACTGTTGATGCGATTGAATCGGAAAGAAGCGACGAAAAACGAAGCAAGTAAAGAAAGAATTGATGCGATAGTAAATTCGCTTCTAAATTCATGTCGCGATGATCCTAGGATACTGATATTATGCATGAAATTGACCAGAGGATGAAATTGTTTTTTACCTCATGCACACTCGAATTTGCTGAATCCATGCTTTTCATAACACAATTAGACAATGATTGGTTCCAAATGCTGGATCAACGGAGACTTCATGGAAATCATAAATGATCCCATTCTACGATCATGGAGAATTTGCATTGATTCCTTTTAAACAATCACATGTAAAGCCGACAACGACAATGCTTAATACAGAGCTATTCATAGACGGTTGAAACATCTGTAACAGCGGACAGACAATAGCCTTTAATCAATCCATAGGAATTGCACAGTACGTACTTCCTAAAATATCTATATCAACAACACTGTGCGTCACTGAAATGAAAGTATGTAACGATGTAGCAAAAAAGGGACAGTAATGTCATGAATGCACATCTAAGATAAGCTAGCTTAGTTTTCATAATTATTTCAGAACACGACATAATTATAAATTACGAAGATCGGGGAACGGAAGAAATATAACATCAAACAAATAAAACGGAAATTCTCATTACAACTGAATACATGCAAATACGAGAAACATCTAAGATGGCCGCCAACAGGAGGTGACCCTTCATAGTTGCAAACATCAAAAAGTTGGCTTTTAGCGAATTTCCCCCAGAAGAAGAGCAAAGGTCGAAACGCATAGGACCAATCTACTTTTACTTGTGGCCAAAATAAAAGTTGGAAGGAGAGACTTGCTTTTTTGCTGTTTGCAACCATGACGAGAAATATCGTTGACATCTGCCATAGCTAAATCACGCATAACGGTTCTAGATATCATATATAACTATGAAACGATGAAATACAAGAACTACATGGAAATACATGTAGTATCAATGTTACACAACAATGTCGAAATCAGTGTTGTGTATAACATGCACTTACGTATTACACAGAAAATTAGTATGATTCGAGCTGATTTTATGGTGATTGTCATATCGAGTTGCTCATAGACATCCCTGGCTACAGCACAGATGCCTGTGAATGCCATGATGTAGAATTCGGGGATACAACTCTCGCAGTGTTGAGATTCGAATACATGACGAAATTTTAATAAGAGAAATTTAATAATAGAAATGAACATTTAAGTAAACCACATTGCGACAAACACAATCAGGCAACACTGCAAGGCAGGTCATTGACATACGAGAACCAAGGAGAACAATCCCCTGTCCTAATGTCCAAAAACTTGCTGCCTTGATGATCCATGGCAGTTGAATTCTTCCTCAATCCAGGAGATAACAATAAAAATGACTAATAAAATATATTTCGGATCAGCCAGTTTGCCAATCGAATATTGTTTCACTTTGTTTGCCTTCAACAATCCCTGTTTTATCAATACAACTTCATTTGGCACTGATATCGCCCCATTGTGACATACAACTTGGCGTGCAGCTCAATCCAAATGTCATGGTGGTGTAGCCAAATTTTGAAGTTCATTTATTCTACTCCTTTCTACAAATGCACTATTATATCATGGATTTTGATGGTAGAAAGATCAGACATGAACGAGATTGCATAATTGCATGGCCTTGTTCACTGAAGGATTAATACTAACTCCACATCGTCAACTCGCTTACTCTGATGTGAAGTCAGTTCTAACATGTTACCATGTGTGATAAGAGTCCAAGACGAATGATACGTAATGCACTTAAATTTATTACGAAGGTCATGGCACAGACAGATTCGATAAACACATCGAAACCTTCTACACAGTGAGGAGAATGCCGAATCCGCAATCCCAATCTGTTTCTGACATCTGGTGAACAGGCGGGTGAATCTTATGAATTGGAAGATCGTCTGAGACGCAGTCGAATAAGGAGACTTTTTCAGAGTTTTCACGATACAGCATTTAAATGAGAAGGGTATTAAAGAAGGGGAGGCTGATCGGATGAAAAAAACGAACATTTCAGTAAAGGAGAAAGCAATCTACAGAAGAAAAGCACTTTTCTATCTGATGTTGCCCTGGGTAATCATTCGGTTCACTTGTTCAATCCTACAGTTTGGACAGCTGGACTTTTCGTACATCTTCATAATTAGTTTGGGACAACACACCAATTCGGCTACATGGTCAATGAAAGTGATGAATAAAAAGTGAAGTACTATTTTAAATTCACAGTATCATATGCAAACATTCACGAAATTTCAGCTCGACTAGCAGCACCGCTCCGAGCACTGAAACGCTGATAAGTGGCAGATCAAAAGATGTGCGACTGGTAAGACTCGAATCAACGTCCCCAGGTTATTTAGACCTGTCGCTCTACCAGCTGACCTGCGACTACTTACATTCGAACGGTGTCAATTACCAGGATCCTATTCCCTTGTCATGATCATTGCACTTACATTCTAGTTCATGTGATTTCATTTTCCGAAAGGGTTTGGTTTGGAGTCAAAATACACACGAGAATAGAAGTGGGTTGACATCAAATCTTCGATACCCTACTGCCTCTCTATGCTTCAACCGTTCTTCTTTTCGGCATCTGTAAAGGCTTTTGTTGTAGTGGCCATCACGACACTACGCATAATACCTTAATGTCAAACAACGCTGGATCCTGTGATGTCCAAACTCCTCGGACAAGTGAATCAACTCGGGATAAGATCTTGCACTGCATAAATGCCTTCTAGCATAGAAATTAGTGAAGCACCATAGATAGCTTCCTTGAAAGTTAATCTGGCTTTTGAAATCACTGTGACAATGAATTTAAAGGTGTAATTCGGTCAAAACCCTTGTCTCAATGACTTCGTCTTTGCATAATAGACAATGTAACAAACTCTGACGCACTTCTGATTCCTCAATTAGCCACAATCATCAACTTTAGGAGACGAGATGACGTCACAAGTGCCAGTGATCTGATGCGGTTCTCACTGTTGACATGCTAGGCGCAAGAGGATCAGCGCACATGGAGAAAGTGAACTGTAGGAAATGCGAAATCTAAAGTCATTGACAGTCAATGTCTAAAATGGCACAATACTGCGTATACTATGCTGGTCGAAAATTTAACACAATGGAAATAAAATGCAAAATATTCTGCATCTACATGTATATATTACAAGCCATACTTTTATTCAATCATAAATGCAACCGTTCTACCTCTATAGATATGAAAAATATCGCATTTATACTCATATGTTCTTCCCAACAAGTCAAACTGCAGAAATCACAATCATGATCACAATTGTGTTAAACTTCTGGACACCATGGTACATGTGCACAGACAAACGAACGATCATAAGAAACTTGCCTTCCACAACATTCCCAAAGACAAAAAAATGAATGTGTAGTAGCATTGCAGGAGCTCATATTAAACCGACGAGGCACAGTGTTGCATATTCTGAACGCTTCAAATAAAATTATAAAATAAAAGATCTAAGATATACTGAGTGTGATGTTGAAGGAATGTTGCAAAATCAGACAGTTCTTACCCCGCTTTAGTAAGGAGCCTGTACCATGCTTGAAAATGGGACGTAAATCAGTCAAAATTTTCTCTCGCAAAAAGACGCACATGTTCTATAAAGGAATGAAAGTCGGGCCAAATTTGAGATGGTGCTATCGACTAATTCTCGAGACTAACTTCAGATTTCTTCAGATGAAATGTATATGGATTGCGATAGTTACCATGTGATGCATGACTCTTCAGAAAGTGAAGAGAGTCAAGCGGCTCCAGTTCGTCTAACGTTTGGTGTTCCAGATAATTACTTTTTGTGTTGATTTGCAGTACCGGCATATTTCTAGTAGTCATCCTTATTTCTGATACAGCGAATGTACATTTCAGAATCTGACAGCAAATACACAGCGAACAATTATTTGTCGTCTTTTGCCTCTCGTAGGCGTGACATGTGCTTCATTTTGTTGTCATCGGATCCCATCTCATTCAAGAATAATCTAGTTAGCTTCGGTCCATTCACAGATTTGCTTGTTTGCATACTACAGGGTTCCTCCATCAGCCAACCTCAGTGAACCTCCTGTCTATTGCAAGGCGCTCTGCTTCTCAGTAAGCAGGAATCGGTAACTGACGTCATCATGAATCTTTGACATGAATTTGCAGCCAAACTAACGAGCAGATGAGGGTGAGTGATAGGAAATCGTCGTAGTGATTGAATGGAAAGGCATCAATGGCCAATTGAATCGCACTTCTACTAGGACCCAGCTTCAATCAAATGAAGTTCTGGAATTGAATGAGAAATTTCATGCCTCCTTTACCCCACCCTGTCTTCCTGATTTTCGTGACACTCGGTCTAACCCTGCCACTATGAATTTGAAGGTTGACGTTTCTCAGGTTTTCAACCTGATTAAATTGAGCAAAGGCAATTCCTCTGGCCCAGATGGGGTTCCAGGTTATTTCTATCGTTTTTTTGCCCACATTTTTGCCCATCCCCTTACTTCATAATCAACATCTCGTTGCAGAACGCAGTCTTCCCTTCATGTTGGAAACTGGCCAATATCACACCGCTTCCCAAAAATAAATCCGAGTATAGGCCCATATCTATTCTCCCTTTTCCCAGCAAAATCCTGGAGAAAGTTGTTCGGGATAAGGTTCTCTTGCCTTCTCTTCGTCGCGATTTGGATGCTCGACAATTTGGCTTTATACCCAAGCGTTTTGGTGGCTGCACCAATGCTTTGCTATCGGTTCGTTTGAGCATTCTCCAGCATATTTCTCGGAGTCCTTCGAAGCACTGCTGCCTTTTAGCTGTGGATTTCAAGAAGGCATTTGATTCCATTAGCCACTCAACTCTCCTAGAAACTTTAGTGCACAGATTTGACTGCAGTCCCCAGGTTGTTTCCATTATTTCCAGTTTCCTGTTGAATCGTTTTCAACGTGTTTCTTCCAATGGGTACATTGCTCCTTGGAAAGCCATCCCGAGTGGTGTTCCGCAAGGTTCCGTTCTTGGTCCTCTCCTTTTTGCCCTACTAGTTGACGACTTTCCCGAATTGCCTGATACCAAAGTAGTCATGTACGCTGATGACATTTCTCTCATTCAATTTAGAGATAATAATGACCCTTCAGATTTCCAGTCTGTTGTGGATGTTGTTGCTGCTTGGGCTTCTGATAAGAAACTGGTCATTAACGTTCAGAAAACGCATTTTATGGTTTTGTCCCGTTCGATCATGACGTATTGTCCCACATCGATTTCCATCAACAATTGTGATATTCCTCTTACTGATAGTGTAAATATTCTGGGTGTTGTGTTTTCCTCGGATCTCACTTGGGATCACTTTTTTCCTGCTTTGTACAGAAAATGCTGTAGGAGCCTTGCTCTTGTAAAGAAGTTGAAAAATAATTGTAACCACTCATCTCTGGTTTGGGACGCCTATTGTAGCCTAGTTTTTTGTCACATGACCTACTGCTGGCCAGTAATTTGTGATCTCCCTCAAAAATATTTCGCTAAACTTGAGCAATTGGACCGTTTGGCGAGACAATGGGCCAATCGGGTCAACCAGCCTAGCCTACGAACACGGTTGGACAAAACATGCTGCAACCTGATGAGTAAGATTGTGAAAAAACGTGAACATTCATCCCCTTTCCCAATTTTTCGTTGTAAGAAACAATCCCCGCCTCAGACACTGTCGTTCCCTCCTACCGCTAAAGCGAAAGTCCAAATTGTATTCCAACTCATTTGTCAAATTTTCCACTCTGTCTTGAATTCGTCGCGTTGTTTGTCAACCTTCATGTACCGCTCTTTGTACTGATGGAAATAAAGCATTATTATTATTATTATTATTATTATTAATACTTCAATATTCAGGAATAAAATTCATTTCTAAAACCCACGGACTTCTGAATATCTAGCATCTCGACTGAAAACTCTCCACTAACATCGATGTTTGTAACAACTTCAAGCTGAGTTTTCAATCTTGACTTAAGTCTCAATTCGATGGTACTAAATCCAATAAGCCTAATAGTTTTATTAATGCAATACAAATGGCAAGTGTGGAAGTAGTTTGATAAGTTTAGCCTGTAATAGCACTAGGAATGAATCGACATTTCTACATACATTTCTATTATAAACATAGAGCGCGCGAATGTACAAATGATCTACGTCTACTGCATGTTTGAAAATATTCCCTGAGAAAGTCATCAAGGTCATGTATGTAGTGTATCCACATGGCCGGTACGCTCAAACTTAGAATTGAGTCCGTCAAGGCATGCGACATCTGCATAGCATAGATACAGTGAACTCAGTCCATAGAGTAATTATATATGGGTGAAGTGTCGACTCAAAAACATCTGAATACAGTAAAATTTGTTCAATAAAAGTATTCAGTTTTTTACGAAGATTACGTTCGTGTGGTCCAAAACATTATCTGAGCAGTTTTTAAAAAGTTAAATTTTTGCAAATTTATATACTACCGACATGAAACCACTTTATAAGTAGTGTGAAACATGTTGCATATCAAAAGGAATGAATATTTGCCAATAGGCATCTTAATCAAGCGGAAATTAACCTGATTATCAAGAGACTTTCATGAACCGCATTATAATGGAATTCTTCAGGAAGGTGAGATCTTATTGTGTTTTGGCTGAAATTTCAAGTTTTCAATTCAATTTTCATCGGGATGATTTTCTGATTTACTAAATCTATGTTTCATTTCTTGAATCTGAATAGTGATAAGAACACCTTTACATCTTTAAAGTTAATTGAAATCGCTGCTTTTAATTATGTTATTTTGCTCTGCCAGTGGCAGGTTGCTTGTGACATGATCACGCTCAAGTTCAGAATGAAAGCAATAGCAACCTATCGAATTGTGAACTCAACAAACTTTACTTCTCCAAGGTTGTCATGACACGGAGGATCTGTAAAATACTATCATTCCCTCAACATTACTATCATGATCAGTCAATTCCGTGGTAACTTCTTCAAAACTTCAAAAGTCTGCATATCTCACATTTGGAAACAATGCCCAACTGTGTTCACCTCGAGTTCATCTGATAAAATCGAAACTGTATACACATTGGGGATTTAACAAATGCTGAGTTGCTACTTTACCTTATTCTATGGCTCAGTCCTCATGTTCTGATGTAGTTGCACAGACTTCATGAGCAGGACAGAGTCATCATTGAATATCAAATTTATTGCATTTCATATCAATGCTAGCGCGCTCATCCAAAACTGAATGCTGATCATGAACTGAAAAGCATTGCTAGCAGACTTCTGAACGCTATTCATTACATGTATAGAAGTGAATATCTACAATTTGCAGATACGGGCGCTAACAGGATCGAATGACCTGTACCATCAAACGATCGCTGTGGAAATCACTGTATTAGACGTTTTAGACTTCTTCTAAAGGACACTTTCTTCACTAACTTCTCAAGACAGCAGCGATGAGGAAAAGTCTGCAGACGGAAATTATTCACAGACTTTCCTTTGAAGTTGTCCGACAAAGTAATCTCGTGAGTACCATTTCCGATCTTTGTGCTAATCATATTCATAATTTCAGAGAAAGAATGAATCATTCGTGCTTACACTGTTATTCAGTGTCAGAAGTACCGAGCAGATACAGGAATGTTCGAATCATGACGCACTGGGGTGCAGCCCCTTGTGGCACTCCAATTTCTGACCGTCAGACCAGTGAAGACAAGGCGAAATTGTACATAGTACAATATGTACAAAAAGAAAAATTAGGGACATAGTTAAAATCATCGGCTTCTATTGCATAGACCCCGATAAGAACAATGAAAGTTAGGCATTCAAAATGCTTCAGTAAACACCACCCTCAAATAAGCATCAGAGTTTGCTTGTCTCGAATATGCTTTATAATTATGTACAGCATACATTGCTAACTCAGTCTTGTGCACTTCCTGCAATGGATGGACGCATAAGCGGTGTAGTGGCGTGACTGGTGGTGTAGTGGCGTGGCAGTTTATAAGTGATTCGGACTGCGCTCACTTGGAAGTCAGCGGTGACCGGCTCCAAACAGTCAAAAACTTCTGTTAACTTGGGGACATGCTGGACGAAGGTGGGGGCGTTGTCGGTGCAGTTCAGACTCGAATTCGATGTGTTAGGAGCAAGTTCAGAGAACTCGCGCGCTTTTTGACAACCAAAGCACCAAATTTAAGAACAAAAGCAAAGATTTAAGAAGCATGTATCAGAATGTATGTTCTACGGCAGTGAAACGTGGGCCATGACAAAGGAATCATTAAGGCGATTTGAAGCCAACCACATGAGAATGGCACGTTGGATGTATGGTGTCTCTCCTCAAGACCGGACCTCAAATGAGGAAGTGAGAAGAAGGCTCGGGTTAGAGGAAATTGGTGACGTCGTACGGAGAAGGCGTCTGCGTTGGTTCGGACATGTCACCAGAATGAATGAGAACTGTTGGACAAGTCGAGTGCAATGTATGGACGTGGCAGGGCGAAGACCAGTTATGGAGAAACAACGTCGACGAAGATCTTCTTCGACTTCTGGGACTTGTCCCCAACGATGCCAAGTGGTGAGGAGCCGTAAGGAGAAATCGTCGGACCCAATCAAGTTAAAGCAAACGACGCTAAATGGATTGAGTGAGTGAGTGAACATAATACACACAAGGCCCACCAGCTATGAACTGTGCCATGAAAATAAATTATTGAACACTGACAGATACTAGATAGCATTTATAGACAGATACAAAATATGTACAAAAACATCCTTTTAGAAAATTAAGTGAATATCAGCGGTATTCATTAAAAATATCTATTACTAAAAATAACTCGCTACTGACAATTCGTCTATGTTAACATGCCAGCAATATATTCGTTTCAAAAAGAAGTCGGGGACGTTTGTACGAAGAAACGCAGTGCAACAGAAACAATGTTGTCTACACAGTACTGTATGTATATCCTTTACTTATTAACGCCGGTCTCCAATAGAAGCCGGGGGTAAATGTGATAATAATTAAATAAACTGTAAGTGGTATCTCAATTAGGAATTTCTGATCTTGACATACAGTGTAATTGATAAGAGCATTCCGGCATAAGTGGCGATACTATAGCATAAGTAATAATAAGATTACAAAGAAGCGAATAAATTATGCGCGCGTAAATAAATATGTAAAATATGCTGATAAGTACGAATACGCATAATAGTATAAATACCGATCACGTGGAAGAATGAATGCGTCGATAAAAAAATCATTTGGTGGAGATGCATGTATGCTTGCTGTGCGAGGTCGCATAGTCCCTTATAGACCTTTGAAAAAGTCTTAGTGACGAGCCCACGCTTGAGCGTTTATTAGAAGATATGCGGTATACGTGCAAGCTCTAACAATCTTTTAATGTTGGCTCTATAGATGTCCGTTGCCAGGATCATCAATGAAGTACAAAAAGTTCTCTTTCTGACCACCATCGGGCTGTCTATTCATAGTTTTGAATACAATATCGGTAGGCCTACATCGACTTCCTGATCGAGGTTGAATTGATGAGCTTGACCGATAGGTTGCGTGATTCTTAAACTTGTGCGTCTAGTCTAAGGAAATCGACATTCCCAATGCTTGTTGAACAGATAAGAATTCTTTGCTTGTCATGAAGTCAAGTCTGTTGAATGCAAGTGTCCGCGTAGGGCTGCAGCTCTTTCACGAATAAGACGTATGCAGATTGAAACAAAATTTAACGACACAAAAGGTTTATCGTTCATGTCCACAAATGACCTATTGATGAATGAAACCGTTAAGTCACAACTCACCCACACTTAATTCAGAAATTGATCATTCAAGTTTCATTAGTCTCATTACTGTTGTAAAGTGAAATTTTTCCAATGTCTGAGGCTGATTTCACCGAGAGGACAAGCATAAACGCATGGTTTAGTGTTAATCACGTTTCACAGCTGATTCTGAGATGACCTTGAAAGTGACTATTATGAGTGGGAAAGTTGGGTGCATTCGGAATAGTTTTTGCTTTACTTATTTCTGCATTTGAATGGCTAAGTAAAATTGGGTGACCAGAACCAATGTGTTTTGAGCAAATACTATCAAGTGCAGGATGATACACCTGCAACCTACCACAGTACATCTTACCCCCATCCTCAAGGACCTTCGTTGGCTGCGGGTGAGAGAACCTATTGAATGAAGTTGAATACTCAGACATGTCCCTTCGTATCTAGCATACAATCTCATTCTTTACTTAATCGACACTTCCAAACAGAAGTCGCCTGCGTTGTGCAATTTTGGAGACTGTCGGCAGCGGCGTGTCTCCTGTTGCAGCTGGAATGGACTATCGTTGAAACCCAGGAGGAGGCCTTTATGCTCTTTCTTTTGTAAGGTTATTTTCTTTTATCGATGAATTGAAATCTTTGCGGATTACATCATGTTGTACAGCTGCGACCTCCGCACGACATTTCCAGATACAAGGAGGGAGGAGAGGCTGTATAATTGTTATCGATTTTGGTGGAGTTTGCAATGACACTGTGAGATGTTTTCAAAGAAACTCTTCTTTTACTGTGTATCTTCATTTTCAACTTTGAAGGTGTACATGCGCGCTCACATGAATCATCAATAATTCACTCAAGATATCTAATTAGACGAAAGCTAAATGCTTCCAATCCAATATATATGATCCTTCATATCCTTCCCCGTTAATTCAGGAGAAATCTGAATATATTCCTATCTCTTCTGTAGACTTGTCAGAAACAACGAATGAAATGAGAAGAACAGCAGATCAAATTGCCAAGCAAAAGATGTGCGGATGATGGGAATCGAGGCTATGACCAATGAACTGCGACCGATATCAAATGGCTGGATCATGTCTTCACCATCACACAGCAGTTGTCATGGCAATTATAATCAGTGAGCAAATTTTGTTCAATATTGTGACTTCCAATTTTAAGACAAGTAGCGAGGATTGATGTCCACCAGAGCATCCGAAACCATTTATCATAAATTTAATCAACATTGAGTAAATTGAGATAAACTGTGGATCAATTTGCAAAACAAAAGATGTGCGGAGAATAATAGCAATAATAAGTCTATATATCATAATCACATCATGATAAGTCTATGACAGATACTTAGTGGTCTCCACAGCACACTGGCTAAGTGCATGGCCTACGGAGATTTTTTTGTTCAGAAGTTGAGTCCCGAAAGTGTCACTGGAAGTCGTCAGGAAAGGCATCCGGACCAAAAGATCACACCGCTTCAGATTAGAAGTATGACTATGTCAGTACCATCCAAGCCCCCAGAGTGGGGAAGTAGTGACGTTAAACCATCATTTTTTTATAAATGTTTAATGCTTAATTCACCATCAAATGGAAATCCACTAGTGCACACAGAACAATGTGTACCTACATAATAATGTCTTCGTCAAATAAGTGCCATATTTTCTCAAAAAGATGGTGTACTTAAATGAACAGACTTTACAACTTTCATTACATAATCACTGCCATTGGAATATGAACACATGTAAGTAAATATAAGTAGCAGTGGCATCCTCTAACTTCATGATATTACATTGGGTTAATTAAGTCGAACAATTTGTAATTGCTTAATTGTAATTATAGGCATATATAGTTAACAACAAAGCAAATCTTCGATTTACGCAATTTCGCAGTTGCCATACAAAAAATGAACCTCACATTCTGCTTCGGACGGAGCCTAATCTAAGGCTCTTGAACTATTCATGGCTGAGAAATATGGTGCTTTCACTGACATATTAAACAAAAACAGGCGCACGATAATATGCCGAATGATAATATTTATCATGAATTCATAGAAAACAGATCCAGTTCCATATGGTGAAATGCTCAGCGGTTTGACTGTCTTTGTATGTCCAACATCGTATCAACATTTTAATCCATTTCAAAGCATTCAGCATCAAATGAAAATTTCCTTACGATTTTTTTGCTTTGTTTGCTTTGACAACCGTTTCTATGGTAGAAGTATCAAATTCTACCTCGTTGTGTTTTCCTTTTTCAGACGTGAATCAACAACTCGAATGATTGATTTTTATTCGACTAAACACAAATAATTCAAAACGCTACGTGGCCGTCGATCAACATTGTTGCTTCCTGCTCAAATTGTCGATGACAACTGTTTTCACTACGTGTTTTCCCATCTGTGTTTTTCAAATCAACTCGTTCGCCTGTCGCCTACTTATCAGCCTTTAATTCAACCTCTAGGCTACGAATCAATTACGTGAAGTCTCTGAGCAGTATCTGAAGGACGAGCGTGTCACCAGACAACCTCTCGTCCTGTCTAAACTGCTCCCTCTACGAAACTCCATTTACGTTGAATGAAGGCAACTGAAGATAATATGTTATAAAATTAAAATCACAAGATAAAGCTGTCGCGTCTGACCATACGTGCAATAGTCTACAATTTTGTTGCTGTCTCGCTATCGATTTATAGGGAAAAAAGAGATAATAAATAGAAATTCGCTTCGAAATTCTTATTCTTGGGCTTCCGGTATGACCAACAACAGATGTGATTGCCATCAAATAAATCTTATTTAGTTTAATCATTCCGAGTTCAATTCTTCCATAATAGTCGATTTGGTGCATGTATACCGTATAGCAGTGGTAGGCAACGCGTGGCCCGCCACCGCTTCTCATATCTAGTGGCCCGCGGACATTATTTGAATCGATGGTGTGAAAATGACTCACTCCGACTTCGACCTTTGGGGTGCATCTAAGGGTGAGGGATCCTCTTTAGAACTTGCAAAACCATTAATTAACAACTAAATAAGCAATATGATGGCACAAAAAACAAGAATTCACATTCGAATTATTCAACCATGTTCCTTTCGTAATGAATATCTTCTCGTATAAGCGCAAAATGGTCATCACCTGAGCGAGTTTAGGTTAAGTCACGTAGTATTCGATGCCCTGAAGTTGTCCTCTCCTTCCAGCATTTCATTCATAGTTTTCATCTTTTCATGACACATCGACATCATTTGTAAATATTCCATACTATTCACACATTGTAATAACGAATGTGGATCTACATGTACGTGTTCTCATCATTATTTTTGTATATTATCAGTGCCCTCATTGACTTGTTAATTTCATTTGTTATCATTTTATCACCCCAGAAACGTGTTTTCAATTTGAGAATAAACGTTCTGATATTCTGATATTCTGATATCCTGCTGAGCATGTTTCTCTACGTCATAAACCACGCCTAAATGACCCTAGAAAGAGACTGTATTAAGTATATATATATGTAGCATGATCAATAGTTGTAGCAAAATTAATTGTATCTTGTGCGGCTTTCAGGTGGACATTTGCACTGTACTTACAGACCGTACCGTTGTTTTTCGATGAAATAAGGTACGAGAAATGTCGGTCAAATCACCAAAAGAGTCAAATTATCCGTTTAAGTACACAAAGGAAAAGCTTCCATGGTTTTTTATAGGCCTATTCACTCTTCAATACTCTCATGAATTGTAGAAATTAAATTATGATTCCTTAATATTAAACAAATTAGTTGCGCACAATACTGCTGTATACATTTACATGTAAAATTTTTGTCATGCAGTACGACCATTATACGGTACAGCAGCCATCTGTGCAAGTACGGAATAAAAGAATATTAAGCCTGTACTACTGCCTTTTAAAATTGGTGGCCCGCTATCCCAGCTTGGTTGCCCACCACTTCCGTATAGCATGTGATCAGAATGGTACATGACACAATAATGAATCTAGTGCTTGGTCGTGCCGCATAAGCATTGCGATGACTGAGCTTACTTCCCAGCTGGCA
The DNA here is from genome assembly GCA_907163375.1 of Prostheceraeus crozeri. Taxonomy (NCBI): domain Eukaryota; kingdom Metazoa; phylum Platyhelminthes; order Polycladida; family Euryleptidae; genus Prostheceraeus; species Prostheceraeus crozeri. Next base: position 84,221 of record CAJQUW010008619.1, read on the forward strand.
ACCCATTTTCTTGATTTCTCCAGGAACAATACGTATTTCGACTTTGTGAATTGCTAGAAGTCTTGTATACACCGATCAATGCCAATACATAAGCCAAAAAGTTATACGTATTGTATTCTTGACTTGTATTTCATAGTGTTGTGCAGCAAAATTACCCACTCCTGTCAACTGTCCACTCCTGCACTCTGTTAAGCTTTGCTTCTTTTACATTATTCTGACCATTCTTATGAGACTGAAATGCCTGTTCAGTCTTGTTGTCTTTGTCGTTGTTGTAGTCTTGTTGTCAAGTTTATATTAATAAATGTGCAATGAAGATGTTCGCACCTTTTTTTGCAAATTTGATGGTGGACAATTTTGCTGCACATCACTGTTTATAATAATTATATCAAAATGATTGCAGTACTCTTCATACCAAATCCCCTCTTCTGGAAACTCATCGGCAAATATTTGTAACTTGGGCTTTGATTAGGCGATAGCCAAGCCAGATTCCTTGGAAATCCTCTCTCTCAATTTTTCCTAATTGTTTTTCATTTAGACTTCTTGTCAGTGACCGACTTCAGTGAGAATGCCGCTAAACATATACAGTGAACCTGTACGTACAACTACAAGAATCACAGCACTTTTCGGAAGTACAGTTCGACTATCAACGAAGCAGCTTCCCAAATAGTCGAAGTGCTGAATCTCTAGTTTGTATGAATATCTTGGACTGCTCGAGTGACAGTGATGAGGGAAGGACTTGTTAATTGCACAACAAAGTTTGAATCTTTTACCGGTAAATAGATTTTCGAATTTTTTGATGTTATTATCTAGGCGCACATAACCATCTATATCTTTCATCAAGATGCCATGCATCAAACCGCTCATTTGTTTAATTCAGTAGTTTGTGACAGTGAATGTATGTTTATGCATTTCATGTAGGAACGGATACTCATTTCTTCTTATAATCATTCATGTAGGCATACAGTATACACTAGGACATGCATTTTCTTATAAACAGTCTCAGTAGGGAATTCAATTAAGTCACAGTTTTGCTTGTTGATTGAGCCCAATTTAAGTCTCTAGACTCTTATCGGCGCCACTCAAAGCCTTTGCTTTGAAATTGAGGAAAACATAAGAAAAACTATGGTCTTCAATATGAAGACACGATAATTTTCTTTCATTAAATACCTGTAAAGCGATTACACAACGACAAAAGGGACTTACATAGCGGTAGTAATCTGTGATCAAAACTCGGCATTGGATGACCAGCTGAGATCGAGATGGGTGATTGGACAGTTTGCTAGAGGAGTAGGAATGCGACTTGGCAAATGTTCGCCGTACTTGGTCGCTGAAACTCCTTGAGAACTGTTTGTAACACTGATACGAGACACGTAGTCAAAATGAAATTGTAATAGGACATTCAATAACATTTCTGATACTTTCAACGGATGCTTTGAAAACTTGGTGCTCAAATTATTTCCAAATCGAACTTCCAACACAATTTTACTGGACACTGAGGCTGCAACTGTGTCGTGAAAAGTCGGTCTCTCTTGCAGATTTTTAATAAAAAATATTTTTGCGGCTATATCAGAGAGAGTGCCATTAATCTTCCATCTCTACATAGCTTCAACTTTACAAAGAGTACCACCGCCGATCTAGGGTATAAATAATCAAATGAATGTATTACTTTGCAGCAATGACCGGGAAGAAATCATACCTGTAGTCTTGTAAAAAAGGAATGACATGGGAAGGAGGTTAATAAATGCGAAAAAAGCAAAACAATGAACTATCAATAAATTTCTAGCAAAGAAAAGAGTCGACGTTCAGCGTTCCTCACGAAGCAGAGGATGATTTGGTTCAATAATTTGCTTTGTGACTTCCTTACGAGACCTCACATCACAGACAGAAATGAAGTTATAAAAAGTGACATTTTTCATCAATTTCATCAAATTTGACACGGGTCATCTACCAATTTGAGGTGTTGTTTGACCTCACGCTATTCTTCAGTCCTTTCATGGTTTTCAATCACGAATTGAGTCATATTATCTCATCAGAGATTGTATTATCATCAAATATTTTCCAATAACTGCACATCAAAATTACTTCGATATCAAATATATTTAAGTCATCTAATGTAGGCAACAATGTAAGAGTTCAAATTTTACATTGAAATTGATGATGCCAGTATGTCGGAGCTACTCTCTATATGCATTTCTTACAACAGTATGTGAATATCCTAATAATATCGAAACTAATGAATCAATGATCTCTGGTGACTGCGCGTTATTATTGACAGTCGGTATTTCAGAAAGTGAATAAAATCAACTCAGATCCATTTGAAATCTCTTTAACTATACAGACATGAGAGCATTAGAAATTTAAACTCAGTTTATAACGCTTTCTCATAATGTTAATGCCGAAATTTCTCATAATTTCAATTGAGAAAAGTAATTGCTGTGATTCGATTGGCTTTTAACACATTTCTACGTTTTCTCATAATGCAGAAAGTACAGAAATCTATGTTGAAAAGACGAAGTCTATGAATACATGCAACACATACAAATTTATGAAACACTTTTGTATATGAATGCATCATAGAAAGCTACTAGAAATGCATCGTTGACTACTTTTAATGCTCTTGAACGAATTCATACGGAATAGGAGGTAGGGAGGTGGTTCTATCTGTTTCAGCACTACCCACATAGCATTTCTCCTCCCTCTTCCTCTGCGTCTATGAGCGCAAATCATCATCTCCCTCTTGGCGACAATCATGCTCGGTTGCCAGTTAGTTGTTGTCTACGACGCGACGTCTCTCCTTATTTCCCGAGCGTGTGTCGGCAATGGAGGGACACGCGTCGTTGCTAAAGAGAAGGGAAAATTCGGAGAGGCAGACGGAGAAGTGACTGTCTCGCCATTTGTCATCGTCTCGCTAGAATTGCGTCTGCTGCTGTTATTGATGCAGCGACTACTGATGATTACAACGAAGGAAGTAGAGCAAATAAATGAGAAAATTGACAAGAATTTATGAAGTGAAGAAATTGAATGCATGCCCAAAATTATTCGAATGTACTGCGTTGTTTATTTATTGACCTGACATTACAATAGATCATCATTTTATCGCGATGTTTTCACATTTTGTTTTCCGACCTTCAAGCCCTCTGTTACGAAATGGACAACTGGGATTCGAAGCGGCTCTTCCTGGAACGACTGAATGTGATGATGGTTTAAAGTCGCTGCTCTCTATAGTGGGGACTTGGACGGTGCTGACCAGTGGCGGCGCTAGGGGGGGCGGGGGGGGCGGTCCGCCCCGGGCACCGAGATTCAAGGGGCACGGTCAGAGGCTCGCTCGGGGAAATCTAAATCTTGAAAAATGTTGATATGATTTTCGAATCAAATATTTCATTTAAAATTCAATCTGAGAACTCAGATTTGCATTTACCTACATCTACATTTATCATTTAACGCTGTTTAATTCTGTTTATTTCATAAATTAGCGTTGATATCGGTGTAGTTGGTGTGTGCGTTGCATGTAATTACATGTATTTGCGTGCCACTAACACGAGTTGTCAACCAAGCATCTCACAAATTCCATAAAACACAAAGATCTTGTAAAACGCTTAACATCCGATAAAGCTATTGATCGCTTAAACCAGGAACAGCTTCTGAAAGCCGAAAAGAAATGGCGAAGTATTGTCCAGAGACTATTCGACATGATTATCTTCTTGGTGCAACAGAATCTCCCACTCAGAGGCCATCGGGAAAGTCTTCATGATGATGAAACCAACCCAGGAAATTTCTTATCATTGGTCAATCTGATTTCTAACTACGATTCCGTACTAAAAGAGCACGTCATGAATGTCATGAACAAGGTGTCCAAAGTGTCGTACTTTTCTCATGAAATTCAGAACGAAATTGTTGGCATTCTTGCCCAACATATCCGAAATGCTATTCACCAGGATGTAATGGAGTGCAAAAATTTCTCAATCTTTTTCGACTCAACGCCTGACATAAGCCACAAAGACCAGATGAGCCAAGTACTAAGGTACGTGAAAATTGTTGACAGAGAGATCAAAGTAGTTGAATCGTTTGTCGGTTTCATCGTAGAGGAAGGTAGGACGGCAGAAGATGTTTCGGAACTTATCTACAATGCCATGGAAAAACAGGGTATAGACATGTATTGCTGTGTTGGCCAGGGTTATGATAATGCTGCTGTTATGAGCGGTTCCCGTAATGGAGTTCAACAACGAATCAAAACTAGATTTCCCAAAGCTGAATTCATACCTTGCTCGAACCACTGTTTGAACTTGGTTGGAGTTCATGCTGCTCAGGTAACTCCCAACTCAGTAACCTTCTTTGCAACAATTCAGAAAGTATATACATTCTTTGCCAATTCCACAAAACGATGGGAAGAAATGAAACAAGTTTTGCCTCGGGTTGTGAAGCGTGTTGTGGATACCCGCTGGAGTTCTTACCACGAAGCAATTGACGTCTTTAAGATCAACTATTCTGATATTTGTGACTGTCTGGAGGATCTATCTTCAACCGATGGTGACGCCGGTATATTGTTTAATTCTATGTCAACTTTTCCTTTCGTCTGTTATTTGAATTTGTGGTCTCCAAATTTGACGGAAATCAATGTAGTCCAGCTTTACCTCCAACGCAGCACTCTCACTCTTGATGAAGCAGTAGCGAAGTTGTCAAGCTTAAGTGAATATCTCAGCGACAAACGCGATTTCCTCATCACCAATGCAATTTCGAACGCAGAGAGTGTTGCAGAGGATAATGATATATATATTCCAACGAAGAAGAGAATACGCAAGCAACAGTTTGACGACACTGCCGATGAAGAAATGTCATTCAAAGATGAAATCAGAAGAATACTTTTCCAATGTCTTGATAGAGTGAAATCCGAATTTGACACAAGATTTGAAAGACATCGTACACTGGCAAAGCGTTTTTCTATTTTAAGAAGGTCACAAGTCCTGAAAGCCACTGATTTCGATTTGGATCAACTGCGCATTTATGAGAAGGAAGTGGATCTTGATGGCATTAAGCCGGAACTGGTTTGTTTAAAGTATCTGCTTCATTCCTGTTCAGAAGACGATTTTAACGATCAGAGCAACGATACGTCACACAACCTCCTCTCTTTCATCGTAAAACATCAGTTTCAGGAATCGGTACCTAATCTGTTTGTCCTTTTGCGAATTTGTTTAACAGTCTGCGTTAGCAACGCAACATGTGAACGATCCTTTTCTAAATTGAAAATTATAAAATCCCACTTACGATCGACCATGACTCAAGCAAGACTAAATAATTTGTCTCTTATTTCTATTGAACGTCTTCGTTTGAATAATTGTGATATTGATGAATGTATTGATGTTTTTGCTAAATGCAAGGCGCGCAGAGTTCAGATTTAGCCTTATCTTACTGTGCATTGGTCTACGTAATGATTATACTGTTTTCTCTCGAATATATTCTCTGGTAATACATGTATTCTGATTTTGCTTTTCATATTAGTACATGTACTTTACCAGTTTCATAATTAGGCTAATGTCACAGCGAGTGATTAAGAGGTTGTTCATTTTACATTTTAATGATCTAAATCTCAAAATATGAATGTTTATGAATTAATTTATAAGCTTAAATATAGTAGGCACACGTTCCCCTAAGAAGGAAAGAATCGGTGTAGCTAAATCTTCATAATTTTATTAGAATTGACTGGGAATGGGGTTCATTGGGGAGGGGGGCACTGATAAATGACCCGCCCCGGGCACGAAACGTCCTCGCGCCGCCACTGGTGCTGACATGGACATACTTTTATCTGGAACCTTGTTATCATTTTAGTCCGGATGCCCTTTCTGTCGACTTCCAATGACACTTAAGGGGCTTGAGCACTGGACCAAAAGATCACTAGGCCAAGCACTTAACCACTATGCTATATAGAGACCTCTATGATTGAGTGAAAACAAGCAAAAAAGGCAGTGCTTCATTGATTGCCTACAGACGGCCATCAACACCATTCTTATGTTGATGGAGTTAAGTGAAATCTTATACCTTCATTTTATTTGTTTTCACTTCAGAACAATACAGTGAAAATTTTTGCTCAAAAAAGATTTAAGATTCTCCTAGATTATCTTGCTTGCTTGGAGTACCGTCACAGTAACCACCAATACTACCTCAGAACAAAAAGCTTTTAGATGTGGCTAGGGCTTCCAGGATTGCTACTCTGAAAATTCAGACCTGTGGCATCTACCAAAGCGTGCTGAATGGACGCATATCATGCTCGTCTGTTTATCTTTCATTGAAAAATTGGACAGAATGACTTTACTATGAATTCACATTAACAGTAGTAATAGTAGCTAGTTACCTAAATCTGATAAGGCACAAAATCCAATCCAGAGAATCGATAAGCGCGCGTTTTCTTGATTCATACCACCATGAATTTCTGTCGATGTTGCTTCCTACTTACTCGGTCACCAGTTTCGACCACTGAATCGGTGCTGTTCATGCGTGGTCGAAACTGGTGGCCGAGTAATGACAGAAATCCGTGGTTTAAAGCCTGTCCCCATTGAGGACGGTGACTGAACGGCTTTTAATGCAGTTCTGATGTAAAAGTATAGGAGGGAGATAATCGCCACTGTATATTTGGACAACTATTGTCCCTGCCATCCATGTTGACTACAAATAATAGAAGAAGCACTGCTCATTATGCAGCTGGTAGACGAGTTTTCATTATTCCATGATCGCTCGGATTGGCAACTTTCATTGCAGTTGTCAACATAGAATAAGTATATAGTAGGTAAAGTGTCGACTCAAAAAAGTATTTGTATACAGCAAAAATTTTATACCAAAAGACTCAGTTTTTTGCGGAGATTATGTTACTGTGGTCCAAAAAATTATTTGAGCAGTTTTAAAAAGCTAAATTTTTGCAAATCTATATACTACCGACATGACACCACTTTATAAGTAGTGTGAAATAAGTTGAACATCAAAAGGAATGAATATTTGCTAACAAGTATCGTAACTAAACGGAAATTATGCTGATGATCAAGGAAATTTCATACGCATTATAAAGGAAATCTTCAAGGAAAAGTCGAGATCTTATTGTGCTTTCTTGTCTGAAATGTGATGCTCTCAATTCAATTTTCATCGGCATGAATTTATCATTCACTAAATTAATGTTTCACTTTTTGAATCTGAATAGTGATGTGGACCCATTTGTATCTTTTAAAGTTAATTGAAATCATTGTCTTTGATTACGTTATTTTGCTCTACCAGTGGTAGGTTGCTTGTGATATGATCACGCTTAAGAAGATTCTCTTGAGGTTCAGCATGAATGGTAGCCTATCAAATTTATAATTTAAGAAACATTACTTCTCCAAGGTTGTCATGACACGGATGATCTGTAAAATACTATCATTCCCTCTGCATTACTATCATGATCAGTCAATTCCGTGGTAACTTCTTCAAAACTTCAAAAGTCTGTATATCTCTCATTTGGAAACAATACCCAACTGTGTTCACCTCGAGTTCATTTAATAAAATCGGAACTGTATACACATTGGGGATTTAATAAATGCTGAGTTGCTACTCTACCTAATATACTAACTCTATGGTTGTCAGTATGATCTTATGTCACAATTCTCCCGTGATGTAACAAGTGATCTCCCCAGAGAGAAACTGAAGATATTCTGCCCGAAGCAAATTTGTGAGGACAATCTGCAAATTATGTAAGCCCTCATGCGATACACTGTTAAAAGGACACAACCTATTGTTGCGAGATTTATGGCATCATGTCCTTAGTTCAACCCTATGATTTAATAGACGACAATGTCCAATCACCTGCAGGATCTCAGACAGGCAGCAGGTCAAGCGAAACGCGACATTGTCTTGAGATCAAAACAGTTCACTAACAGACGTTAACGTTGCTATTCAAAACGCACAAATTTAATTTTCACCTAAACAGATGGAGTTTTCCGATAAACAGCTCACATTGAGAGCTAGCATTGTCTTTTAATAATGCTCAGATGAATGACCTAAATACCTTGTACCAAGTACTAAGTTAGAACTTGTGCCATGGATTTTCATATGATCTGAAGAATGAAACAACCGGTGATTCAACAAATGAAGTGGCAAAGAGTCCTGAACACACTGACAAGGGACTATTCAGAAATAGCGGTGGAACTCTTCATGATGTGTGAAGCGCAGACGTGGGGGAATTGGAAAAGATGCCAAAGAGGATGCAGTGCTGATAATACGGAGCATCATGAAAGACATAATCCGAATTGACTGGCAAAATTCTTAAAAAAAGAACAAGGAAAATAGACTGCAGTGGCTTGGCCATATCTTGTGAGGGCATTGTTGCAGCTACCGGTATTTACATAAAGATAAGTCAATTTGCTATAGTAGATTGAAATGGCAATGATATTATCGCAATAATCATCGCAACAGCGGCAGCCTAATCAAGTGACATCGGTGCAGAGACTCTGTCAGTATTCAACATACATACTCAAGAGCCATAAGATGTTTTAATTTGATTTGTATTCTTATGTCAAGTTTTATTGAAATATCATAACATATATACATGTAGAAGGTAGTAGCTTATGACACTCATTGCGAAATTTCTTGATTATGCTAGACGATTTTTGATTGTCCGAGGGAGACCAACTGTGCGTTTACTAGGCGTCCTCGTGAAGGAGTATTGGAAATTTTTCATTGTTAATAAATCAATTAATTGATCGAAATTGTCTCTTTTGATCTCTCAATTATTCAATGAATTGACTAATTGAAAACTGAACTTGAACTTCGATGTTATGAACTTGTGCCTTGAACTAGCTAAGCAATAAAAAAATGTTATGCATTGATACATTTACCATGTTTTAAGGAATGTAATAACTGATGCTAATACTGCTATATGTATGTACTAGCATTGTTGTCTCCAATGTCTATCACCATCTAGCTATCCATCAAAAGCCATTTACATCATGTTATAAAAATCAGTAGTGATTTGCCATCATTTAACAAGTTACCAAGGACCTCATCACTTACCGCATATCTTCTAATAGAACCCGGAGGTTCTATTAATTCATGTTGCTCTTACCCGGGTTCTATTAGAGGACCAGGTTCTATTTAATTACATTAAAAATTTATCGGTAAAAACACGATATCAACAACAGCATTCGGTGAACCTACATAAAAATACCGGCCTAGTATACGACGGCTCTCGCTATTACTAGTACAGTATACCGTAGTTTACATCTCTCTTATATACGCCTGATATCTTGAGTACCCTAGGTATCCCTGTAGCATACTTACTCTAACATCATTATTCAGCACGTAAGTTCGTATTTATCTTTCTTAGTAATGCCATATAATAGGCCTATTATTCGCAATACCGGTATACCAGTATTGCATGTGTGAAAGTCTTCTGTATTTCCAAAGCAGACAAGCGCTTGCTATTGAGTCAGAAAATTAGCATACCGATATCATGTGCAGCCTACGTGTGATACCTGGGATCGTACGAGCATACTGGTGCGCACCGGTACATTATTAGAGTTGGGAACTACATATAGAATTCACTGTGTCACTATTAGCCCACTAATTGTGAAATCGTCTTGTATATGAATACCTACCAGGTATACGGTAGGCACATGAACAATTGTACAGCAGTAACGGGATACATATCTGTGGTCTATAGGGTCCATAAGATGCTTCTGAGTATGACCCGGGTTCTATCAGAGGCCCTGTGTTCTATTAGAGGATATACGGTATCTGATTTTTCAAATAAGTTTGTCTAATATTACTATTTTTCATCTCAGTCGTGCGTTAATTTATTGCACATTGTGATTGTGTCGAATGCAACCACCGATGTAGACCAGCAAAGATTACATAAAAATGATTACTTCATTAATTTATTGATACACTTTACAACATACAGCAAATTATGTGAAGACAATATTCTAGTCAATTAAGCTCATAGTGAACTACGTTCACACGAGTTGGTAAGCACGAGGTGTTTATTGCCTATCACAGGGCAGTCAGCGACAGTGTTTGGAGGCCCTAATCAACTGTTGAGAAACAGCACGCTTTATATGGTGAGTGCACCCAAAAAATCATCATCACGTCGATCAGAACTTGATTCTGACGTTTGAGTTGCAATTATCATCATCATCAGTCATAGACAAAATACCTTGACTTAGAGACGATTCTCAATTGATGACATTTAATAAAAATCACCCAACAAATAATTGCAATAATTAGCGATCAATCAATTCATAATTTTCATAAATGGAAATCTTGTATCACCGGACATGTACAACAGTGTAAGGAATAAAAAATCATTTAAACTTAAAAAAATCATCATTCACAATTGCATTTTCATCGCTATTTTTTCCAATTCCTGCTCGCAAAGCTTGTAAGTTGGGTAGGATTGATGAGCGTCTAAAATCAAAAATGATCCTGTCCCGTTTACGGTTATACAAGAGGAAAATTGTATTTTTTTGACGAATAGACGAATTCAAAAAACAGAATACGTCATGGTCAGCTTTATCTCCAGATTTTGATGAAAGATGGATTTCCTAAGCAATAGAGATCAATGAATTTACACAAAATGTCATCGTTCAAACGGTTAAGACAGTCACGGTCATCAGGTGAATAACAAGACGTTATAATGGCGCTCTGGAAATTTCCACGTTTTATGCATGAAAGACTTCAATCACGAGACAACAGCCATCGGTTTGACAGACAACTCATAATGCAAACGCCCACCGATGATGCATTAAGATGAAGACAAAACAGGCAAGTTCAATGAACGTACTGTAATTCTACAATTTAAGATTTAATCTTTGCCATTGATTGAATATTGAATAAAGTCGACACAAATTAAACACAGCAATGATGATGCTGCTCTCAATCGAACACCGCTTGATTTCGAAGGCTACTTTTTAACTGGGTTTTTAAGGTTCAGACTTGGTGTAGCCACATCAAAACCGTGTGCAATAGAGCATGAGAGACTATGGCATGAGATACTTGCATGAGAGAAAAAAAATAGTGCAAATTTCACAAATGCATAACTCAAAATATTCTGCAAAATGTGTCATTGTCAATAGAATCATAAAAGTCAAGTGATCACAGGCGTTGTCAATGGTAACCTCGACGTCGCCGGGGAATTTCACAGCAACGTCATCTGCTGTGACTGTTTGAGCACATTCTATGATTTAAATGTAGAGCCTACATTGCAAGAATAACCACTAACAGTTAATCTTAGCAGCTTTTACTTTCTTTACATAAAACAATAAATCAGGTTTGAAATTTTGTCAATCCGTGTTCAGTTCACTAATGATATTATCAGTGACCTCGTCTTTCCGCATTTATAATATTCATTACATCTAACAACTGCTCTAAATCCCAAATATATACATCAACTTCATCAGAAGTCGATTATGAGGTGAACTTAATGAAGTCAAGAAAATTTGATAATTATCATGAGCCACAAGATTATTAGTTGTGGTTTTAAATCTCAAATATATGACTTCTTGATTAATGTAGTTAGTGAAATAGAGGCCCTGGGATTATTGAATTACAACCTCAACTTCATACTTCTGCAAATTATTTATCTTGATTGAAATGAAAATATAATTGACTGAAACTGAACGGCAACACTGCGATATCCAATTGCGGATGAATTCAATATTCACACATCAATCATAGTAATTGCTGCATATGTGGACAACATGGACACATAGTTTTGAAATCCATTCCAGTGATGGATTGCAAACTGCGTCAATAGTTTTCTGTATTGTATTTATGATGTAGGGAAAATAGAAACCTTCTTGTTGGATCCGTGTCTCTCTCAGAAAAATCCAAAAACGTACTATTTAAAATAGTTGCTGTGGAGATTCAATAAATAACAAATTCCATCTGCTGCATAAAATCGCTCTGTCCAAAGCATAGAAGTAGATAACCGCATCGTGAAACTTTTTAGGTTGTCATAGCAGACAGTAGAGTTTTACAGAATTATAAAATTCCGTCCAGAATCATTATCAACCTCAAGATTGCACATCTCAAATCCCATAAAAGCATATATAAACCCGAAAATTCAACATTCAAACTATGCTATAGTCATTGACATACTGTTGGACTGGTGCTATGCTATTGTATTCGCTCTGTGTCCGGGAGACCTTGGTTCAAACCTTGGTCGGGTCAAACCAGATTCTGAAAGTAGATACATCAGATCTGCATTCCTGCTAAGCACTCAGCACGAAAAGAATGAGAGTGAGATAAATGGCAACTTGGCCGCATGGAAGAAAGGCTCCGTACTAATGTGCCTCCGAGCATAAATAAAGCAGATTTATTCATTCATCTTTTGTTTTTTAAAATCGGAATTGTTTTGAGCTACTGAAAATACAAAACCTTTTAGATTTCAAACCAGATCGACATATCAGGCTAGACACTTCCTAGGTATAACATTGGGATTTATTGACTAACTGTGCCAACCACCAGTCAATAGAACCCAATACTCTGGAACTATCTGTGACTGAACACAATAAATATAAATATGATGCTGTCTTTCCAATCAGTTATTCCCAAAGGTTCGCCCTTCAAAAGGTCGCCTTAAGAGACAGAAGGATGAGAGCTGCAAATACCTCAAAATGCCAATTGCAACTGCATATTGAAGATAAACTAGCTGATATTTGTTACTAAGGATCAAAATAACTGACCACATTGCTGTCGACTATTATCGAAGATCAAGTCCTAGCGCAGCGCTTATGCCATCGATGTCTCATGCAAGCAACAATGCTCGATGCCAGTCAACCAAGATCCGCCTCTTGTGCCTTCTATTGAGATATAAAGTACGTAATTGTTTGGCCATTCCTGGATATTATACACTATGTCAAAAATAGCCTCTGGCTTTCTCAGGATTAAAAAAAAACAAAATTTCTAATATGCCAAGCTTTCGTATTCCTTCAACAGGGTATTCAATGGAATGCACAGATGTTTTACAGCCGTAAATCAATATTCAAAATTATTACTTAGATATTTCGAACAGCTCATCAACTACAGACAAAGATAAGAAAAACATGCATGAACTATGAAATGAAGATACAAAGCTAACTATGGTAAGACAATTGAAGGCCGACCAGCGGTTTAAAAATTAACAAACAACTATATATATATGTAGTAAACACTGTGTATCAATTTGTGGAATACAAGAAAGCATAATTATTGTATTTCCTTTATATAAGTTTTTAATACTTTTCTAATATTTTTTGTGAATTATGCTTTCTTGTATTCCACAAATTGATACACAGTGTTTACTATATATATATAGTTGTTTGTTAATTTTAACTCCGCTAGTAGGATCATCTGCAAAGTGTGCAAGCGGACTCCTAGCCAAAGACAGTGATGAATCTGGAGGTAGAAGGACGCAAGTCGCCAAGGGGACGACCGTAGAAGAGGTGGTGCGACAACGTGCGAGCCAACTTCAGGGCAGTAAACCTTGGGCGAATCGATGTTCAAGATCGGAATACGTGGAAAACTGCCATCAGACTGGACCGACGTTTGCCGACGTCCAACACTCGAAACACGGGGGAAAGGAAGATAAATCGTGGAGTGAGTGAGTGAGATTTGTTGAAGAATAATTACTAATTAAATTATTATTTCCACACATATTTTGTAATATATTGCATAGTCAACAATGCATTACATATATTACTCCAGCACCCTTGACACTGTCCACAGGATGAAACGCGCAGGAATTGCGTTGCATCGCTAGTACCGCAAAATATAACTACTTGTCGCAGCAGAGTCAGAAACTTCATCTGAATCTTATTCCATTTGCGATTGTGATTTGAGAGTCACATAATTAAACTGTAAAGAGCGCCTGAAGAAGTGATATTCAAATAATAACAGTGCTTCACCACGTGATGAATGTTTAGCACTAGCTAAGACTTAGATTTTGGTAGCACTTCCACATTCTATTTCGGATTATGAGATACACAGCCCAGAGAGGCAAACACAATATTCATAATACAAAGTATCAAAAGCACCAGCTTCTTCGTGTTCATATTACAATGATGAAATACCAATCATCATGGACGATTGTACATCCCTACATGATTGCCGTATTATTTTCCGAATAAAATCAACATAAACCTTCCCGCATGCGCCATCCTTTCGTGAGTATACAGAGCAATCCACTATAATGACAAAAATCCTTCAAATCAGATAGAGAACCCAACAAAGTACCCATTGAATGTGTAATATGATTCTCATACAATTTCCATCTGCTACTAAATATTTACGATGTTGGTAGCTTCTCTGGTCCCAAGCTCCAGATATTCAATTGAAGACCAATTCCTTGGTGTGTGGCCTCCGTGTCACAGTGGTTGAATGCTTGGCCTAACAATCTTTTGGTCCAGAAGTCCAGCCCCGAAAGCGTCATTGGAAATCGGAAGGAAGGGCATCCGGACTAAAAGCATCACAGCACAGTAACACTGTCAGCATCGTCTAAGTCCCTAGTATGGGGGATGACATTAAAGCATCAATTCCTCGTTCTGAGCCGCATTAAAGATCACAGTCTGTCTGGAAATGAGAGCAAGAGTATCCCTAGAAGTGTTGTATGGCTTCATATCAACCCGCCTTCAGGATCATCGCTGGAAAACATGATAAGTGAAATGGTTACCTTGAAAGAGGTAGTCTTCAGTGTTCTGATCAGGATTCTCCGAAGTTCCAACACCTTCCCAAGGCGACCGTCCTGCCAACATCTCAAACATGAGAACTCCTAACGCCCACCAATCCACGCTGAAACCTGGAAGAAAAATGGCACGTCATTACTAGTCAATTAGTCTTCCACTGCTAAAACTTTTCATGAAAAGTGTCTGGTGAGGCACAAGACGAACAAGGACTAAATTTTATCGACGCATGATAGCGTTTACTCATGATGGGTTATCAAATCAGATCAAATATTTGAGTAGATTGGCAAGCTGAGAATGATGAATTGACATGTAAGTGCGATAAACAACCCTTGAAAATGATTATTATAGTAAGTAAGTATTCCTGCTCCAGGAAACTGTTTAGATTTTGTCAATATGGTCTGATAGGCAGTGTATTACAAAGACGGCCGCTGCATGAGAATAAAAATACAAGCTACATATAAAGTCATTCAACGCAATTTTCACAGAAGTATCTAGCAAAAACTTCCCCTGATAGATTTTTGACGAAACAAGTTTTTGGTATCACTTAAATTGTCAAATTTTGGATAAGAACTTATAGAAGATGCTGATGACACCTACCTTTGAATAAATGCTTGGCCAGTTATGACATGCTTGTAATACTTGACATTCTCTGATACGCTTGAATGGACTAGTCATGACAAGCTTTTGGTATTACTAGACGAGCTATAGCAGAAAAAAATGTGAAGTACTTGACAAGATATGACAATTATCTTAAAGAACTGCTTGACCAGCTATGGCTCGCTTGTAATATTTGCTATGCTATGATACACTTGATGTATCACTTGACGTGCTTTGCCTATAACACACTTTAAAAGCTACCGGACGAAATAACACACTTGACAAGTTATGACACACTCAAAGTTTTACTTGACGAAATGTGACAAACTTGATGTATTGCTTGACGAAATGTGACACATATTGGCATTGCTAAACGAGCTACAGCAGGAATAACAAGTTAAAGTATTACCTGACGAGCTTGACACGCTTTTATTACATGGAGTGCTATGTCAAACTCCATCATTTACTATGACGCCATGACAATTACTTTGCACATCATACGGACATGCACTAACCTAAAAGTGAACACACACATTTACGCTAGGAGAATGAAAGAAACACGAGCTCAAAAAGATTACGAACAGTTATACCCTTGAATGATTAAATTAAAAACACGACACGGTGAAAAAAATCGAAGGATCCAGGGAACGGAAGATAACGTTAAACAACTACCCTAGTGGAGAATCAATGAATTAGATAAAAATATGTTATTTGACATAAATGAATACAAAAAGGTCAATCAGTGAAGAGATGGTAAACCTCATATGATTAATAAAGATTTTCAGGAGTACTGTCAAACTCACATTGACTATGCAAGTAAAGAATAATTGAATCATAAATACATAGAAAATGAATTTTTTGGTTATTTTAGTAATAACGCCGATGAGTGATGTGTTATAAAAAAATGAGGAAAATTGTTTGCCATTATTATTACTTGACGTGCAATGCTAAAGAGAGAACGACATATGAAAGTGAATATGATGTGGCTAATAATTACACCTAAACCTCAATTGAAAAAAATGATTGGTATTTTGCTGACATTAATATTGTGGAAATACACACGAACTGTTGCTTGTTCTTCCAACTTCATATTTATTAACAGGAAATTGAATAATTGAATATCGAGAAATCGCTTTGGTTGTTCAACTGTAAATTGAAATTTTTACAGTAGACATTCGCAACAAATTGTGCTCAAGAAAATCTTCCAATTACTTTATCACCTTCAACGTTCAACTCAACAATTTAATTAATCGAGCTTTCACACGAAAATGATTTGTCTCTAATTATTCTTCGTGGGAGTTCACCGCGATGTCTGTTTAATTAACAAAGGTAAAGTAGTAACTCCAGTTCGTCATTACAACTGGCATTAAATTACATTTACAAACGGAATCAAGTCAATCATCAATGACTAAATGTTGGATGTAGACTGTTGCCACTGACCAAAGATCAATATTGGATGAGGACTAAGTTTATTTGCTTCATCTTTGAATTAAACATTGTCTCCGGCTGTCTCATTTGCTGAATCCTACTAAGTCAAATAGAATTACTGGGAACTTTTCCAACCAAGTGTAATTTTTTCCACTTTTACATCAAATATTGTCTTAATAGTGGTGAAGAAGTCGACTCGATTTTGAATACGATTTGCCATCTACATGTGAATCTTCAAGTTCAGGAAAATTCGACAGATTTCAATAGAGTATGAACACATTTGAATTGGCATGAATACACGTGCGATGGTCTAGTTAAACGACTATCGAGCTTAATGAAATCGACTACACTTGTGAATTTCAATGATTTCCATGACTGGACAACAAAATTGACAGCTTTCGATCATCATAATACATATACTATGGTATCATCAATTCCCTCCGAAAATTCTTGACGGTGATGATATAGTCAGACTTCGGATGAAGCGATGTGATATTTTTAGTTTGAATGCCATTCGAGCAAGTTTCCAATGACACTTTTGGGGCTCGACCAAAGGATCGCTAGGCCAAGCACTGAACCATTGTGCCATGGAGACCACAGATAGAAATAACACAATGCTGACTTCATTGCAAGTTTCTGGACATCCAAAAGCAAATCCAGTAGAAAATCTATTTCTGACAGACGCAAGTTGTTCATATTTGATTGAAAAATATTGATTGAGTCTTGAATCCTCCAAAGACGGTGTCTGTGAACATGTTTCTGCAGATCTTGGTCATCAATAATGAACGTAACTAATTATGATTGCAGTGCACACTGTTGGGGCTATGTCCCGCTGGTAAAACGTTGCAAGATCGAGATCTCGTTATCCATTAGAGATCGCGACATTTTTGTCATTCAAGATGTTGTTTCCCTTAACTCAAACTCAAAGGCGAGTACACAAATTAGAGACTGGAATGTTTACACACACAAGTCTGCAGTCAGCCTGGACGCCACAACAGCTCAAGAACATCACATCACATCACATATTTCTGTTCAAGTCGTCGGGAGTCTACGAAAGGTCAATGACGAGCCATAAGTACGGAATCATAATCAACTTGTCGTTCAGATGTAATCCTCGTGACATATTAAGTTTGACAGCGTAATCTCAATTTGATAATTAGTACACACGAATGATACTGTAATGTCATTTGCGGAGGGAGTTAAGGTCAACCCTGGATGATGGTCAGATAAATTTCGTGAGAATTAGAACAATTTTTCACAATATAATACGCCAATCATTGGCTAACAAGCTGGAAAACATGATCCAAAAGAGCATCGCGAATGCAGCGGAATATTCATCGAACCTGAGGCAGTAACAATCTTTAAACATATCTATTCTAGCTTCGATAGACTTGATAAACTGAAAAACTTAATCAAGTTCATTAAGCTGATTAGTAACTGTAACAAGAAGTGATTGCAAAGTAGCAGTTCGCCACAGACCTCACAGGATTACATGGCAGCCGAAGGCGCAGCACCGCTCAGAAGTGCCTCACTATTTGCAGAATGAATTGGCAAGCGAAACGACTTCAAAACTGGCTTCCCCGGAATCCTTCCTACCAGTGTTGTGGCGCAAACCTATCAGTCCCTTGTCGCAATTTTTCTGTGAATTTTTGATAACTGATATCATGACTTCCTTTCAGTCTTAGTGCACTTTCCAAACCTTCCCCAAATATGGCTCACTAAATGCCCACTCATAACTTGCTTCGTAGAGTATTATTTTTCCGATAGGCTGAAGTTCTCTACTTTTTCAACCTTCAAAATCGCTTTCATCTCAAAGATAAATCTAGCAATTTAGAAGAATGATCCTAAAAAGCAACATCATAGCCATCCTGTATCACAGACATCTAATAACGGCTCAAAATTATGCATATCGTTGTGCACAGTGTGTTCTGCCAGTGGCTATTAAAGCGAAATTTTACAAAGTTTCGTAAGTAACATGGCTAATTTGTCTCATCCCACAATAGGCTGTTGATGCAACTAACAATGGGGGGCGGTGAAGAGTGAATACAGAGCGCTTAGCGTGGCTTACGGGAGATGAGAGCTCCCATTGTTAAGTCTTGATGCATGAGGCGAAGTTTGTGTAAAGGCGGATTACATATTTATCACACAGCGATTACATCTTTATGGGATTCGAGGATGAACAGGATCTGTTTACTTGTGGGAATCGAAAAGGCAAAGATTGATGTACAGGATTTGTTTACATGTGCGGATCGCAAAAAGCATACTGTATTTATTGATGGGATGAATTTAATGACAGGATCAGTTTACATGTGGGAAACGCAACAATTGAATGATGTCTGATTTATCTTTGTGACATATCTTTCAAGACATATCATTACCTATTCAGTATTTTGTCAGCCACTATGTGTGGGACCCCGCTCGTCTGGGTTTGAGTGTTCAGGTTAGGGGTCGAAACACAACTAGACGAGTACCTGCTGATGACTGACGGACTGCAGTATTATGTTTTATATCCCTTAATCGGTAGCTGAAGTAGTGGTCGATGTATTGTAATTCAAATGAAGAAATGTGGAATTACATGAAGTACTATAGACGGATGAAGAAACTGGCGATAACAAATTCAAGTGAAGAAATAATATTTCCCATGTGTAGTCTTAGGTATAGTGTGTATATAGTTTCATTGCTTTCGGTGTAGTAGAATGTCATTGTAGTTCTATTGTTTACCTCCATTATCCACTTATCAACTCTTACCATTATCCACTTTGTGTAGTGTCAGATATAGTTCACTTGTAATCGGTGTAGTAGCATCGTTGTATTTCCATATTTTACCTCCACTTTTCCAATTTCTATTCATCGGTTTCCTGTTGTTTTATAATATCCATTTTTAATTTCCTTAACCTATGGTGACCATTGTCTTATTCTATTTCCACTATCAGCATCTGTAGTCGGCACAGTATATAAGAAGTCTGTTTTGAACGTGTATACGGCAGTGTTTGGAATCTATGGTATTAGTACAAGTCTTAAGATTTCCATTTTTACCAGATATTGGGCCAAAGCTGATCAATTTTAATTCGTTGCCACGAGAAAGCTACATTGAGTTCTTTTAAGAACTGATTAATCCAATGGTTACAGTAGCATTGCCTTTGTACACTTGCGGATTGGAGAACGCCATCAGTCCTCATTAGGACTACTTTAACTAATAATTTAAATTAGCAAGCATTATGTTCTATTATAAATGGCAACTGGGATGACTTTCATCATCGTATGAGAATAACCCGTATGCCTGTTGTCCCTGAAATCAATCAAATGACCATAATGGACAACCAGGAAAATCGGGACATTATTTAAATGCCAACAGGCTACTGACATGTGGACTAACTAGGTATTGCGCTACTCTGATGATATTTTTTATACAATAAAAAACTGAACTGGTATGTGTAATACTCTCGTGTGTTGTAAGAACTGCAACTTTGTGCACCTGAACATACTGGACATGTAAGTAATTAAATGACTTAAATACAGTGGATACTAGTGGGTCTAATCATGAACTAATCTATTCCCGCATTAGGTGGAGTGCCCACTCCTAGGTTTACCGTAAGGGTATAACCTTGAGCCTTTATCGTTTGATGCTTATCACTTTATTTTGTCTCCTTGCATGCAATGTAGATATCCGATCGCTTTATTTGACATGTAAAGCATATCATTGCCCGCGCGGGACATAATATTTACTCCAATGCACTGGAAGGAGATAATCTATGCCAATCATGAGTGCTCTTGTCCTGCTTTAGTATAAGATAAGATCTGTGAATATATATTTTCACTATTGATCAGGCTAAATTTCTATTCAAATACTTTTGATGATCATAGACATGTCAATCACAATTCTTCCTTGATCATCATAGCGCGTCGCCAAATAATAGTCTATGGTTATTTACGCAACTAGTGCAAAATATCCATCTTTATTGCTTTCTTCGAGGTCAACATATCTATGCACGAGCCCGAAGGGCGAGGGCATAGAATGTTGATCGAGGAGAAAGCAAAAGATGGATATCTTTGCACGAGTTGTGTAGGTAATTTTATTTTTCACCGATATCATGACCATTATGACTAATCTAATTCTATGGTGAAATTATAAGCGGGTTTTATGTATATGATAAGCTACTGATTTGAGGATATTCAATGGTCAGAATCCACGAGTCCGAAGGACGAGTGAATTCTGATACCATTGAAATCCGAAAATCAGTAGCTTAACATTATATAGCCAACGATACAACTTAGAAATCTATGCTCGCATCCATTTTCTAGACTCCCTTGTTCCATCCAAACCACTACTATATAATTCAATCGCATATATCTATATAGAAATCTATAATTCAGCCAGTGCAATAATGAAAATATGACTGCACGCCCGTGCAGTAATCTGCTTTACAGGTAAAATAAAGTGACAGGATATCTACATTATACGCACGGTGAAAAATAAAATTATCTACACAACTCGTGCACAAAATTGCTTCATCATAGCATTCGAACTCGTTATATTTAAATGGCCCTCACCCGACGGTCAATTGTCTCACTTAATAAGATGTGGAGAATGCAGATACAAATTCGATGATGAATATTTTAGTTTTAAATTATAACTTTTTAATGACTGTTTATTATTTTCTATTCAGATTCTTGACGAATAACTTCGGCAAGTCTTTATTCGATCATGAGGTTGTCGATGTTTTCGACTCTGTCTCTGCGAAATTACTAACGCCTCTCCAACCTCCGTCCACGCACAGCCATGACTTCCGAATGGCTCCTACAATGACTGAGTCGCTATTTCAAAAAATATGACGAGGATGGCTATAATGTGGTGTCGTGACGGGTCGCAATAGTATTCCTGTTGCAAGGGTGATAAAGTAAATACTGTCCGTTTATGAACTGCTTGGTCAGATCGCGTAATAATGACGAGACAAGGTGTGCCAGTCGTCTGGATGGCTGAGCGGCTATGCGTGTGGATAGTACGGATTGCGCAATTCCACGTCATGACAGGCAAATCTGGCAACGAAGCGAGGTTGTCTTCATTTGACTTATGGCGCCTTGTACGTCTGTGCCACAGCGATGAATTCTCCCAATGAGTTATTGCGTCATCAGCCCTTAATAAGAATAATCCAGTAATGAAACAGACGGAGAAATTTTTTGCCATTGGCGACGCCGCGTTACTGCAGAAGATGGCAAGTTATCAATTCACAGCTATTGATGAAGCACTTAATTTCACTTGCTAAGAAGGAAGTGTTAGGAGGATGTTAATTAACTCAAAATTTCTGAGGAAATAGTATTTTTCGTTTGC
Organism: Prostheceraeus crozeri; assembly: GCA_907163375.1. Classification (NCBI taxonomy): domain Eukaryota; kingdom Metazoa; phylum Platyhelminthes; order Polycladida; family Euryleptidae; genus Prostheceraeus; species Prostheceraeus crozeri. The sequence goes on from CAJQUW010008619.1 coordinate 106,250, forward strand.
AGTTGTCTTTGAAATGCGCTGACAAATAGTCTCCCTGCGTATGAAGATCACAGAATTGCATCACACAGAATTGATTCATGCGCATGGTCCATATGCTCACTCCACCGATAGAAGGAAGTCTGCATCAAAAGTTAAATTAGACACAAATGGTCGGTGATCGATTTATGACAAAATGGTGGAATAGTTGTCGTGGATTATTGCAGCAACATGGACCACGATGTGGGTTCGCAATGGACACTAAATGTCACAAATCTATGGCGGATCGATATCTAGGTCCATTTTGTTGCTGTTACCTACCAAATTACAATCTTACTTCGGCAATTGACAATCGGTCCGCAATTTATATAAATCCATGAAAAAAGATGCAGCCCTGTAGAAGTGGGGGATAATGCCATATGACCAAAGGACCGTAGATGCCCGAGGGATGGCATTGTCGCCCGGTCTATGGGTTGTATCGATATTATCACGCACAATGCGATACTGCCCGGCAGCTGTAATGCTATTTCAATGAGCTGCCATATTGCCACGCAAGTAGATATCAAATTGCTGAAAAACAGCACAAAGAAAATTTAACACACAGTGGCCATATTGCCACGAACTCCGATAACTTGGTAAGAGAGAACATGAGCGTTCGCTTGTTCTTCACCACATATGCAGGCACCATCATTATTAGAGAGACCATATTTTTCAATGAACTGCAATGTTGCTCCGCCAAGTAGATATCTAGTTGTTAGATCCTGGTTGTCAGATGTATGAATTGTATGTATGTTGCTGATATGTACAAAACAACCACTATTACTAACCCAGCGACTTGATATATATGATTGACCGGACAATATGGCAGTTATCATTTGTTTTAGAAACTGATTCTAAAGCATACATTGGAATAGATTAATATTGAATGCTTGTATGCTTAAAAATTAGACGTACATAGTATACAATGAAGAGATCTGACAACCAGAATATAAAATTTCAGCAACTTGATATCTACTTGCCTGGCAATATTGCAGTTGCTAGCGGGCAATATGGCAGCTCATTGAAATAGCATTCCAGCTTCCGGGCAATATCGCAGAGTGCGTGATAATATCGATACAGTCCATAGACCGGGCGATAATGCCAGCCCTCGGGCATCTACGGTCCTTTGGTCATCGGGCATTATCGCCCACTTCTATAGGGCTGCATCTTTTTATGTACATATTAGTAACATACATACATAATCAAGGATATCGATTATTCCCTTAGTAGAATCATTGCGGACTGGGGTAAGAGATGATAACAACCAGGGATGTCTATGAACAATATGATATTATATATCTATGTTACAATCTATATTATATCGTTCATAGACATCCCTGTTACAACCCTATAATTGTATATAGCTGAATAGGAAAATGATTTTCAAGAACAACATTTCTATGACAATGTAGAAATGGAGCTTGTCATAATGGTAGGATAGTTAGATATCTTTGCTTTCTGGTCCACAATATCATCTTAAATTATTATGAAAAATATCTCATCTCACAGACGCCCCCACCAACCTCTTGTGTCACATGCGCCTCAACCATTCTCTTATGAATCTCAAAGTGTTATTTCATGGTTTTATGAGGTTTGTGATGTGACAGACAATCCCGCCAACTTTACTATAGAAGTCGAGGGTTTTAGCCCGAGAATATTGAAAAAGCCATGGAACTGAAAGTGATGGTGACCAAGGAGATCCAGATATCTTTACTCCTTCATACTGACCCAGATAGTTGAATGCAGCGATCTTTAGTAAGTTTAGTTTGACAAGTACTAGATTGCTACTAATTTCCTTAAGGCAAATAGCGAAAGTATGTAGTAATCCTTACTTTCTCAAAGAATTCATGGCATAGAATTCTTCATAAATTAGTAGGATATCCATGCAAAACATGATTTAATCAAATTATATCGCATAAGTGTTTACGAGGCTCATGAGGGCGATTATTTAGTTGTTGAGGATGTTCATCAGAAACCGGCTCCAACCTCAATATTTTCTTGACTTATTTTCTGGAACAGGAAAAGCGTAAAATTAGAGCAAAGGAAAAAAAAATTTCAAATAACACGGAAGTTGAATTCTTAGTGAATGAAAACAGAAAATTCTTAGGTCCCGACGAGGACCGGTTTCCATAAATGAAATAAATGAGTTGCTCAGACAGCTACTCCATTTCTTATTGAAGTACGGGTCACATATTCATCGTCAACTTAAATATGCATTGCTGATTTTTCTAAGCACGCATTTCAACGCTTCTCAAAGTCCATTGAGTAGCTGATCGACCTATCCCTCATGGAAAGACTTCCACAAAATGATTCTCATGGACTCTCAATGAAAAGCCATGGAATCACGTCCATGTTGTAAAGTGCATCATCATTCAATGTATTTGTTGAGTGATAGTTTGATAAGAGACATCTTCTTTCATATTTGACAGTCCTCACAGCTTCTAATAAGACACTGTTCATTCAAATAAATATTCCAATCCATATAAGTGTGTATTTCCTTCAACGGTATGATGAGAATAATGCAGTTACACAGAATTTCTTTCAGTCCACGTTGACTGTTTCTGTTTATCTATGTTAAATACATTATAGCTTCCGTTCATGTTTTCATTTACTAGGTCTAATTTCATTCAAAATGAAAGCACAATAATAGGTGAATGACTTACAGATAATTCTGCAGCCTCAATAGACTCTGAAAGGAACACCTGTTCAATTAAAAGTATATACAATAAATCGACTCAAGAGGATCATCAGAATATTAGTAACAGCATGAAAGTTTTATTTGCCATTTTTTATAATGCTCGCAATTCAAACAAAATGTAGGAAAGAGAGTCTGAAAGTAGTAATGACTAAATGACAACAAAAAGGATATGGATGAGTTAAACGATGCAAGAAATGCATTGCAGTTCTTTGTTTTCAGTGCATCCACCATACTTGAACGAAGTGTCTGTTATTTGAAACACGAGACGCGAAGCAATATAGACAGCGAGTTCCATCACAGGTGCAGTAACCACTTTTTGAACTGCACTATCATGCTGGAAATGATAATAGCATTCAAGGTATACATTTCCAGCATGATATTGCAGTTCTTTGCTTTTAAAAAGTGAATGCATTGAGATGTCATCGCAGTTCTTCGCGCAAGTACAAGAACTCAATATCATGCAGGAAATATAATACCGCATAGCCTATCGTGGTTCCACCTGTAATTGAACTCAGTATCTATGTTACTTTAAGCAATCAACGCTTCGCGTCTCTTGCTTCAAATAACACAGACAGTTCGTTCAATTATGGTGGAAGTACTGCAAGCAATGCGGTAATATACATGTACATGTCTAGCTAGCCTTTGGCTCCCGCTTTGAAACTGCAGATATCTTTACTTAATGCATAGGCGTGAATGCAAGAAAGAAGATATGCATTTAAATTATCAGTGATAGCAAGATAACTAATTAGGACACAACCACGTATTTTGATGATATTTCCTTGACAAACTTAAAGGTTAAAAATGCATGCAGCATAGAAATATCGTCTGACTGCAACTAGCTGTTGTCGCGCGATTTAGAATAAATCAGTGATGTTGAAGTCTTAGGTATTGAAGGTGCGAACACGCACCTTGTCAGAATATCGCAGTTATCTGAAAAAACGTTTAAATTCCGAGCTTGTGATTTTGCAAAATGCGTGGTTAGATAGATTTCAAATGAAGATTTTGTTCAACTGCTGACAAACTTCAAATATTCTTGAATTATCATTATTAGCATGTCACTCATCAAATGGAAGCCACTATCACATTTACAAATAAACAGTCGTTTTTGTTTGCACGTGAGATGAGTTTCAACCAGTGAGTCTGTGAACCTAATTTCATTAACATGGCAATCTACCTAATAAATTGTGTCTGTTACCAATCAAAGCTAAAAGCTTTCCATATCCCATGTGTTTTGGGATTCCGTGTGAATCTCATTGGTAAGCTCCTCTCGCCATGAGGACACGAGAATCGGAACTTTGTTGATATAATTTTTGTCTGTCAGTTACAGTGAAATGCATTTCCATTGATAAGGTCTCCTGACGAGTGTCCTCGTGATAATAACTTTGATGCGTCCCTCCTACATTTTCTACCTCTGCACGCTGGAGTGCTCCCTCCGAGAGACCTGGGTGCGAAACCACGCCGGTCGAACTAGTCCATTTAAGTAGTTCCAGTAATATTATACTTATAGTATATTATATTATTCCAGTAAGTAGTGGTATTCCACAAGGTCCATCTGCCGGTCCCTACTTATTCAAGTATTTTGTATCTGACCTGCAACTGCGTCAAGATGTGAGCCTCATTAAATACGCCGATGACATCATCATTTGTGCTGCTGTTGACCAACAAAGTATGGATAATCCCACTGTGAGCGCTGTGAAATCAATTATGGATTGGATGACTGAGAATGGGATGAAAGTCAATGCTCAAAAGTGCAAACAGATAATGGTCACTTTGCGTCCAAGATTAGCCTCAAATTTTTCGGTGAGACAAGTACCAGACATTCCATCAGTTACTCAGCTGAAGTTGTTGGGAGTGATGTTCGACCAAACTCTAAGTTGGAAGTATCATGTAGACATCATCACCAAGAAAGCCGCTTCACGACTCTACATCCTCAGACAATTGAAACCTTTTTTCAACAAAGAGCAAATTGTAACTACGCTTGTGTCAGGAGCCTGCTGGAGTATTGTGCCCCGGTGTTTGTAGGACTAAATATCACACGCGGCATCATTAGAGAATGTGCAAAGGCGTTGTCATCGACTAATATGCGGATCCAGCAATTGTGAGTGTCCTTATTTCATTCCTCTTGACAATCGCCGAATTGTGTTAGGTTGGAGATTGTTTTCACATGTGAATTCTGATCCAACTCATTCGCTTCATGATCTTTCATTGCCTCTTTTGCCTCGTTCTCAGCATTTCCGGATTCCCATGTCACAAATTCCATGCTCAAGAAGTCATTCTTCGTTGTAATGTCGAAACTGTGCAATAGTGGGGCTTCACAACTTGACCAACCGTCTGCATAAATTAACATTTGATTTAATTACTTATTTCATTGTTATTGCTCTTTTATATGTACCAAATGTATGTTCATGTTATCATGTAATGAGCTTCACGATTACCAATATTGGGGCATTAATTCAATAAACGTTTTATTATTTAATGATATTTCTTAGTCTGTGTGTGAATCGGCGACTTCAGTTTCTGATAAAGTTGTTCAACTTACAGGGGTGATGAGAGCAATAACAGTCAATGAGAATAGTCAGTAAATATTCGAAATTATTGCAGCAAATAATAAAACAAAACAACTACTTTTCATACTTAATTAATTTATAGTGAAATCATGCAATACCAAGGCCATTCTGTAGGAACATCACTTGCATCGTATCAGTATCACTGTTGCATAATTTCACTGTAAGTTAATTAAGTATCAAAAGTGGTTGCTTTGTTTCATTATCTGTTGCAAAAATTTATAGTGGGCTTCCTTCTGGAAAATGTTTTTATTCGAAATTAATGCTAACAAAAAGAAATTAGAAAAATTGTTCGAGTCTGTCTTGCAGGGCTTTTTTTAAAGAATTGTTACAAGATGACTTTTTTGCTAAGAAGGGCACATTTTCCAAATTCTATAAAATATATGTTATGTATGTTTATATGTTATTATATAAGATCATGCAATTGTAGGCAGCTGTGAAGCTTCGAGATTCGACCCTAGAAAAATTCGAATCGGTTAGCGTCGACTGGTCAAACCCTATTTCAACTGCTTTCTTTTGATTTGTAGCCTCCTACCATTCATTAATGCTTGAAAGCGATATTACAATTGGGTTTGAGATGCTGGACTCTCATTGGAAGTGACTAAAAGCGTCGGCTGAACTGCGGCATCTATAGTTACTATGTGCTGCGTGTTGCTCAGATCAGGGCTTCGAACTCGGTCAATCTTTCTGACCTCTCTCAGGTCTGCGGGACATACTTTTCAGACTATCTATCATCAGGATTCACAGGCCAAGCACGTTGCTTGCTAAAACGGTGAATTATAATACATATCCTAAAACACTAACTTTTGCTAAAAGTTGGCCATGACGTAAGGAAACAAAACTCAAACAGGATATCTAATACATTAGAAAAGATTGATTTGCGCATCAGTACATTATCTATCTTTTGACAGTGATCCTCAGACTTCTTTTAATGAATCCACTAAAATGACATTTCTTAATGAAACTTTATGCACCTAACTCCAGCAACTTTTGAACCAACCATGCAATCTTTGAGGTAGGCTCACAGAAGCTTCAGAGCACGAGGAATATTTTATCTCGACTATGTATGGCCAAATCTCAGGCAGAAAAAATCTAGTCAGTGCACCAAATTTCGATCATCGCTTGAAAACAGTGAAATTTTTCATTTTTAGTGATGGACTAATTTGTTGCGCTGACTAGATTCTCTTTCCTGTTTATATTTGGTCTATGGTTGATAGATCCGAATTGTTCCTCTTATCCTGAATCATCAGGAACACTCAGAGATGAAATTAATCAGGATTTAAGTACAGGGACGATTGATGGAGGTTACAGTTCTAGTCACGAGTGACAAAGAACTTTTTTCTATAAACCTGAAGTCGTAAGCCTAGTCCTCATCATCAGGCTAACTTATCCATACAACTATCCATCTAACTCATGTTTTAGCGTCAATACAAAGCGTAGAAGATTTTGATTTTCTCAGAAAAGTAGAGGCACTTTAGCTTGACTGTTTATTTCTTTATATGTGCCAAGATGTCAATGCATCTTTTAATAGCCATGTATATTACTAGGTCTTGATCCGCCTAAAAGACTATCGGTTTAGCTGGCTAAGTAAATCGCGCACAGAAAGAAACTCAAGTAAGCACATCATAAGTTTTCTATTATTCGATTCGAGATTCACGACCCGATTCGACTAAAAAGTTGACGATTCGCAGGTCCCCATGTCTATATCTTGATTCACTAAACACTAGATTGCCTATCGATCAGATAGGGTAAAATCGGGTATTATTGACAGTAACATGGTTTTCGGGCTCCCACGGCTGTATTTCTTAGTTTTGATAGGAACTATGATGTCCAAATAGTCTCTTCTTGATAGAATTTATCAGCTAATCGATTTATTTTATGACTCTAGGTGAAAAGAAAGGTATAATTCGTTTTATAAATTAAGAAAAGAAAGGTGTGCAAATTGTAATTTGTTCGATGTTCTCATAATATCGACACTGTCGATATCGATATTGTCGGGTAATATGGACAGCCTCAAAAAGAAGTGTCAAAATTTACCAGGGATAGTAAACTAATGATGTTATATATTGCATGAAACTCAAGCTTGCATATCTGTTGGGTCTTTGGATGTCTGAAATGGTGAGACTTCACCTTTTAAAACCGTCTATTCAGACGAATCCATCATCGTCAAAGACGAAGAAGAATTCTGCACATTTTCATGCATGTAACGCAACGGAAAGCGATGAAATCTCGCCTTTTCAGATTATGAAAGAGACAACAGATGTGCAAAGTTTTGTTTCATATAACATGCAACATTTCTAATTTGTTCTATTTGGCATTTTTAGACGGGACTATCGATGTCTCCGTGCAATGTGTCGATGTCATTGCAGGCCACATATCTTACTTTTCACCTAGAATCGCGTGTTAAACAGATGAATTGATAAATTCGATTAAGAAGGGATTATTTGGATGTCATAATTCATATAAATACTGAGAGAAACAACCTTGAGAGCCCCAAAACTGTTTTTGACGGTCGATATTACCCGACATCTTCCACACATGGTCCAAGTAGACCTAATAATTCATAAAGGAATGCATTCAAACCTTGTGAAGGAAATATTCTAAATGACAGCAAACAATAGTGATAAAATAATGGCTATTTAGTCAGTATCTTGTTGAAAAGATGATGTTCGGTACCTGTCGACAGTGGTGTCGATATTACCCGACATTTTTGCATCGACTCCATGTGACAATATAACTCAGAACAACTAAAGAGTTTGACGAACTCATTGATATTCAGTGAAACAACACCCCTTACGCTATGGAATAACCAAGCACGTAGCTGTCAGATGACGCGTGATGGAGCTGACTGAGTTGTACAGGCATGAGATTGAGGGCAAATAAAAAACCCGGAACGAGCGAGCAAGTTTGCGAAGGGGGTCTGGTCTTGAAATTTTTGTGACCTTTTTATTGATATTTGGCATAATCTAATGTAAGAAAAATAGTTGGCTAGGGCGAAAAAATGGACGTTTTTTAAATAATCTAACTTTCGGAGGGGGTATACTTTTTTATTGCATATTTAGGTGAATTACGAGAATGGTCTTTTCAGCACCAAAAACCCGGAAAACCCGGAAGATTCTCATACCTGGTTGTATTGATTGGGGCAATATATTCCAGAATTCGGTGACTCACTTCAAGCTTCGACATCTGTCAGGATGAGGCAATCAGGAACGCTCCACCAAGCTTCTGTTGTACCTTTGAGATTTAACTACTTATTGGTGCAATTTACTGCACGCATGGATGAGCTTCTGAAGTTCTAAAACATCATTTGGAAAAGTGGCGACATTACCCAATTTTACCCCGCATCTTTAACACTAACAGTTGGAGATTTGAAAATCTCTGTATAGAGCCATCGTCATCTGCAATAACTTCGGCACCTAAGACTTCTTTACCCTCTGATATATTACTGCTTCTTTGCGCTCCATTCCACATCTGATCGAATTTCTGGCAGCATTAGCCAACAAGTCTCCCTTGCGCTTCATGTTACCTCCTTCTTTTGGCATGGTATGCAGGAATGATTTTAACAGAAAATATAATAATGAGCAACATGACTCATCATAAGTCTCTGAACTACAGGAATTGAATACAAATTTAACAAAGAAATTATATTAGCATAATAACTGTAAATTCAAAATTGCTCCAACTTGTTTGAAAGGACAGTAGTTGTCAAAAGTTAGGAGTAGTCGAATAATCTTATATATAAAATGCAAAACGCCGACAAACTCCTCCTAAACCATGAAACTTTACGCCAATATGATACTACCATTTAATAGAACAAAAAATTTGTAGTTAAAACCGCCCGGTCTCATTTCCCTAAGTATCATAATTACAGAGAAAAGTAGACTTTTGTGTAAATTTTTACCGAAAAAATATTAATTACACAAGTAACTACATTAAATTTACAAATGAACTCCTCATTTGCTTTAAAAAATTGCCTCGCTAGACATGCGTCTCATTGATTCTAATGTTTCACGATGGATTCAGCAACAGCCAATCAGAACGCGATCTAAATGGTAAGACAGCCAATCAGTGTAGGCGAATGAGTTAATAAACTTGGTATGCAAGTTTATGTGCATACATACAATGTGCACTGTCTTAATTTAACAGACTTATGCATATAAATCCTGGACGAAGTCCGGGGGCCTTACTAGTATAGAATAATAGTGAAAGCAAAGCACAAATTTTACGGATCAAGTAGTACGTACGATGGCAAAGACGAGGATGAAATGGATGAGATGATTGAATTCAGATTTGCATTCGGTGATGAATGCTGTGCTTCACGTTTGATCACAAAATGCGTAAACCAATGATGACGTCTAAAAGCTTAGATTCATATATTTCACAGCCAACGTTTTTCACAAATTTGCTCCTGGTATAATGAAAATGGAGATTTGTGTTGTCATCGGAAGAACCTCTTGATTAATTCCTAGAAGTTAGACCAGATGCTCAATTTTTCAGCAGACGATGTAGCTTAATGTTTCCATTTACCAAGGGTTGGAAAAAATTGGTCTCATTTCCCTAACAACCAATTGCTTTAATTGGATCACATGAGCCATTAATTAATTGATCTTTCATGAAAATGATTGCATGATTCACACTTGATTGATATTTGACAGGTCTACGAAGGTGCATTAAAACACTTACGGAAATAGAATTTATCTGTAATCACATGCACGCATTTTCTGCATCACTATGCTCGTTGAACTAATTTCCATGACAAAACATGTAAATGCAATGATAACATTGTTAAGCAATGACTGATAACTAGAGCGTAATATCTTCCAGTTCAAACACTGAAACACTACCACTCTGGCCATCGCGGTAGTATGTGTTTCACTAGGTTTGCCACAATTTGATTTATTTAACATTACTAGAATATGTTAAGTTTGAGACTTTTATATTGAAGTTATATGGATGCTATAGATCATCAAGAACAAGTTTCACATTAGCTTATAGTCAAACATTTCTTATTAAAGTCGAGTAGGCCTGCATAATATTATATTACCTACTGTGTAGGCCTACATATTATACTATATAGCCTATAATAATCGCTCAATAAATGGCTTCTTTGACTTTTGATTAATTGCAACCAATTGGAATAATTGGCACCTGACTGAAGATGGTTCATCAATCAATTAATTACAATTGATTTCCAATCACTTCATTTTTCCAACCAAAGTTATTTTCAGATTACATTTGAGTCATAGCATTGGTAGACTTGCAGATCCGTGACTGCATACAGTACGTAACTTGAAGCCAGATCAGGCGGACTGTCGAATGATCAGTCGAAAAGCGTTGTTGAAACATCTAACGAGTCCTCATAAAACTTTTGGTCAATTCAAAGAAGCTTTGACACCCTGCTGGATGCCTTTTCAGCCTACTTCCAATGACCCTCTCGAGACTCGAACAAACCACCTGAAGATCGAAACTCTGACTACTTAGTCACACTGCCACGGAGACCACGAAACAAGAGCAGTGTCTACTTAAGTTAATCATACTACAACTTGCTTCAGTATTTCATTATTGAGTTTACTAAAAGATAACAACATCAGCAAGTCATCAAAACTGAATGGAAAGCAATGTTTTAAGTAAACAACGTAGGTATTCAGTCAATCAATCTTTGGAATGCTAACTCTCTTTTTATTGCGCGCACTACCCCTAAACCATCGAACAATGATAACATAACTCCTAGGCAGTTCAAAAGAAAGTTTCCTCGAGGAAATTGCTTTATCCGAGGATGACTGATTGTCTCTCAATGAGGGAGTTTCTATAGACAATAAGTACGTTACTTCACATTCTACTAAATAGTTGTTGAAAGAGGAATGAGGATGAGTTGAACAAGTGTTTCCATCAACAGCAGGGATTGGAAGACAAAAATTGACTCAAACTTTAATTATCAATGACAACTCAAGTCATCAATTAAATACCAATTAATAGTAAAATGCTCTGGAAGGTCAGAATCCTGAGTTATGACTGTTGGTATGATCATGAATTTGAAGCTTTTTTTCAAATGTCCCATTGTATAAAATGCTGCGAAGTTCTCTGAAATATTTTTCTCATTTCTAAATTTATTTGCTGTCAATTGTCATCGAAGACACGACACGGTCAAAAAAATTCGAAGGATCCAGTAGACGGAAGATACTAAAGTTCTAATCTACTAAAGTTCTAGGAAGATACTAAATTCTTCAAATACAGTTATTATTATTATTATAAAGTTAAACAACTACGCTAGTGGAGAATCCTGTAAATAATTGGGTAAATAAAAGTCATGAACGAATGAATACAAATTAATACTGACTACATAGAGTAACCTACCCCAGCACAGAGTAGGGATTGAAATACCAATAAAGGCTAGCCGACCCAACTTAAGACGAGAAGGGAAATAAATTAAAACTTATTATCAATTTCCATTTTTACAATCCAAGAACTAAAATAAGAGTTCGTCATGGACTTGACGAGAAGTTAACTTAGAAAATAACAAATGTTGAAAATTAAGAAACCCAAGAAGCCAAAATTAAGTTTGCTGTGCATGGAGTCATCAGGGAGGAATCATGTGGCTGCATGAAGCAAGGTTTCGGACCCCAACCTCCAACCTATATCACATGACGTGGCCAGGTCAACCATATCGAATGCACGATATGGAAGGTCTCTCCAAGCCCGAGGAAACATAGCAGAACCCAACCGAGAATATATTTTTTTGGAATTTTTGAAGACAAAAGGAAGCAAATGAATCTGGAAGAGGTTTTTTAGTCCAACATACCAATGATGGAAGGCATCTGGCGGGGCGAAAAACAACCTAACTTATAAACGAGGAACCTATTCCTTGAGGACTTTATGCAAGAATCAGCTAGCAGATCAACCTTATAACCCCTTCCTTTGAAGATATTGAAAATGCCCTTAGCTCTTGAGGTGAAGGCGGAAGCATCAGATGAAATCCTGGCGAACCTGATGAGTTGGGCAGCAAAGATGTTTAAGCCAGTGTTCAAAGGCATATTACTATCGGGGAAAGTACGTAGTACCATTGGGAGGCTGAACTCATCAGCCTTATGGTAAACCTCTGTGGTGTATTGGTCACCATTTTGGATCTTGATTTTACCATCCAAATAATCACCGCTTCTGCTAGCTAAGAGATCTATCGGGTAGATTTCAGGATAAACAATTTTCAGATGCCTAGAAGGAAAAATATTGCTTATCCACTTTCTTTTGTGAACTTCTGAAGAAGTGACACATACTAAACTTACTAAACTTATTCGTTTTTGGCGATCAACTCGACATACTAAAGCCTTGAGAAGCACGTGAATTAAAAAATAAAATATTTCAAAGGATTTTTCTAACTTCGCAACGTTTTATACAGAGAATAATAGAAAAAGCCGCAAATTCATAATGAAGAATTTTACTCCCGTGTGAAGTCATAAACTATTGGTCTTATCCTCAACTTTCCATCAAATTTAAGATGGATGCGGAGACTGTACAACGTAGGTCTGTCTACCTTTGTTTCACCCGATTCTGTGTGAATACCAAACTTCAAGCTCTAGACATTAACATAACCGCAATAGTCTACCAGCATTGCATGATACATCAAATAAGATAATGCGTGTGAATGAAATGATGATGATGAATGGTTTAACGCCACTACTCCCCATACTGGGGGCCTACATAGTCACACTTTCATCTGGAGCGCTGTGATCTTTTAGTTCGAATGCCCTTCCTGACAACTTCCAATGACACTTTCGGGACAAGCACTTAACCACTGTGCCACGGAGAATACTGTGCAGAGCAAATGTCCACAAGGCATGTGATCAGGTTTTAATTTACACTTCGTATGTATTAAAAGATGGTAGCCTACATTCCACTAATCTCCAGGACAAACAGCTTGATCCCATTGACTCTTGGTTTTGAGTTTTAGTCATTAGATCATCTGCACTGAATGTGCGCATCACTGCAAGCCTGCAACTGTTGTTTCACAAAACTGTTAATGGAAGATGGAAATTATAAATGAAGAAAATAAATGATATGACAGGGGTTTATCGCATGCACCAAACAATTGGGAACAAATGGAAATTAATTTACAATTGGATAGTTTTTCCCAATAAAATCGCAAATACTTCTTTACCAAATGATTTTTCCAATCTACATTTCAACTGATATTTTGAAGAACTTCTAAGAAACTTGCATGTAATAAGTTTGTACTAAGAAAGTTGTATGTAATAAACATGCTTTTTGCGTAATATGGCTGTAGTAAGCGCAAGACAGCAATGTATCTTGGAATGATGGGATTTTCTATGATTTAGGTGAAAGATGGATTAGAAATATATTTCGTGTGCATTCATAACATTATTGTACTCTTTGGTCGAAACTGCTGCAATTACGCATAATATTGTTAATTCTGATTTATGAAGGCAATGATTTATAACATTTTAAGGCACTTCCGCGTCCTCAACTGACCTATACTATCCCTCAAAAATCCGAGCTTATGTTGTATTACCTTTATTAACTATTAAATGATTCGTATTTTCTGAACAATACATCAAGCAATTATAAAAATATTTATTTGCAAGATAAATGTGCAAGAAAGATCCTTGCATGTGATAGACTTCAAATATTGTAGCTACATGATATATATACGTGTATATCAGCAATGGCATATCTATGTCATTGACAATTTCCTCCATGGTACGTACTTAGAAAATGAACTTAAAACACGCCTATACCTAACGCCAGGTGTTTGATTGCATGACAAGAAATTCAGTGAACAATGAATGATGGAAATCCATTGATACTTATACAATGGGTAACAATTCACTGTAAAAACGAGGAAAGCTGAGAAGAATTCCTGCTATGGAATAGTGACTGAATGTCAATATCACTAATCTTTAATTTTCTGTCGGTAAAGAAAATGCGATCTTACGTGAAGCAACAAAATGTCATATACTTCCTCGCAGGGGGTGTTTGACCACGAAATTCTCCTGTCATATACTGACAAGATTTATCAATTTGTCGTTAGATAAGATAATCACCGTTCATATGCAATGGCAGAGTCGGTCTCTATTGTAAATTATAATTATTACCAATTTAACTTACTTGCTAAAAAGGGCCCTTAATCCAAACCACATATAGTTTAACGTGATTATGTATTTTGAAGGGTCAGAATGTATATTAGTTCAGCACGTTACGCACTTGAACCACTTGCAGCACTTGTGAACCTGTGAGCTCAAATTCCCTGGATATGAGATCAGCTGACACGATCGTCACATCACGGACCGTCTATTGTTCATCAAACGTGAAAGGAATGTCCGCTCAATTCCCACTAAATTCAACAGGAAACATGCTGGACCGCAGAGTAATTGTGCTTCTTTCAAGGGAATTCAATTAAATTCCTAATGAACCTGAGAGAGTAAAAAAAAGGGGCTCATTTTCATCTTTCTGAAACTTGCTATGATATTTGCGGTATTGCAGGTTCATATTTTAGCATACCTGATATGTTGACCAAGAAAGGAATAGCGGACGACTTGTTTCAATCACAGAAAGACCATAGTCTGAGGGAGCTTGCCAGAGTCAATGACAAGGTCCATCTCCAGGATCAGCGTGCGAACTAATATAGGCAAGAGGAGAAACCTATTTTTAGAAAGAACACTTTTCTTTCCAATCCAGCAGGCGAATGCCAAGTTTCCCAAGGTCATGGGTGGTAGGTCTTCAAGTGAGAGCGTTGGCATCTTCCTATGCACAGGCGACTACTCCTACAATGGTAGGTTCAACTGGTAGGTCCGAATCCTACCAGCCGCACATCTTTTGCAAGGCAATTAGATCCATCGTTTATTTAATTTCATTGTTGTTGATTGCATTCACGACATGGTTTAAGATGCTTTGGTGGACAATCGATCCCCGCTACTTGTCCGAATGTCAGCGGTCACAACTGTGAGGAGCTATTTATTCATTGATCATAATTGCTATGGTGAGGGTTTGATCCTGCCAATCGGCACATTCGCATAAGTGCCTCGTAGCTCAGTTGGTAGAGCACAGGTCTAGTTAACCTTGGTCGTAGGTTCGAATCCTACCAGCCGCACATCTTTTGCATGGCAATTTGATCTATCGTTCATTTAATTTCATTGTTGTTAAATGCTATGATTAGTGAGTTTTCAAGTGAGAGTGATGGCATCTTCCCTTGCAGACGACTACTCTCACAATGCTATGGTTAGCAGGCCTTCAAGTGAGTGCGGTGGCATCTTCCTAGCAGGCGACCAGCCTCACCATGCTATGGTTCTTGAGTCTTCAAGTGGGAGCGGTGGAACTTCCCTGACATTTGCGCAAATGCAAACAGCAATTGATCGATCGTCAATAAATGAGATTCGATGTATCTCAAATTAATTGACGCGTCCATTATATACGGCTGACTGTGTTTCTATCAAATTTAATGAGTTCACGAGAATTCTATACAATACGCCACACAGACACGCTGTTTCAATAAATTAGCATACTCCAAAGCCAGTGAGAATCGACACAACACGAATTTCGCACTTCAATGTTGAAAACAAGATTCAACGCTTATCATGCAGTCACCAAGTGTCCTACAGTGAACCTTCTTACTGACAACGCGAGGTCAGTGCTGTGAGAACCATCAAGAGCTACAGTCCTCACATGACCCATCGTCCTACATCCAATTTAAAAACAACACATTAAAATGACAATTGCTACTTCAATTGAAATATGATAAAATGCAACGCAGTCGCCTAGACATCAGATTATATGACTGACCGACCATTAGATAGACCGCAGCATCTACATATGTGAAGGGTAGCTGAACCTCTAACCTTACAACAACAATGGTCGACCAGTATTGACGGCATTATCAGTCAGTCGCAACAACAATCGTCTATCATCATCACACAGGGGGCACGAGCTAGCAGCATTCTCGTGACACAGATACACAACAAGTCTGTCGGTCGCACACCCACTCAGATATGAGGCCGGTCCAAGAGAAGCAGCGATGGACTTCAGACGATCATCAATCATCTTGCTTCGGTTAGAAAAACGTCACAACAGAGACGTCCAATGAGGTCACTTACAACTGTCGCGTCGTTGTAGCTGTGTCACGTAACCATTGCATCATCGTCCACTCTAGAAGAAAGTTTGGTGGGAACCAAATAGACGTCTGGTCAGCAAGAACCAGAGAGCAATTGATGCCTTTCATAATCTGACTGAAGCTTCATTTCAACGGTCAGTGACAACACATTCACCGATGTTTGTAAATTCTACGATGTGGAGAGTGGCAAGGCATATAGATAACCTGATGTCTGCGATGCAGATAACATCGATGAAAAAATGACCGATTGCAGATAGACGATACAACGAAAAACTTCCATTTACATGATTTACATTTATCATGAATTTGGAAAAGATATTCTTAATAAATAAATTATGTGATTCGAATCAAAGGTTAAACTTAATTGCTTCATTGAATGGTGACAAGCTAATCTATTCATTCCGATGTCATAACTAGTGGCAGTCGTTGGGTTGGAGGGCCACTAGCTGCATGACGCCTCTTTCGTTTTACTCTTATTTTATGGTCCTATGATATCCTATGAGAAATGTCATGTTCTATGTACTTTGTAAAGCGGTGGCACTAAAACATATTGTAGATAAGTTTGTAATCATATGAACAAGTAGTTTAAGAGTTCTGAAACCGCAGATGATTAATGATCTGTATATCAGGCGCACGTGAATGCAACCTGTCAGATAGCGTCATACGCAGCAAACAGTACATCAGTCTGAAATCGACAGTTTGAAATTTGACAGTTTTATGTCAAGAGGTCATCATATCGATGAAAATTCAGCGATAAAGATGACAATCTAGCTTGTTTGTTTTACTGAAGATATCATTGTACAAAATGATGCTGCATGAACTCATACTGCTGCAAAAATAGGCCTCTGGCTACTTTCCTAGTATTCATTCTGTTATGCGACAAAATTGAGTTTAATAATAACCTTTGCGCTTCAAATCCTGGAAGTTTTCCAACTCAAGGAGCGCAAAGTATGACAGAAATATGACATCTATTGAGGCTATTGTGGATTAACGCACAACTTGAATAGAAAATACATCAAGTGCAACCAATAAACGTTCGGCTATGAAGTTAACCCCATGCAGACAATCTCCGAAATTAATGTCGTTGGGTTACCAGAAAACATATTTATCAAGCCCGTGCAAGTAAGCCACCGACTCTGATAGTAATGTATAATACTGAAGTATGCGAGTCACCTATGCGCTTGATATCGAAAAGATAAAGATTTAAATGCTATCATTCGGAACAATTATTATTGGAAATCTGAATAGATATATGTGTACTCATGGCACATTCATTGAAGTTTCTAATGCAAATATCGCGCAACATCGATAAAGCGCACGCTTCCATTAAAATACAAGGATTGTTCACTTTCTATGCACACTAGTATAGACGCAGAATTAGATTGTTTAATCGTATCACTTTGCTAGAAGTGCAAGCTTATTCAAAACGATGGCACATGCAGGAACTTATTTAAGTGGGCAAAAAGAATTTTTAATGCCTTACAGAGATAGGAAAATAGTCGTGCGTCGCTTGCGGATTGCTCTAAATTCCTTCAAAATGCTCCGGTCGCCACGATTCCTTCAGATTCGAAGAATTCAGATCATTGCGCAAAAGTTTTCTCGATAATGTTGGGCTCTGCGATTATTATTAAAAAAGTTAGCAGGCGCACGAAAAAACGTTCACAAACTTCTCTGTAGAACTTGACATCGTCTGTGTCTCTTTGCTGTGTGATCCGGTTGATAACAGTCACTGAAACTTCACACAATTTGGAATGTTTAATGTTGAACTGGCTGCTCATTGTTCGATTGCTATGGTATTATGTCAGCAGATTGTGCCATTTCATTTGCGTTGCATGTTCCAATGTTTCCCTTCTAGTCAAACAGAAGAAGAAACGACCTGTTTAATTCTGTGAGTATAGCGGTTGATAGAATTCGAACATCTACGATTTTTCAATTTCTATGATCGTTCTTCTAATATCTCACAGGAATCCCAAAGCAGACAACAAAGTCTTTGGAAATATCAATCTTCGTTCGACCAATTATTACTGTCTTCTATGTATGGCTTGCAACAGCTAAAATCTCTTCAAATTATAAACTCTCTTAATCCAATACTAGTTCAATACTTTCCTGAGTGCAACTCCGCAAAGTTCCGACTTTTCAAACGCAACACACCATATCATGATAGGCAAGGCTTCCTCGTCAACCACCAATATTTCAACGCCATCAGGCGAAGCTGCTATTGATATTTGAGCAACTAATAGAACAAACACGCTGTCGAATGAAATACGAAATACTAACATGACCTGAATGCTAACAAATAACATCAGAATTCATTTCAAGAGATTTCAAAAATAAACAATGAATATTCTGTCCAGAAAGAAGTAATGGTAGGAAAATAAATAAGAACGGAGAAGCAGTTCCGTTAATGTATTAATGAATAAATTTGCAGACTGAATCGCATCAATTCTGTGAAAATATACTACTGATGGCCTTTAAACAGTAGGTCGTTATGAAATAATAGGTGGTCGATTATGAAAAATACATGGACGTTTTGTTCTTTTTTAAATTTACATATCTGTTTAGACTATGTAAATAGAATTATCAAATATTGAGTTACATCCTCAGTTGAAAAATGGAAACAGACCATCCAAAGGAATCATCAACAAGCTAAGTTTACATCTCTCAACATCGACACAACTCCCTATATAAAGTCGCAGCCATTCCCGCGTAAATTTGAGATTTGCAATTTAGACTCTACATTCTTTAGCAAATTAATGTTACATTTGGATATATTCACTTGTGAAAATCAATTTAACCCTCTTTTCCTGTCTTGTAATAAAATGTTTGCTTCTTGATACGCTAAAATGAAATATATTTTGAAAATGTTTGCAAGTCAATAAGTAATCAGTATCGGGCGACATCTCCACGAGCTGTAATCACTGCTGAGATGCGATCATTCATACTCTGCATCGGTGAGTCAGTAAAAGATAGTGCATCAATAGCCATTCTACTAGGAGCCACTATTTCAGCTCGTTTATTGTTTTTGTGGGAGTGGGACAATCGATTTTCGTGCTTAGGAAATCCCAGACATGCGCTATGTGATTCAAATCAGGGCTGCGGGATGGCCTGATCGTAGTTCACGCTGTTCCTTGAATGACATGTTGCTGTACTCGCTGTGTGAGCTGGTGCATCGTCATCGTGAAAGAAGACATTACTTGATAATTCACTACACTCCATTAGACGGCTAAGCTGTTCAATATAGCGAGCACTATCTATAGTCTTTTCCATGATGTCAGGTTCACAGTGCCAACCAAGCCATATGACATCCCAGATATTTGTTTCCCTCCTGATCGAATATCATTTTTTGTATTTCTTAATACCAAATTCTCTTTGCCAGCGCCAGAGAGCTTGTCCTAAAATGTTAGCATATTACACTTTTCTTTGGTTGTAAGCTGTTCTTCACTTAAACCAATTGCATATCCCATAAGAAAATCGCTGTCATCTGTTGTTCATCTGTTGATTCACCATGATAAGACTTTTCATTGATAATGAAATGATTAATGAACAAGCGATGATGAGCGATAATTACGGTACTGCATTTACACGTTGGATGATAGGCTAAGGCTCACTATCTATGTACACAGCATATGCATGGATTAGATTGTTGAGCAGCAGAATTTGAATGAAAATCATGCTTGTTACCAATTTCTTAACAAATGAATGGAGCAATGTAGCATAATTTATGATTATGTATCCAATTGCGTGTATAATTGTTTTGTGGATGAGTCCGAAAACTTTTCATAAATTATTTTCACTTGTCTATGCGCTGATCTGTGTTTCATTTTTCTAATCTATGATTTTGGTGTCAAAACTTTCATTTAAAGAAAAGTAGTTATGCTTAACAAAATTTTGTGTAGTAGACAACCGTTCAAAGATGCAGCAAATAATCATAGTGAATCTTCAAGAGATCATCACCTTTCAGATGATACTTTTGTTTTCAAATGAACTCAACGGCTGTAGACATGAGATATTTCTACAGTTGTAGTGATGTAACATTAAATTTGCTAAAGAGTGCATATATACTGTCAGATATCTTCAAAGTTAAGTTTCTGATAGATATCTGAAATCGATTTGGAAATATCTGAAATAGAAATGGAAAAATTGTAGCACATGATTGCTTCTCTATGGCATTCCACGGGCTAGATATCTGAAATGCCCAAGCCCATACGGTTGGCGAGTTTGAATGCTGTGATGAAGCAATCTCATGCACGAGTTACAGAATTTTATTTGGCGACGTGTTATGATGATCAAGGACAGATTGTGACTGATATAAGTATTATTGTATACCATGTATATAAGACTGATATCTTTGATAATGCCCAGAAATTCATTAACGGCCCGGAAAATTCATGGCCTGGAAATGAAACCATAGAAATATTTCGCAACATGGCATACAATGATTATGACATCTACATTTTTCGGGCTGTCAATGGCAAATTGTCGGGCCGCTAACGCGGCCCTCTAATTTGCCATTGACGCCCTCAAAACATAGCTGTCATCATATCATCATCAAGAGTTTTGCCTAGAAATTGAGCTTTATCAACCATGTAAATATCTATTCATGCCCTCACATCATAGCATTCTATCAAGGTTGGAGGGCATAAATCGGAAATTTCCAATTTATGCCCGCCAATTTCAATGTAATATTACAGTTCAGATATCTGAACCGCAAAATGCTGTAAGACTACGGACCGTCAGGCCCAAGGTCTTGGCATATATTGCGGTTCTGAGATCTGAATTGTAATATCATTGTGTTAAGGTTATCTAAGATTGAACCGCAATATGTTAAATCGGTATATTGCGGTTCAATATTTCAACATTGAATGATATACGAACATTAACACGGTGTATTTTCAATGGAGCTACAACTTCCCATTGATGCTCTCCGTTTTCAAATATCCAACTTAAACATGATCATTTCAATGCTATTACACTTTCAGCGACATCTATGGACCACGTCACAAGTGTTTTTTTAATCCATGATAGTTTAGACATGAATATATTCGTGCGCTTCGCGCCCTCGGATATCTTCCAATTCATGCCCTCGACAGATAGCTATCTTTACTAAAGCAGGACAAGGTATGGAAATCTACAACTAGCAAATATACATGTAGAAGTTGTCCATGGACAAGGTCAGTCATAATTGGCATAGATCTTGCATAGATTGTGCTCTTCCCAGTGCATTGGAGTAAATATGATCTCCCGCGCGATCAATAATCTGCTTTTCGTATACGATAATCTATGTGTAATTCTGATTCTGCGTCATAGAAAGTCCGAGAATGAAATATAATTGGACGAGGCGTAGCCGAATTCAATTATAATGTGTTCGAGGACTTTCTATGTTTGCAGAGTCAGAGTTGAACATATATTACTGTATTTAATTCATTCTAACCAGAAATATATGATCATGCTACATCTTGGCCTCGTTTTCAAAATTTTAGACCAATTATGCAGATAATTGGACTGGCTTGCAGGACAGTCGGCTAATTCGCCATCTTTGAAGACACCAACTATACCACAGTTATACGGGCTAGAGTGAATAAACGGTCAAATAAAACGATGTAATATGTACATTAAATGCACGGAGACAGATAGTGTGCATTATTTCGTAAATATGCACCGCAATGCTGGAAAAATGCAAATGCTTAGAGTTCGTCTAAATTCGCGATGAGTATTCAATTCATGTATATTTACATGTAGCTCCCACATTCATTGGTAATTGCACTCAAAGCGTAGACGTCTGCATCTCCTTCGTATCACACTTTCAAACTGAAAACATCAAGGTTTGCAGTGCAATTATCATTAATGTGGTGCTGTACAGAAATGGTTTTCAACAGCATCATGATGTGATTGATTCCATAAATTTAGAGTTGGGATTCTTGTTGTGAGAAGCATTTCTTGAACGATCTCCAGAGAAGTGTCTATCAAAGTTATTTTTCTGAATTTTCTAAGAGCGGTCTACTCTTTCTACCATCGCTCACTCAATTCTCTCCTTCTCTCAGATTGATTTTAACAAAATTGTGAATTTCAAGGCTCTCAAAGTGTAAAGCTAAGGTGTGAATCAGCTCTACCTGAAATTCTTGTGGAAAAGGAGTCGTGTAGGTAGATCATACAATATAAAAGTGTGCTCCAACCATCGTTTGTAAATCGGTATTCAAAGTAGTATAGGAAATACAATGACTATTGTTAAAACCCATTAATGACGATTAGTGATATATCTTGATGGTTATTATCCCTTTGTTGTTGTTGAATATCTAAAAATTTTATTTGAAGATTATAATGTTGTCGCTTTTAATTCCTGAGACGCTTTTACAAAGCATTATTGTAAGTTATGCATCCCAATGTTTGTTTGAAAAACAGGAATAATTTGTAATTTTTAATTCTTTGTAATTTCCACACAGTCTCATGATTAACAGGATGTACGTTTAACTAGGTCACCAACATTTTTTGCCTATACGCATTCACAGAGAACGATTTCATGGATAAACAGAATTTGTGTTATGAGATACTAAATGGTTATACGACTACCCGAAATGCTATGTTCGAAAGTACGAAATAGACAGAAATAATGTAATCTCTGCAGTATTCGGTAGTTAGTTCTATGTCGATTTGTATTTTACAAGTAAGAGTTCTGTTGCAACTACAATATATCTGACTCAGAAAATAAGAACACATTTCGCATACGTTTCATTCAGAAACAAAGTAAAACAACATTCGCATTTCTACATTTGAAAGAGAAATCGTATATTTGAATCAACTTCTGTGGAATCTGGTTTCCAATCAAGGAGGTTTAGATATCCGTCATTGTAAATATAAGAAGCAAAGAAAGGAAGCAAATATCTACGATTAGAATCCGATCTCTATCGAAATGAAATCATACTACCCACGATACCACCACGATCAGCGTCCTCAGTGCTGATATAAAGTATGAAATGAAATTAAAAGATCTCAACAAAAAGAGAAAGGATAGCTGAAAGAGTATAAAAGTAGCTTTATAAAAGATTGCTGCAAAAAATTAAAAGTCATGTCCACTGTCCGTGACGCCATTTGCGGTAAGCCAGAATCACCGGCCACGATCACACCTAACGATCTAAATAAAAAATAAACAAAAATGAAAATGAATTTTGCTCCAGGCTAGTTGAAACAAGCAAGGCCACAGAAAAGGATTTATATCCATTGAATTTCACTATATAGCATAGAGCGCACGAATGCATGGAAGATCTGATCCTGTGTAAAAGACTTTTTGTGCGTGTTTATGTAAAGATCTCCATGCATGCTTCTGAAGAATTTCAATTGGATAGTTCAAATGCTTGTATTATCAAAATCTTTGCAGGTTCTTGTTGAAAGAAGCCTGTATCTCAAGGTTGTTCAAACACTTTTATCTTGAACTTTTTGCCTTTTCTCTTTTTGTTTTAGAAAACTACATGTACTGCATGTTTCCGTGTCACGGTGGTTAAGTGCTCGGCCTGGCGATCTTCTGGTCCAGAGGTCGAGACCCCGAAAGTGTCATTTGAAGTCTCAGGAAGGGCATCCAGAATTAGAGATCACAACGCTCCAGCGCTCAAGTCTGACTATGTCGGCATCGTCCAAGCCCTCAGTATGGGGAGTAGTGAATCATGTCATGATCTTCGCATAGAAATGAATAAAGCATTTCCATAGAGGTCGGATTCTTAGCTATATTTGATATCTGGTGCCATCACAGCTATCATGTATTCTCTAGTCTTCGATAGCTTTGAGGCCCGACCTATTTTATGCAATGTGCATTTCTGTATGGCCGATAGTCTGCATGATATAGAAATAAATCCCTTCAAAATAAATTCGATATTTTCTAAATTGAATGAATTACAAATGCACCTACTGACATTGAATGACCAATTTTGAGAAATTCGCAGAATTCAAAAATACTCTCAATGAATAAATAAACAACTAAATGTTTGGATACTTCTTTGTGGTAGATGTTTGTCCATGCAACAAGATGCGAAAACTTCTTTAGAAAATGTGAACGCCTGTAAGTTTACCAACTTTCTCGTTTTCCAACTCAGTCTTCTGTAAAGCTTTCGCTCACACTTTGGCTGGCAAAATTAATCCCTTCAAAACTGCGAAATATCACACTCAAGTGACTATGAAATGACAATTTCAACATCGTCTTCTGCTGTCAATAGTAACATTGTAAAATCAAACATTGCATTTTCTATCATACAAAACTGATTCTCTTAGATCATGTTAAACATATTTTACTAAAAATATCGTTTGTAAATTAAGTAATGGTATTAGGGCAACACCTTATCTTGTCAAATTTTCCCAGTGAGTTGTTTCTATGAAAATCACGATTCTTCTAACAATATCTTATAACGGTAAATTTTTAGAAACATATCTAAAACTGTAATGAATCTTGAAAAGAAATATTTTGATATAGTACATCGCATTTGTAACCCAATTGTAAGCTGATTTGAGCATCCATAGAATGTGCAGTCCCGAAGTTATGGACTTCCAATGACACTTTCGGGACTCGACCTGTGAACTAAGAGATCGCTAGGTCAAGCACTTAACCACTGCACTACGGAGACCACCCGTTACATAAAAAAATTGTTTCGAATGAAATAGTTACTATCTAAGATTTCACTTTGCATCAATCATAAATGCATTATGCTGGTAGGTGTCTACATATAAAGTTTGGATGCACGGTGATGTTTTTCTCTACGTAAGTTCCGGTCAGTTTGATGGAGTCAATGGTTGATGAGGTATCAATAATAATAGTAATTGATTTGTGATTGATTGATGCTAATTCGAATCACTATTTTTTGCTATTATATTTTGATTTGAGACCAGTCCTGTCCCATCCAATGCATGAAGTTGGGGGAATGAGGTTGTCTTCAAACACTCAGATCTCATAGCCTAGGGGCAGCAACCTGCAGTGAGAGGATTTTACCCCCTCACATAGAAAGACTCGAACTCTGGACGTCTTGCTGTGTAATGCGCCACCTTTCCAACTGAGCATTCCATCACCATTCCTAGCAACACAGGCACTCGCGAAATACCTGACTACCGAATCATATGCGATCGGACGCAATTGTGCGACTTCTGTCGAAATCAGCTTTTCCAGTATTTTTTCAAGGAACTTATTAACTTCAACTTCCTGATACTCACTGTTAATCAGATCTAACAAATACCTCTGACACGCCATTTTAGGGAATTCGGTCAACTCGACTTTCATATTGTGAACTTTCTCCACGGAGTCATTTCTAGCCACCACCTGAATTGGATTCTAACCTCATCTACTATCTATACAATGACGCAATCTAAACAGCCGACGTTTCATTCAATTAACTTCAAGTGTTCACGTTTGAGCAGTCCGAAATAGCTGTAAGACATGTCATTAAATGCAAAGACTTCATTCATTAATCTAATCTACATTCCGAAGGCAGTTCCCATTCAACCTTTGGAATTCCTGATCGTTTCTGGCACGTGTTCTGCACAGAGACAGTCACTTGTATTGATTATTTGTTATGAGCTCATGAACATGAACAAGGTGTTCATCAATCACGAAGCTCTTCAAAGAAATCAAAGAATATATCGCAATGTTTACCTCAATAATTTGTATTGCATTTGGATTTGCTTTAATAAAGATGCTATAACGGTTCGGAAAATTATCTGTCGATAGCAATATTTGTCTTTTCAACGGATGCTGTCTTATTTGCTGAGTGCTGATTGTGTGAGGATTTAGGAATTAATTGAGTGTTATGTAATGAGTTATTCATGAAAAACAGATCGTCTCAATTTTGGCCAAATTGAATCCATTATCATCCTTCCAATCATGTGACATGCAGTTTATGAAATATAATGTTCTAAAGTGTGGTTTGATGATGTACCCCAATTGTCCGCATGAAGTTTGTCCCATAACCACCACCTTCGTCAAGCAAGTTCCAATTCAATGAAATGGAAATAATTATCTCCACAGGAAGCATCCGTATTGTAGAAACTACATGTTAAGTAATGGCATCATAATGGTGAAATTGATCATAGTTCTGCAGGAAGAGAGGCCGACATCAAAACTTTCAAAGAGTGATGCACACCCTGTGGATACTTCGAATCTGCGCGTCTATCGAGTTTTACTCGGTTCCTTTTCCTGTCATACAGGATCAAAGAAAAACACGTGTAAATACAATGTGAAGCAGATTGAAGTCTTCGGTAGAAAAGTACGGTATTTTCTAAGCTGTCTCTGATTAAATGAAAATTCATCTCAGATCGCTAAGAACAAACTACATGAAAGCTCACCATCATCAGATAGAACGTTTTCTGTAAGTTTAGACGCACCTTCCACATCCTGCGCCGTCTTATGACCAGGATACACACTGTTTGAAGTATTCGTTGGAAGTGTGTTGAAGGCATTATTGAATTGTGAAGAGAGGTTGTAGCTGAAATTTCACACTTCTTGTTGATTGTGGGTTCGAAAAGTGTCAGTTTTGTTTTTGCTTCGTCTAGAGAGTTGAGCAGCCTATAAAATGATAACTCGTAGACATACATGCACTGGCCAACTTCATACACAAGATCGAAGCAATTGTAGAGGTCCGTGAATATAATCTCAGCCTGTACTTTTTACTGGGTGGGAATAATTGAAAGATACAAAGCCCATCTGGCTACATGACTTCTGGATAATAAATCAAAGCACAATGTATGATACCTTGAATTTAAAGGAACCGTTTTCGACGGATACTTATAATGCCGCATCCTTGAAATGGACTGCTATCAACGGCTTGACGATACTGTCATATCAGATATTCACCTTACTTCTTAATCTAATAATTCTCAATCATCTTCAACTGGCACCGCCTTCCGTCCTATTCACCTGATCTTATTGACCTAAGGTGCGGAGTCTGTGTACTCTATTGAAATCCAATCTATCAGCTTAATCAAATGGTAGATGATACTGTCTAATTAAGCACAATTCACAAGAAATATAGCTTGCTCTGTGAGAATTAGAAGTGCATTAACATCTGAAAGTAAATTAGCAGTGCCTTGCACTTTTACCATGGACTTAAGTACATGGGTTTTGTTGACTAAGCATTAACAGGAGATGAGCATATTCAACAAGTCAGCCTGGTACCTCCTTGGTCCGATTCGCTAGACATCCCCGTACACCAGTGGTGGGGAACCAAGTGGAGATAGCGGGCCACCAATTTTAAAACGCGGTAGTATAGGCTTAATATTATTTTATTCCGTACTTTTAGGTGCATATTTGGGCTGCTGCACCGTACGTACATATCATCAGGGATGTATAGAGGTAGAGGATTGATAACTCCAAAATGCTACTGACAAGTGGAGGGTTAAAATCCTGAACGCCTGTGTAGCTTAAAATTAGAGCATTAAGTTGCACATATAAATCAAAAACATATCAAGTAAGTGTATGTCAGCAATTATCAATACGATAATGATTACATTACCACGTAGGTCAAAGGTCAGTTCAAGGTCAAAAGTCACAGATCTTTAGATGAACAGCCGGAAAGTTTCCTAAACTTTCTTTGATTTACTTCAGGCTCCTTTTCCACGTTGATGCGTTTCAATTCGTTCTTTGCGAAACAGTTGAAGGTACAGATTATGATAGGTTGAAAGCATGAATGTCCTGAAGCACATTTATGATCAACCAAAGAAGAGAATGAATCAGAAGAATCTGCAGACGAACCTCTATATATCCCTGGTACATATATATGTATAGTGGCCGTATTACAGAACAAAATTTTACATGTCAATGTATGCATCAGTATTATACGCAACTAATTTGTTTAATATTAAGGAATCATAATTTACTTTCAACAATTCATGTGTTAAAATTGAAGAGCGAATAGGCCTATATCAAATCATGGAAACTTTTCTGTAGTTAAACGGTAATTTGACTTTTTTGGTGATTTTACCAACATTACCTTATTTCATCGAAAAACAACGGTCTGCAAGTGCAGTGCAACCATCCACCTGAAAGCCGCACAAGATAAAAACGATTTTTCTACAATTATTGATCATGCTACATGTACAGCTCATTTAATTTTTAATTAATGGTTTGCCCATGCGTTGCCTACCACCACCGTACGCCCTGATGAATTATCACTTCTAAACGCCTGATTATGGGGTATATTCTGAGCAGGTCATGACTGAGCTGTACGAGTTGCGAAGCAAACCATAAAATGAGCGACATGCCATGCATCTAGGTTTATAGCAGTTCTATAATCAATTGCGAGAATCTAAATAGACTTCCCAATTATTGGCACGGCTACTCTCTGGACCTAGGTAGGTAGAAGGATAGCATAGTTGGATCAGGAGCGCGCATAAGATTCAGGGTTCGAGTCTGTCCGACAGGGAAGGCACCAACGCTCTCATTCGAAGCAACTTGTCCGAACCGTGTGAGAGATAGGCTTCCACACTCTTAGTTTGCTAAGATGACATCGTTCAATGGTTCTGCATGAGCAATGAACAAAAAATGTTGGATTTTGTTGAATAATGTGTCTTTGCAAAAGCTAGATCTTATACAACATCCCTGAGGAGTCCTGTGAACATTTCATGAATCCTATGCCTCAGAGAATCAATGCTGTTCGTGCAGCCAATGGATGTCAGACCAAGTGCTAGATGTGGCCTCATATTACTAATTATTATATTCAAAAAATTAATAGACTGAGCGTAGCAGATTTTACTATCTCTTATCAACTTTGTTATGAGACAAACAGCTGAAAATCAGAATGATAAAATGAAATTTGTGACAATGATATCTTCATTCGAATAAATTTTTTAACATTTTGAACAGTACCATCGCAGCCGATTTTGTTGGAAGTTATCATTTTCTGACAATTCACCCGCCTCCGAAATACTTATTCCAATGTAAGATTCTGACTGAGGAGGTAAACATAGAGAGGATTCCGATAGTTTATCCCGAGATAAACATAGTTCTGCTAATTAAAGATCTCTTTCTCGAAAAACTGGAAAAAACCCGACAGCGTCACCAGTCAAACATTTCGAGTCCTCATTTATGAACCTAAAGCTGTTGAAACATATTGGGGCATTTGGGAAGGAAATCGCAAGGGTTTCAGTCAAGTGACCTGGAGCTTTTTTCCTTGAAATATGAACTCAAGTGATTCCTTTATAGAAAAGCTTCATCATGTCAATTTTGGAGCTTCATCAATTTTTGTCTGTGGCTCCGTAAAGCGCATTTGTGGCGAGAATAGAACACGAGCCACCAAGATTGTCAGATAGGCCTAAGAATCTTTATTTACAGCTGCTAGTGTGCAAGCGAAAATGCTGCAGCGATGTTTTTCAAGAATCCAAACTGCCACTTTTGTGCATTTTCATCCATGAAATACATCATTATCTTGTATCAAAGTCTGGATAGAGACGTCGCAGATGATTTCTTACTACGGATAACCTTTCTTACAGTCCTAATTGTGTCCTAAACCCATCAGAGTCGCTAGTTAGATAAGTGCTCGGAAAGGTTTTCAAGTACAGTTTGTTGATATTTTAAAGATCATAAAAGATAGTCGGAAAAGAAAAGGCTAACTGAACTGCGATATTCATCAATCAATATCCTAAGCGGATTTATCGATAACAGATCTGTATGAACCAAATCAATATCACTTCACATAGCATGACCAGTGACGCCTATCAGGAATTAGGTAATAATGTCAATATTCTGAGAATCAACAGGAAACTTGTGACATCACTGCAAAACTCATTGTTTCACCGACACACCAATGGATGATCGATGCAATAACTGCCACATCAAACAGAAAATATCAGTGAATGCCCTGACTATAAAAAGATTTGTTCAAAATGCCCTGACTATAAAAAGATTTGTTCAAGAGTGTTTACAATGATTACAAAACAACCGCTCAATGTTACACAAATGGCAGAATGAGCCTGAAATTCTCAATAAACAGTTGATATCAGTCAGTGCTTCTGTTACTTTAATGGTTCACAGAACCAATAGGTCCAGCAAGTGCTGGAGTCCTTTGAAATTTATAGACATTAAAAGATGGTTTACAAATCTTTAAAGAATAACTGCAAATGATCGTCAAGCTGTTTTGTTTGCAATGCTCAGTAGTGTAGTCGCAAATTCTTAGGAAATATAAGGCTACTGATCAAAAACTTCACTGAATTATGAAATTTAACGCCAGTAATAGTTATTTACACAAATAGCATATGATTGCTTCTTTAGAGCATTCTACGAGTTAGATATCTTAAATGCCCGAATCCTATTTAGTGCGGGCTATTTAAATCGAACGAGTTCGAATGCTATGATGAAGCAATCTCATGCACGAGTTGCGTAGAGAATTTTATTTGACGACGTGCTATGATGATCAAGAGTATTTGAACAGAAATTTGGCCCAATCAGTAGTGAAAATATCTATTCACATGCCTAGTCTATACTAAAGCAGGACAAGAGCACTCATAATTGGCATAGATTAGCTCCTTCCCGTGCAATATCACTTTAAATTATTATTCACGCACGGAGACAAATAAATTCTATTGTAAACCCTTCATATCCGCTTCTTGCTGCACATGTAACTTCCATGACGTAGTTCAGGTGGAAATGCTGACGAAATTCTTCTTGTGTCAAACACCACACCCATCAATAGTTCTATTGTGTTTATTTGATTATGTATTTATGTGGACGTCAACAGTCTGGCAGTGTCAGTACTAATGAATGGTTAGCGCAAATCCGTCACCTCACCCAGCGCCAATTACATAACCGATTCCAGTGCCGGAAAATTACGAGCAAGTCTACGGTGGCGACGCCATCAGCCACGCAAACAAAACACCGGAAGATTACAAACAATTGCTATTGAAGAGGAAAACTCGGTTAAGTGATTGTTAAACGCTAACCAATACAGCACGGTTGCAGCCACTCTCAATTGACTGCCGGATAGACAGCGCAGTTCATTGCTAAACTGCGCCTGAAGTTACATAAAGTTAAGGCAATATTATCGACGGCTTTTCACATGAGGAAACTGCGGAATTTCTATTGCAGGTACTTTTAACCTCTTAGTTTTCTTACAAAAGATGGATGATTGCCAAGACTCCGAGATTGCGTTGGAAAAATGTCATGAATTCGTGCAACAGCAATGTGAAAGCAGCAACGCCTCTTTGTTAGTTGAAATTCATTTCGGTGGAATGGTAAATTATTTACAAAAGATACATAGACGATATTATTACAGGACCGTTACCGAAAGAATGCGATGATTTCAATAAAATTCTAGAAATTTGAAAAATAGTGATAACAAAAGTATTCAGTTCACAATAGAACTACCTGAAATTCAACTAAATAATCTTGATATCAGTATTTGGATAGAGGAAAAATGTTATATTATAAATAGTGCAGCAAGGACATAAAATCTGACAATTCGCTTAGCGAAGACAGTTGGATTTCTAGTGCTATTAAACATAATTTCATTGCAAATACTCAGAATACTGTAGAAAATAGATGCAACACTGATTTAAAGAACGAATTTTTATGTAATATATATACAAAAAATCAAAGAAAATGGATATATGAAACGTGGTATAAAAACACAAACGCAAACGTGGAAAGGCATGTTTAGATAAAAAGTATTGCACCAACATTTCCTCCTACGCTTCGATGATAAAACGAATAGAATAGAAAGAACGAATAGTTGAAGGATTGTTTTACTATTAAAAAATGAATAGGCATGATAACTGTAGATGCTGCAATATTTTGCCGCGAAGAAAGTCACGTTAAGGATGTTATAAATATTTATCAATTAAAATGCAAAATATGCAACAGCAGCTATATTGGTAAATCATCTTGAAGATTTAAAGTTAGATACCAAGAACATTGTCGCTGTGTAAATAAGGGTGATGACAAGAGTGCTTTGAGTGCGCAAGTCCGTAGCGATTGTAGCTGTGCGAGTGCTGATGATTTACGGTTGATATTTTGAAGCGTGCTGTGGACAATGTTGAATGTGCGTTGTGGGAAGCGAGGTTGATTCAGGCTCGGTCTCCGGCGGACATGTTTTAAGTTGCACCGCATGGAGTTGCCTTCATTTTGTATAAACACGCCCTTCATCTCATCTGTAATTTCTGCCACTTGCGTTGAAAAAAGGTCTGGACCCGAAACGTCCGCTGATATAAAAAAGAGCTTTTTGATTTGTTTGAGTCATCGAAAATAATTGCCGTAAAAATGAACAAATTGTTGCAAAAATACAATCAATTTATTTTACGATACCCTAGTCACTCACCCATCACAGGAAAGCATCCCACGTTCAGATAACTTTTTGAAAATCCTACAACTGAACATATCTAATCACAGACAGTCGTTCATGGATTCCAAAGCACTATTAGGCCTATTTGGTGCATATCATATTCATTTCCTTATTCTACAAATAGCCACACTTTTGAGTTACATTGAGCTTTATTTAGTTATTTCAAGAATTGGCTAATCCAATGGTTACAACTTCATTGCAATTGTAAATCTACGTATTCGAGACATCAGTCTTCATCAGGACTACTTCAATTAATTATTCAGATCAATAAGAATTACATTCTACTAAAAATAAGTGCTGGATGATTGAGTGAAAAAATGGAGCTAAATTGTTGGCATAAAAACATATACAAGTAAAAATTATCGACAAAAAAATGTCAAGCAATAATTCTCTAAAGTGCATTTAGTTCGAAAAAGTGCGACTACGTTTAAGGGCGAGATAAGTAAAATAAGAACACAGCCGCAAGCCAGTTTATAATGGCCGATTCTCAAATATGAAGAAGTCTTCAAACATTTCCTGTCGAACAATTACGAACTGATTAGCTACTCGGAATGAAGATGAAGATTGCTTGAACCAGAAAAGGGAAAATCATAGAACAAATAAAGGAACACATGCTGTTCTCTGAATGTAATGCTAATTGATTGTAAATGGAACGATTGTCTGAATGGAAATGAGAATCAATATTAACCCAATGACAATCGACATGTTATTCAAGCAATTCTTCTGTAAACAGTTCTACTGTATCATAACAAGTCTATGGATTCCAGGTCATAGAAATAAACTGTTTATCTGAAGTTCGCTAGAATGGAAATTGACTCAAGGTCGCGGCACATCCGGGGGAACTAAGTTGGGGCATGAAGAACCAATTAAAAGCTTCGATTTACACATGTGACTGATTCTGACCCAATCATACAGACGGCAGGTGCATCTAAGTGAAAATGCGTGCGATTTATGTGCCGTTATTGTGCATTGCATGAAGCTTAATTTCCATTCTAGAGGTTTTATTGTTGTCAATTTCTATGTTCCAGGTTGTCCCGGATATCCAATTCGACCGAAAAGTGAAAAGTGAAACGGTACACGACCGTTCTGTTCAAATAATGAAGTTATTTATTCATTTGTTTGTTGCATCTTATTTTAGCAAGAAGATCTATAATTGTGAAGAAGGTTTATACTCAAGACTGCATTCGGTGCATGTAAATGAATTGAAATTATTGTCATGCTGCTTGACCAGTAGTTTCTATTTGTGCCAATTACTCACAGGGTTTTTTAAGGCGTTTTAGGGACCCGAATCGAGTCCCTAGTTTGGAAAATCGGGTCCCTAGAATCAGAGAATAAATAATATTGTGCTGATCTGCTGTCATCCACTTCTATTCTTCTATCTGACAAGCGAGATTGGCGAGTGGGTAATGTGAGAGAAGTTATGTTTATTGGAGTGATAGCAGAGAACGTGTGCTAAATATTACAGCTAATGTGCTAATATTACATGTGCTAAACCATAGATGTACTTAACTTTACTTTTACATGGATCAAAACCCTCCAGGATGCCACCAATGTCATGTAGAACGGATATCTAATTATAGCATTTAGTATGAAATATTTTCGGGTCCCTACAAGGTCCCTAGAATTTTCCTTAAAAAACCCTGATTACTCATGAAGTGTAATTGATTACAATAACAAATTACTCCGTTTTTCTTCAATAACTTAAGATAATTGCAGGGATTGCACTATTCATTTTCCCTCTTTTCCTTGGCGGAGATGCAAAGGTCTATCACTACTGCTCCCCGGAATACAGACCACGCTTGCAGCTTTGATGCAAAATTGTCACTTTTTTATTCCCCAAGTGCTTTCGGCTCACATCTTTACTGCGATTCAAACAGAAGATACAGTGCTGTAATATCGAGACTTGTGGCTTCTGGGAGACTTTATTACGATTGAAAAAACATCTGCATTAAGGTTTAAATTGATTTAAAGATTTAAACTGTGGCTTGTTGAAGAATTTCTGTGCCTCTCATTTCCCGAGGGGAAATTTATAGTAGGTCTACTAGCCCTACTAGGCCTTACTTACTTACTTACTGACCGGTTTTACGTCCTTGGTTCCACCAGTTTTGAGGGTTGGACGGTATTCCATGCCGATTCCAATGTTGAGGACGGATAGCGCTCCTCCATGCACCACGATCCTGTGCAGTTCGACGATCGAGCCACAGGTCGCGGAGGTCCTTGTCCACATTGTGAATCCATCTTTTCTTCTGACCTCCTCGGATGTTCGGACCAGGCACTTCAAACGTCATAATTTTCTTTGGCCATAGCCAGTTAGGCATACGTTCCGAACCATCGAAGGCGACTTGACCTCAGAACGCTTTTAAGGTTTGTGATGCCTAGGGCATGCCTTAGCTCAGCCATCGATTTCCGCTCACTTAACTTCGTGGAGCAGATCCATCGGATCATCGCATTTTCATTTCTTTCCAGTCGGCTCACATAATCAGTCCTTACAGCCCACGTTTCTGAGGCGTAAAGCAGCACACTTCGGACACAGGCTTGGTAAACATATCCTCTTCGCCGGAGGGAGATACCACAATTGGTGAGCACTGGAAGCAACTCACGGAATGTTTTCCAAGCCGACTTAACAAGCCTACTAATTATCTGATTTGCATTTTCCGATCATCAATTAGAGGGGGAAAGAATAGCACAACACCGGCACTTAATTTAGATTTTGACAGTTAGTTTCGTAGTAAATTTCTTCAACAACTTTCTTGTTGTTGTATACCCGGTGCACATTTTAACGCATTATCGACGAGGAAAATAAGGCAATGCCAATGAATAGAGCTGACCGCAAAGAAATCGCAATTAGATCTCAATTACATGGCTAAAAAAGTAATTGATTACAATTACAAATTAAAGCAATTGTAATTGAAATTACGTCGCAATTTCAACACAAGTTTGCACTTGATAGATGCACAGAAAATTAGAAACAATAGAAGTTCCTCTCTAGCTGTGACATGATTCGAGATTTGTTCACATCCGTTCAAAGGGACAATAATCATAACATACGTCAACTGCTTAATCTTCATATAATCGGGAGGA
The DNA here is from genome assembly GCA_907163375.1 of Prostheceraeus crozeri. Taxonomy (NCBI): domain Eukaryota; kingdom Metazoa; phylum Platyhelminthes; order Polycladida; family Euryleptidae; genus Prostheceraeus; species Prostheceraeus crozeri. The sequence continues at coordinate 142,025 of CAJQUW010008619.1, forward strand.
TCGACTATATTCGATTTACCTAACTGTGTCAATAATCATGATCCTCTACACGTGAGGAAATGTCAGTACTACAACACGAATTCATTTAAAAATAGCAAATATTCTTCTGGACGTTCTCCATCTGTAAATTTCACATGACTAAGGAGTGCTGCGGACGCCTCCGTGCGCATATTTTAACCTTTGTATTTTCAATACAGATGGAGAACGTCCGATACACAGATTGCTATGAATTCATTTGTAGTCTTTGAATACGATTTATTTGTACGTCATGGTCGACTTTCTCACTAAATAGATGAATAATAATAAGTTACTGTCGAGAAATAATTGAATAATAATTATTGAACATTTTGCTTTGTGACTAATGCTATTGAATTTGAAATGCCTAAATTCGATTTTGATAACAAAAGTGCATCTGTCCTTCCATCATATAAATTGCATGCTCCATCATAGCACATTCTATTTGCTATATCGACATTTGAACATCTCTGATGCCAGCGTCATCCTCTTGACAGCATCCTCCGTGTTAGGTACCAGTTTACTTCATTTTAAGATAAAATCAAAGTTTATCCGCATGTCACTGTAAATATCATTCATGTTAGCCTCAATTCGGCAATAAAGCCATGTGACTTTTGACTGTGGACAGAATTTCGTTGTTCTAAATAGTAAGATGTAAGTCAAATTACACAGAGATATTATTTTGAATGCAAACTTTCATCGTTTGCATAATTCTTTCAAGCAAATCCTAACATTACGAAGTTATAGGGATGTAGCTCAGTCATAAAGTTTGAACATTTTGAATCGGCTTTGCTAAATTAATGACATAAATATTAGCAGTTTGGATTATGTTTTTAAATGACATTTTTTTGTATTTTGTAGTGAAAATGCCTGTAAAGAGCCATTTCACATATTTAGTGGCAGTATTCTGTAATAAATTGGCTACATAATTTCACTGCCTCCGACACACAATATTAAGTATTATGGCTGTATCTCACTCCAATGATATACCACAAAAACGACGTGACAATCGCCAATCAACCAATCAACGAAGGTTGTCCCAACTTAATCTTTTGGGTTGGTCGAGGTAAACATTGATATATCATCGTTATGGATTCTTCTGTTATATTAATTACCCAGTAATGATTGAGATCTGTAAAGTGACTAGCTATTTGATCACTTTTTTTAGTTGACCAACCTTCTATATCTTCTCATTCGGGAAATTATTCTTCATATCTGTGTTCTTTCGTCCTTAGCCGATGGGCCCTGCATGGTGCATAAGCAAGTCCTGTGTGCCCAAGATCTGACTCTCACGGTTGTCAAGAGCAGCCAACTGATTCGACTCCGTGTTTCACATGAGTTGACGAGGAAACAGTTTTCAGTACACACTATTTTGACTTACTGTAATTTTCCCCTCGCAAAATTTCAGGTGCGATGTAATTGGGAGTTCCACAGAAGGTTCCTGTCATCACGCCATTCTTGATTCCTTCCTGCAACACAACAATTGAAGTAGACACATTTCTCGTTTATACAAAATCTTCAGATAATTGTTCAAATTCATAAAGTTTCATGGCTGTAGCTCTATGTATCAATGCTCTACAAAAATGCATCTTGAAGATAATATGAATTCTATGTAATGGATGCAAGATGGTTATATCCACTACAATACTTATGGAACAATACATCAAAAATGTTCGACATGACGTAAAAATAGCTCTCTTGATCAGTTTGCAGCTGTAACCTTGTTTTTACTCCATTTCTCGTAACATTTCGAGACAAATGAAATCTTCACAAAAAATTCGGAATACCGGAAAATGGTCCACCATGACCTTCAACACCAACAAAGATCAAATCTCTTATCGACATCATTTACAGTTAACTGTCCTTTCATAACATGTCAGCGATGAGAAAATGGAGACATTATGACGAACAAATCAGTCCACTGATGATAGAAATGTGTGAAAACGTTCATTACAAAGCAAGAAATTTCAGCGAAAAACTCAATTTCAAAATCATTAGAAGTGATGTATAGACTCTCAGATACATGGCCAGACATGAGATCCGGCATCATTCAAATACAATGTTCAACTGTATTGCAAATAAGCTCATGTCAGCAGTTGGGAACACGTTCAGAATGTACGAGTAAGAAGCATTCTGAATTGATGACGATAATTATTCTACACTTATTATTATTATGACAAGAGCTACTGTCGAGGTGAACCGGTCGAAAAGCTCGTGAACGGGCTCAGTCTCATAACAGCGAATCTCAAAATAGCGAAAACGTATTGCATAATCTTAAGAAGTCACTGAGAAATTATGTTGAAATAGTTTATTAAAGGTAATTGGATTAGTAAATAATACCCATCATTCATACCACTGACAAGGATATGAATTTCCATATATAATAATAATAATAATAATAATAAAGACGTATATTTTCAGATATCACACACCCCAATACTGAGAATCGTGGGGCTAGTACAAAGTATGATTATACCAAGAAAAAGCAAACTTAACAAAAATAATGTGTCGAAGGAAAATTCACAGACAGAAGTCAGAGTTATAAAGTCTCGTCATGCTTGAGATGAAACATCTGCTACGCTGTGCTGTACATATGCCTTGTACAATGTATATGAAATAAGCTTATGAAAAAAATGAGAATGTATATAAAATATATTCTCTAAAAACCCATTATGTACGAGACAGCCTTGGCATAAGCTTGGCGACTGAGTTCATTTAAAATGTATTGTTCGCGCAATCGGTCTAGTATTTCGTTTAAAGTAACATATTTAGTCTTTCTCCTATTTGTTGGTGCTCCAAAATCTAGTTGACTCATCTCAATGTTTTACATTTTCTGCTCCTCAACGAATGTACGCGTGATCTTGAAGATATTTGGATGGGCACTTCCCACACACTCTTTCAGTTTCATATGCCATCCCTCCAAATGATTTGTAATTCGAACATCACTGTTGTATAGTGATTCCATACTGAAATACAAAAATAAGCATATGTATCTTCTATATATTTTGACAGTGAAACGATAGTGATGATGTGGCCATTTAAGTTATCTACTAATCAAGCAGGCATAATTTCTCGAGGACTTCTTAAGATTATGCAATACGTTTTCGCTATTTTGAGACTTCGCCAGTATGAAAATACGCTATTTTGAGATTCGCTGTTATGAGACGACCCCCATGAACGACGTTGTCACTTTGCTCATTGTAAAATGCAGAATGTCGAGCTGGAATCGACAACATCGCAGAATGGATCTCCACTGACTATTGATGCGGAACCCTCAAAACGGTGCAAACTCTGTTCTCCAAAATGCTTATGTAAGGAGTTGATCATCAAAAACGGACCACCTAAATTGTGTCAAACTTCAATCGATCTCCCTGACTTCCTATCTCATTTTACATTGATAAGCTATACACCATTCAAGAGTTCATGTTCTCAGCTTTTCAATGAGCCATTTTACATTTGTATCCGTCATTGTTTAAGGTGGACAGATGTCAAAATGTGAAAATCACTACTTTTAGAAATCTCAAATCTTCAAAGTGAAAGCATGGGAACATGATAATGAATCAAACACAAGGTGAAAGGGCTTTTTTCTGAGCATTCTTTTGGTGTATTGCTCGTCAAAATCGGCTCACTTTTCGAGAAGTTATGATGTCCTAAAATTCATTACATAATTTTCTGTTTCTGTTGACTGTTGGAAAGTTGTTTACATCTGGCATTAAAAAGGTCATTTTCAGGATTCCAATATCTGTAGTGTCTAGACGTCTGTATAGCCAGATCAAAGTGTTGACCCAGATAAGATGTAAACAAAATTTCCATTCAGTTTTGAATTCATCTTATGTCATGATGACTGATTCGAAGCTTGAGAAAGTGCTTTTGAAGGGCGAAGTCTCTGCTCTTTTGTCAGGAGGACAGTCCGAACGGCTAGTCAGCCGAAAAGTAGGCGTCCCAAAGACCATCGTCTACCAACTAATTTTTTTTCTCCCTTTCCAGAAAAGTTGGATCCGGTCGGAAAAGAAAGACAAGTTTTCGAACAGATCGATTGATTATTCGTTTGGTAAGAAACTATTCTTCTCTGTCTTCAGCCGAGTTGAGGAGTTCACTTCGACAGCCGACGGTTTCTGCCCTGACGGTGAGACGTCGCCTGAAAAGTGAGCACTTCAAAAGCCATAAAAGACCAAGAGTGATCGAATTGACCGCCATCCACAAGAGCTTGATGCTGAAGTGGGCAATGCAACATTGGCATTCTGAATGGAATCGAATTGTTTGGAGTGATGACTGTCTCAGAGGTCGCGGTGGCCGTTTGAGAGTTTGGATGAAGTCAGGTGATGCAATTCCTGATCATTTGACATCGCCTGTGAATCATGGAGGTGGAAGATTATTGATTTGGGCTGAGATATGGATGAATGGCCGAACTGAACTCCAAAGGGATAACATGAATTCCGATGAATAGGCTATGTGAATGTTTTGCAAAGACACATTCCTCCATTGTCTCCCAATTGGGTGATCCTTCCTTCGACTGGATTTACATGGACGATGCCACTTGTCACAGGAGTTATGCAACAAATTCATTTAAAGCTCACGCCGGCATGCTAACTTTGAAATGGCCTAAATTCTCACCAGACCTTAATCCAATTGAAGATGTCTGCAGTCTACTGAAGCGTGGTGTGAGGCGATCAATTCTTCTTGGGGATGGTCTTTCTCGACTTACAGCTTTGCAAAGGCAAACGTGGGAGAGTTTAGATCACGAAGTAATCAACCGCCTGATCAAAAGCATTCCTTCCCGGATTCGACAAGTGATTGAACTTTTTGGTGAGGTTACGAAATACTAGTGAACAGCAGTGAACGCACCATGGGTTCCTTTTTAGGGCCAACTAGCCCTACAGAGCCACTGAACAACAAAGACGTTTTTTCAACCTTTAATTTCATTTATCTGGCAAATTGGAACCTGCAATTGGCAAAATTTAGGTGGTCCACTTTCTATGATCATCACGCATGGACCTGTGGTGACGGCAAAATTTTCTGTCACCTCGTACAGAGCTCCCAATGAACTCAGTAAATGTCATTAAACGAATAAGGTTTGTTCGTGAGCACTGTATTTACTCAGAAAAAATGTCTGACTGCGATGTAATAGAAACCCCTGCAACAATCACACACTCAAGCCAATCAACACAACTGACAAGCGCCAATCGGATCAACAGATGGAAACTGCAAAGAAAGATGAGAACATAACAAAGCTGTAAAGAATGAATAATAAAATGAAGAAGACACTCCCATTAGACTCAGAATCGGAAAGGCAAAAATAAAAGCTGAAATAAGAAAATGAAGTGAAGAAAAAATAATTGGAAGAGAAGACTGAACACCTGCTCCACAAAGTTAACGAACAAACGACGATTGAATCAATGTCTTAAGATCAAACATTATGTACAGGAGAAAAAATGAAGCTGATGGTGTCTTTGGAGGAATATGGAGAAAAAATAAGCAAAAGTGAGGACGAAATAGGAAAATTGAAGGACAAGAAAAGAGAGATATTCAGGTGAAACAGAAGGAATAGGGGAAGGAGAATAAAACACGGAGGAAAAAGTCTACAACAATCTGGAATTAGGAGAGGAATTGAAAGAAATTGTGAAAAACAGCACGAAACTCAAAGTGATAGAAGACCAAGGAAGAGGAACAACCATGCGGAGCGAACAAACAAGGACGAGAAAACCTCAAATTCAAACACAAATCAACAAAAGAATGGAGCCGCTTCGCTTTTAATATGACAGAGGAAGGCAAGATAACTCGAAATTCAAAATGACCAATATGGAGGTGATCGCGCTTTGTGTGTCTGCATGTCTTCCCCATCATGCTTCATCTGCATGATAATGCAGCAATAGAAAGGCCAAAATGTATCACAGTTCCCATCTACAGTCATCAACATTGCCATACTCAATGTTCTACACTTACGAGGGTTGGCTATAAAATAACGAGACTGGCCATGCTGCACGTATGGTGGCGGTTTCATAGACCAGTGATGCATGTTAAATTGATCTATATCGTCCAGCCATCACATGTTTCAAGCGACACCTCGATAATGTGATTATTGTTCAAACTCTTGTCACAGCCAGATCAAAGCGATTCCTAACCTGATTTCTGTTTAACAACATTGTCACTGCAAAACGATGAGTAAAGAACAACGGACCAGCATCAAGTTCCTCGCGAAACTCGGCAAAACACAGACCGAGACATTCTAAATATTGAAGACTGCCTACTGGGATCAAACACTGTCACGAGCTCGAGTGTTTGAATGGCACAAGAGGTTCAGCAGTGGTCGTGAAGATGTGGATGATGACCCAAGACCTGGACGCCCATCAACATCAAGGAACTCGGACAACGTTGAAAAAGTCAAGGAACTGATACAAAGCGATCGCCGATTGACCATCAGAATGATAGCTGAACAGTTGAAACTCGACAAGGAAACGGTGCGTTTGATCCTGGTGGATGATCTGGGGATGCGGAAGATTTGCGCGAAGATGGTGCCCCGACTGCTGACCGACGAGCACAAGTCTCGGCGAATGACCGTGTGTCAAGACGTGCTGGAGCAGCTGGCGGTCAACGGGAACTCTTGGAGTCTGTCATCACTGGTGACGATCGTTCTGGGTGTTCCAGTACGACCCTGAGACGAAGCGACAAAGTCTGCAATGGAAGACCCCTGGATCACCCCGGCCGACGAAGGCACGCATGTCGAAGTCAAAGGTGAAGACAATGTTGATCGTCTTTTCTGATCACAGGGGCATGGTTCATCACGAATTCGTACCGGAGGGTGCTACTGTCAACCAGCACTTCTACAAGGAAGTCCTTCAAACTCTCATCTCCCGAGTCAGGCGCGTCAGACACGATCTCTGGGAGACCAAGAGCTGGATGCTGCACCCACGACAACGTGCCAGCGCATTCTGCTATCAGCGTCAAGCAGTTCCTGGCCGAGAAACAAGTCGCAATGCTAGAGCACCCGCCCTACTCACCTGACCTCGCTCCCTGTGATTTTTGGCTCTTCCCCAAGCTGAAGAACATCGTCAAGGGAACCCGATTCGATTCGGTTGACGACATCAAGGCTTGAGTGACCGCCATTTTGAGAAGCCTGAAGACGTAGGAGTTTCACGACTGCTTCAACAAATGGGAGAAGAGAATGAACACATGTGTGAACTTCCATGGGGACTATTTTGCGGGGGCAACCGGATAAATCCTGTATATGTATTGAAATAAAGTCATACTGGAAGCAGTCTCGCCACACCTCGTAGATCAACGAATGATGAGACCAAAATAATTCATCGCCAACTTCTTGATCGAGAAACAAAACAAACTATTTTCAATTATGAGGGTCTAAAAGAGAACATCCTTTTCGAAGCATCTCATGAATTTTGAAGTCACGGGAATGTTGTTCTAGATAACATGATGAAATCTCATTTAATTTTAAATGAGCAAAAGGTCGCGAAAATCGCTCTTAGTATGGATTTTCAGTTCAACCGGTTTCGATTGGAACCTTTAACAATTTGTTAAGTTTGGTTGAATTCACAAATCCATACTAAGCACGATTTTTGAGACATTTGACCTATTTAGAATCAATGTCTTGAATCGTTAATCGATCCGTCGCGCTGAGCTGTCTTGCATCATAATTGCATGTCATCATAATAGCATCATGTGTTGCACCAGACTCTATTATCGCCTATTATTAGACAGTTAACAACAAAGTCTCATGTTACCACATCGAATTTTGATTCGGTTAACAGTTCTTAAGATGGTTGATAAAGTACAAACAGCAAGGAATAACCTGTTGAAATTGACAGATGTCTATATACGCACCATTAAAAGATCATAAATTCAGACGGTCTTGATACCCCATCGCATGAGAATTCATAGATGATCCAAAGTTCAGTCTATGCCAGTGTTTCCCACCTTTTTACCCAATTGCCCACCCCAAGAGATTTATTGCCCTACAACCCCTTATTTTATAACACATTCTAGTCTTCTAGAACACTTTTGTACGGAGAGTTGTGATCAAATATACACAAATACGAACAGTCATCTAGTAATACATATATACAACTCACATGCATAGCTCATTAATGGGAGAATCGTGGTTGACAGAAAATTTGGCAGAAAGAATTTGACAGAAAAATGTTTCTTTTACAAATATTGCTAGAAATACATTGTCCATAAAGAATAAACTCTCTTCTCTCACCGGAATGCGAGCGATAGTTAGCGCACGAACACGCGTGAATATGAATTTTTACCCACGCCTTACTAACACATGTTTTCCGATGCTAAATTGATCCTAATAAGATAAAACAGGAAAATCCCTCGATGCCCCAATCGCCCCTTTCGTCCTTACTGCCCCCTTGAGGATTCAAATTTCTTCGCCACCCAAGTGGGACGCAGGACCCCGTTGGGAAACACTGGTCTATGCAGTAAGTTAAGAAGCAAGAATTCTTCCTGTTCCGTTAATTCAATGGCTTTAATTCAACCTCTTAATTCAGATGTCTGCGTCCAACCTGCTGTTTCAGATGTTTGAGATTTGTAGTTGGAATGTTCCATATCATCAAAGGTTTGAGTTCAGATTGTTTATTCAGAGGTTTGCGTTCAGCCGGTGGCCGCTATAAATGATTTCCACGTTACTAAGAAAAGCAGGGAAAGAACCGGATCTCAACAAATAATTGCATCAAATAATCGTTATGTGATCGTCATTTGGAGAATCAAGTTGACTTCAAATAACACCTTATCTGTGTACCATTCATAAACGACTTGACTTGAAGTCGGCAAATTGGTGATTGACCGAAGTCCAAAGTTAGATGATGAAATCACAGCGGATTGTTTCAGTCAAGATTTACGTGTCATTATGATACCGGTATCGATGACTAACGTCAGCGCAATTACCAACCATTTGTCAAGCATCGAATTCCAAAATAGAATTTGCAGACAGGTCATACATTTCGGAAGTTGACACAAAGATAAGAATATCGACTAGACACGTTATCAGAGTTTCCGCACTGAGCTCCATGTGTGAGAATTTTAGTCAGTTGCCAACGTGGACGAGTCTTCGGCTATATCAAGTCAAAAATTCGGAAACTGAACATAGCAACAATCAGCTGAGAAGTCTCTGGATGCTGATGAGAACACATTAAGCACTTAAATAATATTGCCGAGCGTTTTCCGCATGTTTCACATAATGGCAATGTTGTATTTCAAGACATACGTTGCATTTCGATGTCTTGCCTCCGAGTAAGAAGGTCGGATCCAGCTGCGGTTCATGATTCTGTCCATGATATAACCGTTCTATGCTGCTATCAACTGCACATCTGCTATCTCTGTTAAAATGTTATGTTATTCACGGGAAAACTTTTGAATCTGCACAAAGACCTTTGCTTTGGATTATCACGTGTAACAAATAAAAAACTTATTTGCTTTAAATCTGTTAAAATCCTCACAATACATGCGTCATCACATTGAATCGAATCCCATCACTGTCCGTGTAGGCAAAAGATGTGCAAGAATATTGTGCAGCAGCCACCTTTGAAAGCATGTTACTGCAACCTTGCCCAGATTGAACGATCTGAAGCTGAATAACATAAATCGAAGAAAAATTTTGGAACAGGCATCAGTGGTATTTACCAACGTAAGATCAATTCGTAATAAAGTCGATAAACTATATCTTCGCGAAAAAAGCTATAATCTGGCCTTATTTTCATTGTGCAAACATGGCTTGACGACACAACAGATAATAGGCATCTCCCAAATTCCGAACTATAATATCTTAAGACAGGACTGAGATGGAAATGGTAGTGGTATTTTGATCGTGATTGCCCCACAACGTCATCATGTTCATGCTTCCTAATTTTGTCCGTAATTTTGTTTTTTTGTATTTTCTTTACAGAGCAGATGTGTTGGTAATTTTTCATTGTGTAAACTGTAATGCCATGTCCGAATGCATCATGACATGCAAATAAAGCAATTATTATTATTATAATTATAAAGCAATGCAATATTACAGCATCTGAACCGCCATGTTATGAATGCCGTCAGAATCATCTTTTAACTGAACAAGGTCGGGTCTTGGTAGGCACGGCGGAACCGGAGGCAACGAGGGCACGTGCCCCCCTGAAAAATTAACAACTTTTCATGCCGAAGACTGCCGATGAGTTGCCTACTGATCATTTTCCACTTTTATCTGTCATTAATAATAATAATGCGTTTATTGAATAACTGAAAATCAATCTTTACAGAAAAGCAGATACACACAAAGAAAAAATCAATAAGTCAACGTAGGTCAAACACCGAAGAAAAACTTTTTACAAGCGAGGCTTACGAGTTCTTGTTGTATAGGCGAGTGCAGTATGGAAAAAAGGCCTGAGCACTCTTCTTGGTGCGACACAGAGCAACAGGTGATAAGAGCTTCCTCGAGTGTCTCAATTGACGTGGTACAAATTTGTGAAGCACATGAGACGGATTCAAGTAAGAGCAAAAAAGTTTCAAAGCTTTCGATGTTCTTCTATCAGCTATCGAGGGTAGGCAATCTGAGACACACTCACTTCCACAAATGATGCGGTGACAGCGTCTTTTAATTCTTTCTAGTAAGGAGGAATCAGTTACTGACATGCCAACCATCAAAGGACAGTTGTACTCCAAGACACTGAGAATAAGATGATGATAGATGAGGAGGAGATCATGTTTAGTCACAGATGGAATTTTCCTTGCAGACTTTAATATATGAATTCTTCTCACTGCCTTCTTCGCAATGAATTTCGTATGACAATTCCAACCCGTACTTTCGTGAAAAACAACACCAAGCACCTTTAAAGATTCTGAACGAGGAAGTCTGTCATCACAATATGGTGCACCATTTCTTTCACCAATCATTAGGAGATTCGTTTTGTTTTCATTTAAAACGAGACCTCGACATTGTCAGGTTTTGAACGTTTTCAGCCCAACGAAGACCAAAGACTTAAATGAGAATAAGAATGTCACAAAACCGATAAAACAATTTATTTCTACTAAACATCCATAAACGAAGAACAGACTCTCAACCCAACAGACATCATGAAACAATTCATTCAAAAACAACCACAAAGACTAAATTTTTGGAAAGTTGGACTGACCGTGCTTTGATTGGCCGATGAACTATATTCAAGATCAACTTTCATATTATTGTGTTTTTATTTGAGTATACATGGTTCAGCTTCGAAGTCGGAATCTACATGTTTGATAAATGAAATCTCAATAATTTTCAATAAAAAGTCTAATTAGTTTAAATGTGCGGAATATTTATATGGGTGCACATTGCGTGCTTGAATATACGCATAAACTTTCCGACTAATTTGATTAATGAAAAGACTAGAAGTTGAATGGAAATGTTTGGTAAATTCTGCCGTTTCTCAAAACTTATTCAACTAATACGCGCCTGATATGGCTTATGACATAACTCACACACCTAAATTGTATTTTCAATGTAAGCAGCATTTTAGAATATATTCCATAGTTATACTCACGGCCAAGTTATACTATGGTCGAAATACTCAGGCATAAAAATTGCCCTTCTGATTTGGAGCCCCTGCCCCTTCCATTGTCTTCCGCCGTCCTTGGGTCTTTGGTAGGTTTCCAAGATGCTGGGTCGCACAACGACAACGAAACCGATTTTCTAATTTCATTTAATAAGCTTTGATGTTAAACTGAGAATTTGGTGTCGGAATTGAACCACAATTTATTATGATGAATGCAGTATTGTGCATAGAAATTTGTTCTGTTTTATATATTCGAGTAATAGATCTGACATCACTGTTAAGTTGATTTCCCGGGTCATCAACATTCAACACTAATGTAGTTATTAGCATATCGGCGGTATTTCATATCACGTCATGAATCGCAAACAACCAAAAGTGATCGATATCATTCGCTTGAAAGCTAGCAGCGATAAGGAAGCTTATTATGAGGATTATATGCTTCCTTACCGCGGTGGTTATGGCCACATTCTGAGAAGAGACGAGAGTGACTGGACGCAAAGATATTTCCAGTTGGAGGTCGAAGGCAGAAGGCCGAGAGGAAGACCAATGAAAACATTATCGCAAGTCGTCTCCGAGGATCTTCACGTTCTGGAACTGAATCCAGCAATGATCTACGACCGACAGGAGTGGAGGCGCGCCATCAAACAGCAACAATCGTCCGAACCCGTTCAACGTGGACATAGACGAAAAACGGGGAAGTAAGTCGGTATACTGTGCTGCTGCAATACACTTCGCACGGAGCATATAGCATACGCGTACACGGTTAGTTCACACCAAGGCCAATTTCTTCGATTTTCTTGGGGCTCTAGAATCAGAAGTTTAAGTCGCATTGTAAAAAATCAGTAGGCCACCGTTGGAAAGAGAATGATCTGAGCTTTGATTGACATTCTGTTGTAATTTTTAATACTTCTTTAACGAAAAGAAATTGTCGAGCTGAGTTAATGTTAAAGGCAGGCATGTTTGGTCTCAACTTGTAGTGCATTTTCTGTGGATTTTAATGATGTAATTTTTATCAAAATATGATAACGGGAACTTTTTTACAATGACTGCACTTCTCTATAACAGTTTACGAAGACTATGAATGATTTTGCTTTGTTATTAACCACTCCTTTTCCGCAATACATTACAACAGCTAGCGCTGAGATTTGACGAAAAAGATTCAAAAATTTTACGATAATTAGAAATACGACATTCAATTAAAAAATACACGAATAAAAACATACACACGTATTAACAAAACTGTTGATCACTTTATATGATGGGAAAACAGCTACCAAAAGGATAAAATATAGCATTAATCTCACAATCTTGGGTTCTGATTTTTCTATCGTGGGTATTTGATCCTGGGTTTTGGGAATCTACTCAAGATTTTACCCAACATTGAACTGAGTTAAAGTTGTTCACCCAAGAACATAGAAGTAGATAATAGTACACTATGGTAGTAGACCTTCTATGGTGCTGTTGATTTCTATGACCAAGAATGTTATTGGGAACTGTACAATGTACATAGGGCGGACGGACAAAAGAGCAGAAGGAAATAAGAGCAAAGGACAAAAGAGCATAAGGATATAAGAGGAAAGGACAAAAGAGCAGAAGGACAGATGATCAAAGGACAAAAGAGCAAATGACAGCTAAAAATCGATCTTAAATCATTTCTGAAAACTGAATTATACACAGACAGTGGTAGAAACACACAAGCTTAGTGACTCCGAAGTAATAAACTTATACAAGTGCAATTGTTATAATCGATGTTCATCACAGAAATAACTCCTATATTAAAACAGAAAACGTTATCTTTCCTCACTACTCAACGCTTTCAAAACTATTTCTGAAATCATTAATCAAAATTTTCCGGTAAATTATTATGCCTACATTTGGAATGCATTTGTCTTCCCATGCCATTTTAATCTTCGGTTGCATTGTTGATATACTCACATATTCACACTTGATCTTCCGTATATATACTACTGGAATTTTTAATCATTATATCTCGGAGCTACCTGATATACTATCCTATTATTTTATACTATTATATTCTCCTGTTATATTATACTATTATGCATATTTGATACTATCTGATTTACGTCCTTCTGCTCTTTTGTCAGTTACCCGTACATAGATATTTTATCGTAAGTGATCAGAGCATGTTTGAAATGTTATATTTCTATGATCGTATTGAAAAGTGAAAGCTGGTATTACTACAGTTCTCAGCAGCGCAATGATCAATGTTGTAGGTATGTGACAGACTGTAACAATCACTTTTCTAACTATATTCACCGAGTTACTGTTCCACGGATAGGTCACTGACTTCCTGCTGATATATAATTGTCTGCATTTTCGTCATATTTTATCATTGTATACGTCGGATAGATTCACTGAAGTCACATGGTTAACATTGTCATCCTGTCTGATGATAGAGAGCCATCTCTGACAGGTTAATTTCAATGTAACAATCTCAATCAGATTGCTGGATATCTGTATAGACAATGCTGAACGCATCTGTGTAATGTTGAAGAATCAGCACATGAAAATGTGTGTAATATACACCGCTTGCATCATTGTCAGTCATCAATATCTCTGAAATTTCTCAAAATCTCTGAAATTTCTTCAGGTGAATCTCAAAAGCTAGAAATTTTCGGTAGAATGGCTTAATTATAGATTAAATCTTGATATCATCGAAAACGACAGATTTTGATAAGGAAAAAACTTATCTTCTTTACAGGTTTCCCATCTGCGTTCGGAAAGTAAGCGTATAATGAAATTTCATTTATTCTGGAATGCTTCTATCGCTATTGCAATTCCAGAGAAAGTTGTGGAATGTAAGCTTCAAATTTCAATCCTTGTTGAAATAGTTGTTGAATTAAAATTTCTCCAGAGGTAAGACAAACAATGCATTGCAATGGGAAATTCATATCACAGTATTCAGAAGTGCATTTGCACATTCATCATGCACGGTTGAGAAGCGCGCAGTTGGTGAAGCAGCTGCTATGTCAGCTTGTAGAAGGTCGTAGGTTCGAGACGTGGGGTAGGTCCTGAGGCGAATAAACATCTCAGAACTCTCATTCTTTGGCTGTGTGGATTGCTGCTACTACTTACGATCATTGCTATTACATTCAAGAGGTCTGTGGTTTGGAAAATTACTGTTTGTGACTTTTGTTGTGTAGCCATTCACAGAAGCAGGTTTTTTAAACACACTTGTTTATTCAGTGATATAATTACTGCATGGACTTCAAATGATGGTAAACAGTTGCTGTGAAGAGAAAGTTTCAGTTCCATGACCACATACATCAAAAAATCGTGGATATCCATGGATAGGCCTGTCCTCGTACATTAACATCATTAACTGCAGAAGTACATCATGAAATACTTCGACAATAAAATATCAAAAACTGACAGAATCTAGGTCAATTAGAGATAGAGAACGGCCTAGGTTTTCAGGCCGGCTAGAGCAAACGGGGTTATTCCGACTTCAGATAGGCTCCATGACGGCTCCATGACAATCTCAAGTCAGTTATGATGTGCAATGGAATTTGATTTATTTATAGAATATATCAAAATGTTTGACTTCAGCATAGTACGGTATTCCTTTCATTAAAATCATTGTGATCTTTTAGTCCGGATGCCCTTCCTAACAACTTCCGATGACACTTTCGGAGCTCAACCTCTGGACTGAAAGATTGCTAGGCCAAGCACGCAATCACTGTGCCACGGAGACCACCATGCGCCTTCTGTATGCCTAAATATAATGTACACGGGTCTATATTTCAATCCATATATTTGATGTGAAATAGAGATCCGCTTACAGAAGGGAGAGACATCCTGTCTGTATTCTACAATACAAAACACTTATGGCTGTGAAGAGCCTCCAATACGCCACAAATAATTTATACCACAGGATAAATTTGCTTTCTTTGGTTTTTCTTTGTTTATTTTTCATTCTGTACTGCATGCGCTTGAGTCATTAACGTGATTTTCCGCATTTCTTATTCATCCAAAACATTCTCAGAACTTGATTTTGACCCTACCCAAAGACCTCGTGTAATCCTGAGTGCTTCGCCGGTTTCTTCGAAGTCATGTGATATAACGACAGCTTGTTGCTGCAATCCTTTCTGAAATCTATTAATCATATGCGAAAGTGCTTTGTTTAGGAGGAATCAGATCATTTTTCCACAACAATGTTTTCACATAGCATCCGGCAAATTTGAAGACATAGAGATCGATACCGTTTGTTTGCTAATGAATGCAAGTCTTCCCTCTTTAGTTTTCCAATTAATGAGAGGAACTCGCATGGAAAATCAATATTTTTATTATTATTCAGACAATAATCAAAATATTATACTTCCATTTTATATATTCTATACCTGAGCAAGAGGAGCAACGCAGCAGGGCATGCGGTATTCACTATGAGATTCCAAAATTCTGGCATCGCGAGAATTATATGATACATAGATGATTTATTAAGAACATGAATTATCCAATTTTCGTCACTTTTCACGTTTTTTCTCTACGTCAGGAAATGCATCGGTTATTTTATCACATAGCTGTAATTTTCAAAACGCTTCATTTTTATGACATAGAAATTAAAATTTTGAATTGAGTTGATAAAGACAATTGAATAATATTCTCCTCGTTGGATAGATTGAACTGTATACTTAAGATATATTTCTCTCAAATTTGCAGTGACTAAGATAACAGATGAATTAAATATATTTGAAACTATACAATAAAATAGCAATGCAATGGAAATTTGAACTCAAATTTATGCTCGCCCTTAAAGGGCAAATATTTGTCAAATTCATGTTTCTATGTATTCGATGCGTAACTTTTTTCTTTGTGAATGACAAATATAACATTATTATTATTATTATTGAACGTTTCTATATTATTCAAAATTGTCGTAATCATGTTTCTTAGATGTTGTTGCTTGAAGAATTGTTACTTCATTAGATGCACATGTGATGTTTCGCTTGACCTGTCTTGATCACGTAGGTTCTTACGTAGAAAATGGAGAGTATTTAGAACGAATCAGCAGTGCTCCTAGAGCTCAAATTCTCAGAATTCGGGCTTGGCAAAAATTTTCGTGCTTACCGATAACGACGAAATAGAGTCATAAAGTACAGTTTCTTAGGTAAAAAAAATACTGGGTTATGATAAGCAAAAAGATGGAATTCCACCTATCGACTGGATATAACATCATTAAATGTAATTTAGTAATCATATTGATGAAAAAATTGCGAATGATTAGATGGTTTACACGTTAAATACTAGTCAAGAATTAACTATATTTATAAGCAAATTGAAATTGTCTTTCACTGATGTATGACGCGTATGGGATAATTCATGCCAACATTTTGAGCAGTTGCTTCATAATTTACATAGATACCATGCGTTTAGTTCGTACACTAAGAGTATTACATTTAGTCGACAGCCATACATGAATTGGTATAAGATATTGATTATGAATGTATGAAACATGTTTTACTATTATTCAATGCTTTTTACTTGGATATTAAGACGCATGCGAGACGGGACACAATTAGACCAGAAGAAAACTTGACGTAAGAAATAGCGTTGATGAAGAATTGAGAAAACGATAATGTTTTTTTGAGGTGTTATATTTTCGTCAACGATAGGTGCTCGAATGATGCTAACCTTTAAGAAAGTGATAGCAAACTCAATACTGTTTTGATTAGTAATGGATTCAAATCCATTAGCAGGCCCACTAGCAAAGCTAAAATCACCAAAAATACAGATAGTAAGACTAAAGATAATTCGGTCTTCCTAAAATTAAATTTTGTTAATGATCGTTGTTCTCGTAAACTGAAACACCTTAGTGAGAAGTTTAATCTACCTATCAAGATTGTCAATAAACCAGGAAAGCAATTAGGCAAATTCATTTCGAACTATAATAATTCCAAGTCATGCAGTTGCAATATTTGTAAGAGCCTACCCGATAACATGAACTGTAGCACGCGTTATGTTGTTTCTAGGTTTTCGTGTAACATTTGCAGCAAAACGTATATTGGTTCGACTAACCTCCCCTTCTCTGCGCGCTATCATGAGCATCGCAGATCTATTACTAATCTCGACGGTTCGAATGCTCTCGCCAATCATGTTCTTGTTAATCATTGTAATTCTTTGATGACCATTACTGATTTTACCATTGATTTTTTTGACAGTCAGACCGATCCTGTACGCACTAGAATTTCTGAAGCAAACTGTATTGATTTCTGAAAGCCTGAATTGAATAGGAAACATGAGCTGATGAGCATCAATCGCTGCATATAAAGACTGAAATTTATTATTCTTGTGTTCACCAGCTATATACCCATGAGTATGTCTCTGTCAGACGAAACGTCGGGTTACTTGTTTTTATTTTAACTACATTACCTCATCCTGCAATAAAAGAACAGGGAGCAGAATAACTTTTTTTAGGTGTCCGCAGCGAAACGCTTCAAAACGCCCTGGACAACTGTCACTCTCTCTATCTCGCTTCTTCAGAAGAGAAGATTTTTCCTTTTGAAGATTTTCCCGTTAATTCTGCCAGCAACTTCTGGGCACGTTGTCGCTCTTGCAATTTCATCTCCAACTCTTTCTCGACACACTTCTCTTCCTCATGTAGCTTTGATAGAAATGCACACTTTTTCTGATCTTTTTCAATTTCAATCATCAATTCTTTCTCAAGTGCTTATTTATCTTCTTTTCTTTTCTTCATCTTGCTTCCTCTATTCCGCCTTCAATTTTGCTTTTGCATGCGCTGATTCCGCAAGCTGAAGAAACCGAGGAGTTATTGGGAGTGTTGGTGGTGTCCAACACTTCACTCTCAGACAAGATCTGGAAACGACCAAAGCAGTTATCGTTTCGGAGTTCAGGCTTTGACGCTTCTTCTGTACGACGTCGGAGAGGTTACTGAAAACGCCATCGACATCCGCATTTCCATGAGGTAATACCAGAATAGCGAGGACCAATTTTGATAACACAGAAAACTTTCCAGTGTTTTGGATCTTCCTGCAGTATGAGGTAACATGGTCATCGGGAGTGTCGCTCGAAGTACTTGATTGAAGAACTTTCACTTCCAACCTTAAATGTGACAATTCCTCTGCAGGAACAGCCGAGGGGGCACCAATCTTTCATCAGATCCTCGTTTACGTCCTTCAATTTCAACCACTCGCCATGCCATCGCGATTTTGGTTTCGACATAATGCACTTTTTGAAGCAATATCCGATGTCATCGTACGAAATCGACTCAGATGGTTTGGCCACGTGGTGCGAAAAGAGCCCGAAGACTGCGTCACGAAGTGTTGACATGGAAAGTAGAGGGAAGAAGAAAAAAAGGTCAACCTCGGAAGACATGGAGTGACTCTATTGCCGCTGATCTCAAGCAGATATGGTCTCAAACCGGATGACGTCAACGATCGTCAACGCCGGCGGTCTGCGAACCACAGCATTGAGACGAATCGTCCAACCCTACGAAGTCGGAGAAAACGGACGTTAAACGCATAAGCATAAGTATAAGTAATTGACAGGCCACACACCAATCGAGAACTTATGTTCTCAGCTTTTCAATGAGCCATTAGACATTTGTATCCGTCATTGTTTAAGGTGGACAGAGGTCAAAATGTGAAAATCGCCACTTTCACAAAATCTCAAATTTTAATATGGAAACATGTGAGCATGATAATGAATCAAACACGTGGTGAAAGGGCTTTCTCTGAGCATTCCTTTGATGTATTATTCGTCGAAATCGGTTTACTTATAGAGAAGTTATGATATTCCAAATTTATTGCATAATTTACTGAATGTTGTTGAAAAATTGTTTACATCTTTTAGCGGTAACGAGGTCATTTTCACGCTTTCAATATCGGTGGTGTCTAGACGTCTGCTCTGCAAATTCAAATCAAATTGTTGGATGACCCAGATGAATTGTAAACAAAGTTTCCATTCGGTTTTGAATTCATCTTATGTAATGATGACCGAGTCAAAGCTTGTGAAAGAGTTTTCTGGACGAAGTTTCTGCTCTTTTGTCAAAAGGACAGTCCGAACGGCCAATTGAGGAGTTCAAATCTGAAACCGTCGGTTTCTGCCATAGCAGTGAGACGTTGCCTGAAAAGTGAGAACTTTAAAACTCTTTAAAATTAAGCCGACCATCAGGGATCGAATTGACCGCCAACTGAAGTGGGTGACATAGCATTGCCAGTGACTTTCTCAATGAAATGAGTTGTTTGGACTGATGAAGCGTCTGTATGTCTCCGAGATCGCGATAGCCGTTTGAGAGTTTGGATGAAGTCAGGTGATGCAATTCCTGGTCATTTGACATTGCCAGAATCAAGGAAACAAAAGATTGCTTATTTGTACTGCGATATGGATGATCATAGAAATTGATAACAATAAAATTGTGGTGTCAGTGGCACAGTGGTTGCATACTTGGACTAACGATCTCATGGTCCAGAGGTCGAACCCGGAAAGTGTCATTGGAAGTCGGCAGGAAGGGCATCCGGACTACAAAGCACCACAACGCTCCAAACAAAGTCTGACTTAAGTCAGCACCGTCCAAGGCCCCAGTAGGGGTAAAAAGTGACGTAAAATCCGTAAAAAAAACAACTCTAGAATGGAAGTAAAGCTTCATGCAATACACAATAGTGGCACAAAAATCGCACGCATTTTCACTTAGATACACTTGTCGACGACTGTATCATTGGATTAGAATCAGTCACATGTGCAATTACAAGGTTTTCATTGGTTCTTCATGCCCCAACTTAGTTCCCCCGGATGTGCCGTGACCTTGAGTTAATTTCTATTCTAGTCAACTTCAGATAAACAATCTATTTCTATGTGGATGATGTATGGCCGAACTGAGCTCCATTTCCTATGGGATAACACGAGTTCCGATGGCTATGTAAAAAATGTGCAAATGCACATTTGCTGAAGCTCGGTGAGAGTCTATCAATTCTTCCTGGAGATGGTATTTCTCGACGTTTGAAACTTTCTTGAAGTTTTGCTAAGGCAAGAGAGGGGAGTTTAGATCAAGTAGTGATCAATAGCCTGATCGAAAGCATGTCTTTCCGGATTCGATAATTGATTGATTGGGAAAATTTGTGAGGTTTTTCTGCTGAGGTTGCGAAAATATTAGTGACCACATGTGAACCTACCACTGGCCCTTTTAAGAGCCCTATGGCAGGAAACAACAAACAAAATTATATTTCAACCTTAAATAGTCTGCCGATTAGTACCAGTAATTGACAGAACTTCATTAAAGTCAGACAAAATGTAAGTGGTAGACTTTTTATGATCATCTGGAAAAAGAATGCCTTTGTAATCAATAATCCAGATACACCAATTCGTGTAAGGCTATTAATTTTGCAATGTTCGGAGATAAGGTAACATAAAAAGAAGGCGCTGTCTACTTGTCATGAATAACTAAAGTATATCAGTACTAAATTGCAATATAATAACATTATTTTGATTGAAAAATTTCGGGCATTATTTATATAGATTTTCGGAACTGATGTCTCAGATTCGGGCATTCGGGCCGAAATCGGAATACTGAATCAACTAACTCTGCATGAATACATTAAAATTACCTTAAGAATTACATTAGGAGCTCCCTAGCTCCTAGTTCCCTAGTTCAAGTTGCTGAAAATACATAAAAGATAAGCTATACTATCAAGTATAGTCAAATAGGACTATATTGTAAGAAATTCTAAAGTGCGATATCGAGACAAAGTTTTGAAATGTCGGTTAAGAAACTAATCAATAGCCTGGACGCAAATTTCCATTCCAAAACCGCAACCTCAAGCCTTAATTAGTCACAAAATAATAATTATCCAAGTTTTATAGAAATACATGCCTTGAATGAATGCTAAAACTTCGAAATTAGAAATCTCCGGAGGCAATTTCATACTAACAACAAAATGTTCAAAAACTGGTGAACAGCTTATCATCTTTATCATTGAGGATAATCTCTAGGGGAAATACGACAAGAGAATTGAAATTTCTCAGGTATGTCTTCATCGATTCAAGTCTCCGTTCAAACATCAGACATATTCTTTTAAGTCGTTCTAAATTACTGCAATTAGAATGAGAAACGAGGGCAGAAGAAATAGAGGCTCATATTGCATATCCTGGCATTGTTATAAGTAAAAATGAATTCACGTGGTTCGCTATCCCTCCAGCAGAGACTATCTTAAGACAACTGCAGCATAACAAGGCTGACAATTCTGTCAATGTCATTTGAAGCACTCTATGTAAGAAGTCAGCGCATAGCACTGTCAGAAAATAAGCCAATCAAACTACTATAATGTCGCATCTCTGCATTGGATTGCAAATTTTGAAAGCATTCATGGTAGAATGAATGAAAGATCATTTACATGTTATTATTCCACTTGTAAGTTTTCCACTATAGTTCCACTTGCAGTTTTACCTGCAGCAAGAGTTCATGAGAATGTGTTATTTAATGAGACAATTTTGATCAATCGAATAATGTTAAATATAATTCCCAGGGATCTCTATTCGGTGCACAAAAATCCGGAAGAGTTTTGGTGTTCACAGACCACTGCACAAAACCGATAGTCCCTCGGTAAACTGATGCCCGATATACGGGGTGATTCAATTTGTGCTATCTATCAACTAGAACCAATCAAATGGTTAATCAAACTCATGGTAGCTCACAGTGGTCTCCATGGCACAGTGGTTAAGTGCTTGACCTAGCGATCTTTTGGTCTAGAGGTCGAGTCCCGAAAGTGTCACTGGAAGTCGGCAGGAAGGGCATCCGGACAAAAAGTGCCACGACGTTCCAGATGAAGTCGGGCAATATCAGCACCGTTCAAGCCCCCAGCATGGGGAGCAATAACGTTAAGGCTTCATAGTAGCTTATGAAGCACTACAAACATACAATTAAGAAGCCAGTCGACTAAGGCAGGAAAATAACATGCCGGTTCTGACTCACAACAAGAAAGTAGTACTTTACGATATGGTTCTATAACTTATATGAGACCTTCATTTCATGTTGGCTACGTCCGAGGATCCATCTGATGGTTGGTAAAAACCTTAAGATCGTGGAGGACCTTGTAAAAGACATCTTACGACATTGACATCTTATCAATAAATCTTGAAGGTCATCCCTGTTGCTGAGTGGCCTGCAAACTATAGGATGTGTAATTTCTAGGACTTATGGAATGATTCATTTTGTCATGGTAAAAAAAAACAACTTGTGAAAACAAAATGAATGATTCAGGTGGATTCACGACGACTCCTTATCAATGCACAAGTGAGAGAATAGCAATTTACAATATACACAGTTCACATCGTTGAATGGTTTACCAAAAATGTGATAAAACACACGAATCCTGACCTTGTTGTGAGTATAGCAAAAATGCCCTTTTTTCGCCACTTAACATTTGCGATTCCACGAGAAATTAAGCAAGCTGAGAAGATATCTTCACTTCAGTAAATACGAAGAAATGCCAAACGTCATTCATATCAGTAGTTAAGAGGTTTTTAAAGGGGGTTAAGAGGTTTTAAGCATTTTAAGTAAGTGAAAACGCGAGGAAAGTTAGCATATAAATATCGATTTTCTAGTATTACTTGCATTATATTTAATGCCTTCAATCAGCTCAGATGATAGAATTCGGAATTCCTCTATGGAATTGTCACAATGCCATGAAGGTATTGTGTATCGAATGGAATCAAGTCCCAAACACGCACCTGGCTAGACATCAGGCTATCGTGGCGCCAGTAGATCGTTCTAAACTCACACATTCTTCGTATAGCCAACATTGAGTGTGGAAGGTCATCAGCGATAGCGGCGAATCTCAAAAGATTTTTATTGCCTATCAAGTCAATGTCTCCTTGCACAGAATTTCGAGTAATTATCCGATTCATACAAGACTGACTGGAATTTCTGTGAATGCGAAATAGAAAGTGTGTATTAGACAGAGTTCTTTTTCCGAATATTTCGATGAGAGGATAAAGCACGAAGACCGAAGATCTGAGCATTTTCTCAAATTGTGAGATTGTGAAATTGTGTATTTGCCATTTGAAAACAGCGTTCCACATTTTCTCAGTAGCAATTAATTTATCGTTTTCCGGGGTGTAGGTTATCAACTATAAATAAACGACGAACGATTAGCTTCAATGATGCTGCCTCTGTTCACTTATCTCCAATTACGTCCTTCACAAAGGTCAGCTAAACCTCACAAAACCTTTTTACCGTCTCCATAGGCCTATAGCAGTCGATTGCGCTTACTTACATACCCACCACAATGGAGAGTCAGACAGTTCTCCGTTCACGAACCTTTGATCGCGTCCTTGACTAAGGCCAGATAAACTAAACAATGGCTAATTATCGTCTCATTTCGATTGACGATTACTTAACTCCCCCGATTCATCTAATAAAGGTTAAAAAGGACAGTGACCCGGTAAACTGTCGCGCTATCATCCAGGGTTTTAAATTACTAATTCAGGCTTGACTGATTCCTATATTGGCTTAATCGGCTACTGAGAATGAAATTGAAATTAAACGAAACAGAAAAGAGAATACAGCTTCACCTACAGAAAAGAGAAGACAGCTTCACCTACAGCAAATTTCATGGCGGCGATTAGTGATTATTGAATGAAATGTTCAATTACATAAATTCACATGACAATCGATGTCATCAATTTTCTAATTTGTTCTTTCTTTTAATTACTGTAATAGTTTATTGTTAATTCCATCTGACAAATGCTGTCAGACCTCTTAAAACATCTGGAAGATGATAAAAAAATCAAGTCATGATATTGTGCACCGAACTAAATACAGTTCAACTTCAGGCGTACAGAAGCATTCAATAGTTTCTACTAAAACACCTAAGTGTTACACCAATGCGCATTCATTAAAACTATAAATCACTGATTCGGATAGGTTGAATCCAAAACAAGTAATGCCTTGCAAGAAACCATGACATCAAACATTTGTTTCAAAATCACACTGTATAGTGTCATTGAAAATCAGTCTAATTGTTATGGATCTCAGATGTCATGCATTTACGTAAAAATTCTGACGTCAAATTGGGAAACCTAGCAAAGACATGCTTCCTACTTCAAAGTAACTTATTTTAGCAATATTCAAAAGACATGTTTCGCTGAGGTGGGCAGTCTGCACAACCTCTAGAATTTGAAAATAGATTTTCTGTTTAATTATTGTCTTTTAACTGACGCATCAAAAATGAGCAGAAGATTTTGTCAGATTGATTGTCAGATTTTCGGTGAAATTATGCATAATTTTAGAACCATGATTTCTTCTCATAGCTCTCCGAACTGAAGTCACTTTGGAGCGACGATGGACAAATTATTTCATTGAGAAGGTGTGTTAGTGTACTACCACAGGAGGAGAAATGGCTTAGTTCACTTCAATCTTATGTCATATTTCCAGGAGCATGTTGCGATGAAATGCTGTATAGATGCATTCATAATGCTGTGTGAATCCCGCAATTCGACATCTCGTGAAATATGACACAATGAGTGATCGAATACTTTAATCTGGAAATTCTAATCCCATTTGATATTGAAGAAAAAATGATGCTTTAACGTCATTACCCCCCCCCAAGTTGGGGGCTTGGACGGTGTTGACATGGTCAGACTTTAATTTAGAGTGTTGTGATCTTTTAGTCCGGTTGCCCTTCCTGACGACTTCCCATGACACTGTCGGGGCTCGACCGCTGGACCGAAAGATCACTAGGCCAAGCACTTAACCACTGTGCCACGGAGACCACCAAAAAAGTGAGAAAGATAACATAAAACAATTTTCTATGACCATGTAGTTGTCTATTCCCAATATTTCGACTTAGCCTTTATCAGGGGATACAGAAAAATGAAATTGTACAGAATGTCGCTAAGAAAATTGAAATTAAATTACTGCAAAGAAGAAAGTAGTTTGACATTCAACACGCGGAAGTGGAAGCGAGTACACTTTCTACACTTTCCCTCCTAGAAGAGGCTTCGTCTTTGCATTCGTTTCGCACTATTCTCTATTCGTTTTAATATTATCTGATAACGATGATAACTTATTCGGATTGATGAACTAGAGTCGATCTCAGCTCTGATTTGCGACGAACTTTCGATTGGATTATTTGCTGTCAATGCCTCTTCATTTCAAATCAACCAAGAAAGTGCTCCCTCATCGGCGATAAACAACCGCATCCTAATTTATTCATCTCCCTCACTGGATGCAAATTATTCGTCGGAGGATTTCTATCCCAACCTTGTAAATTGAGGCCAATTTGAATAAGAATAAAAGCAAACAAAGTTGATGTATTTATCTGACAGCACCAAGCAGTTTGAAATTTGCGTGATATCTCGTTCAGTCCATAGCTAATATTTTCATCCTATTAGGAATATCAGCCATCTGAAGAGGGCTTGAACTGCGAGGGTCTAAAGACACGTTCGGTTGACTACATGACGATGCAATAGTTCTGTACAGATTTTGCATGCATCAGCGTAGGTGATTGAGTACGTTTCGATATCTAGAGTTATCTAGATTATGTAGTCCAGCAGCCAGAACGAGCTTCTGCATTGGACGAGGCCGAAAATGAGACTTCTACACAGTAAGTACACGAATGTACCACGCATCAGCTGAGTTCTACCCGGTTCCTCCTCTTGTCAAACAGGATCAAAGAAAAACACATGCAAATCCAATAGGAAGTAGATCAAACTTTCTAGCAAGCATGAAAATTTCTGATTTTTAATAAGAGCACTAAGTCTAGAACAAGTGAACCTCCTAATGTCGGCAAACACCATCTCAATTTCCGCGGCCTCAGAATTTCGGAATCTTAGAGAATTTCTAATACCGGAATTGTATTCCCTAATACGATATCATTAGACATTGCACATCCCACAAATCCTTGCGTGGCAATGGCTTTAAAAAATTGTCATTTAGAAAGGCAGGTCGGTCACCCAGATGTCACCTCCAGTCAGAAGGGATAATGACAGGGTAGTGATTCACTAAATGATGACGGAATTCTTGTACATGAAATAAGAAATCTTAATCAAGTAGGCCTGCTTCAAATAATCAGTGAAAAAATGTTCTTGTCTGTAGAATAAGCAAGCTTTCTCAGCTTGCATGACAGGTAAACATGCATACTTATACACTACAGCCTACTCTAGTCAATGGGTGCTGAAGAACATTAAGGAGAGGCATTTCCCGAAGATATATACTATACCAAACCTGTGTCCGGAGGGCGATGCTACACGAGGCTGAAACATGGGCCATGAAGGAAGGCGAAATGAGAATGCTCACCGCTGGATGAGAATGCTAAGAACAATGATGGGAGTGAAACGTGAAGACAGAAAGAGCAGCAGTGAGATTCGGGATATGCTTGGAATTGGAGGAATTGACGAATACATGGAGTGCAAAAGATTGAGATGGTGTGGACACGTTAAGACAGGGGTGCGCAACCTGTACGGCCGCATGCGGGCGTAGCAGAAGCAGAGTGTGGCCGTGACAATGGGAAGTAGCCCTAAATGAAAAAGAATATTGTACATGTATATTGCAAATATGTTTGGAGTTCAAGACAATCGAAAAACAGTCGCCACTATAGTGGCATACTAGTCACCTTGTAACTGTCCAACACCTTTATGCCCATGATGCTTGGAAAAATGCGCGCCCGCAGGCGCGATGAAGGCGTTCAAGCAGTTCGGTAACTCATGAATAGAATATTTAAGGGAAGTTACATTCATGTGCATTCATAGCTAGAGTCATCAGCTAAAAGAAACAAAAGGGACAATTGTAGTTTACTCGAATTGTTCGCGCGCGTAGGCTTCAAGTCCATGGCCTGAATAAGGATGCCTGCTAGATCACCGGCCCTGTGATGAATGAATGAGCTTTGTATGGCTCGTGATTCCTTTATGAATTATTACATTAACTTAGCAAAGTGTTTTCTCCTTCGGTTGCCCTTGCAAAAACATGCTTTCAACTTTTCAAGTGCTGATAACACCTTAAGCTTGAAATCTTTTCGAGTCAAAAATGACCGTCGGTCGTGTATGGATTAACTTGCTAACTCATTCTTTGCGAAGTAGGCCTTTATGCGATTTTCAGTGCGTCATTCATCAGGGAAAGCTAATTTAAGTGCTTGAATGTAAAAAGGATTGGCTACTATTGACCTAGTTGTTCGCACACATAGTGCAGCCGTGATTCTTTCGGCCTTCGACATGGCGGCCGAAAAATGTAAAAGGTTGCGCACTCCTGCGTTAAGAGAAGACAAGAAAACTGCACAGTGAAGACACTGAAGTTCAACGAGAAGCGGAGGAAAGGGCGTCCATTCAAATCGTGGATGGAAACTGTGAAGAACGACAACCGGACGAGATGGAGACGGCTTACTCTCGCACGCGGGAACAACGGCCTTGAAACGGCAGCAGCAGCAGGGAAGTAGAACTATATTGCATCAGTTAACCGGTTATTTTATAAGCGCTTCGTAGGCACAAATCTATATAGAGATACAAGTAATTATTTTGTCGTTATCATTGTTATTACCAGGGCCTCGCTTGCACTCTGTGTGACGTACTGCAAGAATGATCAATATAATACTTGGTGCAGCCAACAGCACATAAATATCGTTCACACTACAGTCAATCACACAGAACATTTACACGGATAATGAAGACAATAGATAATAGATACATGCATGCATCCATATATGGATAATATACATTTTAAATGAGGGTTATTTTATAATTGAGCTCTTGAATCCCTATAGTCGCATACAGGTACTTAACTAGTGCGGCAGTACCGACGAAACAATCGTTCTTATCATGTTTTCTTATCATTATTGAAAAATCATGTGGGCAGTGATTACATCATCTCAGCTGATTCGATTCTTTCACAAAGATTCTTCCCGGAGTCATGACCGCTTCGGTTAAACCACTGTGAATTGGAGCACCGCGTGACGTCCTCCGATCAATTGCGACGTTTCCCACCCGCATTCCATTTAAGTCTGCATTTAGCCGAGATCATCGCACGCGGATAGGGATTGAGGAAGACAAACGCACTCAGGCGCACGCTTTGAACCTGCCGTCAACGGCGAGACAGGATTCTAATGAACGAGAGCCTTCAGACGCGGCTTCAGCGTGGGAAAGAGAGAACCAGGACAGGTCAATGAGCAGTTCCGAAAGTTCTCCATCAAAAGAGCAGTGCGAGGATTGTTCAGCCTCGTCAGCAGAGAGGAAATACATTGACAAGTCTCATTTAAATGTCACAAAGCAATCTATAATTAGCAATCAATTTAGTCTCCTTCACGTTCTTTGCCACATAATTCTCTATTAGCGGCCATTCACAATTGCCACCATGACAGGGTCACTAAAAAGATGACAAAGGTGTTGACTGAGATTTATTCGTTGATTTTGTTAGCATGGTATTTAATTTTACACTTCGTATTTGCTGATTACCAGTATATACAGAATGTCAGGAGTGTGCTAAAAAGTAATACTGAATGAATAAAAAAGTAGAAATAAGCAAAAAAAACTCTCCCGAGTAAATAACTGCCGATTTTACAAATATATTAGCCTTATTCTTCTTTAGTATCTAATGGAACTCCAAAATCAGTGAAAAAGTGGCTGATTATTATACATCATCCCCGATATAGCTGATAGTGAGATCCTTGTAGAATAGAACCCACATTCTAACTGAATAAAAAAATCCGTTCCACAACAGAGCCCACTCTCGAGAAGAACATCTACATAGAATAATAATATCAAAGCGCATTTTGTAGAATAGAAATGATCAAATTGGTAAATATAAATACGCTACGAAATATCATCCGACTTTTATACTCATAGCTTTCAGACGCACAAGTTCCATCAAATTATGGTTAGCAACTTCTATTGAGAACGGCGGTATCTTAAGAGGCTGATAAAGAACCCACACTAAAATTGCAAAAGTCACCCGCGGGCTGTGATCGATCAAAATACAGTCTGTGCCACTCATTCCTTTTTTTACAAATAATGGCATCGCTTACACCATAGAAATCAGACATGAAGGTAAATGAAGAAATATCGTGCTACAAGTGCAATTGCATGTGTGAAATACCTATAAGTCGTAAAAGAACTTAGCAAAAGTTATCAGAACACATTAGCAAATATTCAATCTCCGAACTGCGTACTTTGGGTTGACTTTCATCATGTTATGAGAAATTATACTCATCTTCCCTTCCATTAAGTGTCGGCTTTGATAAATGAAATTGATGTCTTCTCTGATACGACCTGATGACTCTAAGCACTGACTAGGATAATGGTCCTAGTCAGTGACTCTAAACCCTAAAGTTTTGCATGCGCTGTTACGACGCAGAAGCCTGGATTCCACAAAAGTTATTTTCGATTACGTAATTACAGTTGGCGATGACATCGCATTTCCACCTCTTCAATTGGATGATTTTGAAACTTCATATTCTTCGATGGATTGCATGATAAGTCTGATGATTGCTGGCATCAACCGCATCACTTCTAAAGTTTGAAATACGCAATTAAAAATTCTTCATTCATTTAGGAGAACTGATAAGCATCACAAATAGGATAGAACTTCGATTTACAGCCATGATTCGATATAGCGTAAGGAATCCTGCAATCACCGTGTCCTGAAGACAAGTAGGATATCATAGAGACATGCCTAATACTAGAGGACA
Source organism: Prostheceraeus crozeri (assembly GCA_907163375.1). Taxonomy (NCBI): domain Eukaryota; kingdom Metazoa; phylum Platyhelminthes; order Polycladida; family Euryleptidae; genus Prostheceraeus; species Prostheceraeus crozeri. The sequence goes on from CAJQUW010008619.1 coordinate 172,215, forward strand.
CCAAGATTCACCCACCCTATATTCACAGAATATGTGGGAAATGTAGAAGAGAATATATGATATCTTATTCAGAAAACAAGAAATCTACTTCCGAATAAATGAATGGAACTTCAAAATAGAAATCCTGTATGCGACATTTTGTGCTGTCATTTTCTGAATCAAGCATCGCATATTCTTAAAACATATATATAAAAACTGCTACTAGATCATTATGAAATACCTTTACCAATATCAAATACATTATATTAATAAATTAATCTAATATGTTATTTTAAATATATTTGTTCTGATAATTATGGGATTCATGATTTTATACTTTCCACGTTTATTCGATGTTGAAATGAAAATTTCATTTATATTGCTTGGCGCTTCCTTCGTTCTTTGTAGAGCAATCACGGAACTACATCGTGGCTACAAGAAATCGCGGTTTGACAAAAGCTCATAAACGCAGCGTTTCCAAAGTAAAATCTCTGAGAATCCGCGCAGGCCAAGTAAATCCGCGCAGATGGACCCTATCCCATTATTGCAGTTTTTTTTACATTGCAGTTTTAAGACCATATTTGTGATTTTCTGGATTTCATTTTCTTGCATATTCAAAAATGAATCCTACATAGTGATGTGCAACTTTTACTTTCAATCTTAAGTAGACTTTCGATGGAACCTGATTGGGTCACTATAACTGTTTCTATCAATAGGGTCAACATATTGTAACTAGTAGTACTAGTAGGCAACTATAAACAAAGCGTAGTGTAGTAGGTACTGTATTTTCAGTAATAATCAAAGATTTCACAAAACAAAATGAACAAGAAACTATTCCGGTACCAATATCTCTCGAGTCAAGTGGCATGGGAATGTGACTACAACAAAAGGTCTTCATGATAACTATTGCAAAAAAATTCAAAGGTGGCCTCATGGTCCACGTTTTACTACATTTCACGGTAACTGAGTGTGAAGGACATATAGCTTATCTGAATGTAGATGTACATATTGACAGAAAAATAAATCTTTTTTAAGAAAAATTGTATTCATCTATTGAATTTGTAACAACTTGAATTGAGGATGACGAGAAAATAGTCAGCACCAAGTGTCTGATCATTGTCTATGACGCCTCGTATCCATCAGTGGTTCAGTCGAAGGCAAAGTTCTCTTCAACTTTCTTTTGGACTCATCTTTTTTCGATGACACGGGAGCTGCATCTGTTATCGACTGTGCTTCTAGCATAAGCCTCTTGGCTGCCTCCATGTATTCCATGGCCGTTTTCATCGCAAGGCTGTTTCCATTGGCCACGTCATCAGAAGGCAGACGAAGTGGCGCCCGCTATTATTCGCTGAGACCTTCCATACACAGCAATCACAAAGTGCGATGAACCGATGGGAAATGTATCTACCTAATATACGCACGTATATCGTTTTCTCTTTTGGTTTGACTTCAGTTTTACCACTGCAACCTGATGAAGCCGACCTGATAAGTCCACGAAAATTTGTACATTTCTTTTATTTTATCTAACAAAAAAATGTGCTCTATCAAATGTACTACAGAAGCTGTACATTAGGTGAACAATGTCTAATTTGAAATGATTTCTGTGAAAAACACCACACTAAGATTCAAAACATACTTAAAACTGACTAAACTGACTTAAAAAGATTGTGACATCAAAATTCCGCGCAGCTTCTCAATTTTCCGCGCTTCCGCGCAGAAATCGGCCAAACCGCGCAGCTGCGCGCTCACTTTTGGAAACGCTGTAAACGATTGACAGTGACACATTGCACAGACGGAGATGACATGTGATAAAGACAACACAGTAAGACACAGCGATTGACAACATAGTGTTAAAACTCATGCACAAGTCAAGAATAAATAATCGAATAAGTTAGAAGATAATTATATTGAAGTACATAAGAAAAGTCAGTTTCAGTCATTTGTGAGCATTTCCAGACCGCGATTTCCTGCAACCACGATGCAGTTCCGTGATTGCTCTAAAAAGAACGGACGAAGCGCCGAGCAATATAAATGAAATTTTCATTTCAACATCGAATAAACGTGGAAAGTATAAAATCATTAATCCGTTAATTATCAGAACATTATATCAATGAGCACCAAACAAAGAGATTAAATATCTTCATTATTCTTATCAACATAAATAGAAATCTAGATGCATAGAACAGATTTCCAAATGTTGCACTTGCACGGGTCCAATGTCATTGAAGAGATGGTAGTATTATGATCATGTCATTGTTTCCTGATTCTCCTTGCTGTTAACTCGAGAAAAAAACTCCAGTATGTTTCTGCCTCTACACATTCAGGAAATGTATGACGCCATATACTGTAATAGACACATGGAAATGGATTGACCCAGCAATAGGCTCACTTTACCTTGTAACATCACAATCTCACGTAAAAATACATCAGACAGGAAGGCATGGCTACGCTGAATATCAGTTCAGTGGCTAGCAACTTGGCTTTGTGATCCTATGGGCGTGTGGTCGAATCTCAGCGAGAACCTAATTGGAAATCAGCAGAAAGGGCATCCGGATTGGAAGCACTGTCAAAGGCCCCGGAGGGTGGAGACGAGAGCATCAGTTACAGTCGTAACCCTGCAGTGTCACATGACTCTGGTTCATGCATTCCAATCCTATTGAACCAGTTCACTGAACTACTAAAAATAACAAAACACTAATTTCTCAACTGTGATGTTTCCCATGTAAGAAGTATCTGCAGTACCAACTTGACATATCTTGAAGAACTAACATTCCTGATTGCGTGTCGTCGCACTATTTATAGGCCTGCATCCACTCCTCGAAAGATAACTTCTTTTCTCTGCCGCTTGTCTCTGCACTTCACTTCACGTCATCGGCAATAGAAAGGCGTAATCTCTACAATTTCGTTGCACGTACTTTCACCCACAAATTTTCAATTAGTCAGTTCTCTATCAACACAACTTTTATTTGTCTTATCCGTGAAGCTACAAGTCTATGCTATGTCTGACTCATTGAACTCAATGAACTCACTCGTCTGACTGACCATATTGCACTGAATCAACCTGCAGTGAGCGTGTCCTGGATCTTCCATTGTTATGCAATGAGAGCGACATCATCACCTCGTCAAACGATGCTATGAGTCATTTATTCTGCAGAAAACAACATTTCCACAGATTATGATAAGTAACTAGATGGACTTTAGAGTTTAAAAATACACATTGCTGCAAGTTGTAACGAACGAAGCTTCACAGGCCGCTTTCTTCCAAGCGCTGATGCAATAATGGCTGAGATAATGAGCAAGACTGCGGTGGCAGTAGTAGTACATAGCACATATATTTGAGGCTTTAACGTCACTACTGCCCCTCACTGGGGACGGATGGTGGAGACTTTCATCTGGAGCGTTGTGAACTTTTAGTCCGGATGCTCTTCCTGACGACTTCCAATGAAACTTTCGGGGTTCGACCTCTGGACCGAAAGATCGCTAGGCCAAGGACCTAACCACTGTGCCATGGAGATCTCTATAGCCTATATATTTCATAAATGAAAATCACAAATGACTCAAATCATCAGACTTACACAAAAATATGAAATCATCTAAGATCATTCATCAAACCAACAAATTGTATGCGTAACAGACCCACACTCCTTCAGAGGATTGGAGGCTCTATCCCATTGTGGTTGGATGGCGCGGATGCCCTTCCTGTCGACCTTCAATGTCATTCTTCGACCTCTAAACCAAAAGATCGTTAGACCAAGCACTTAACCACGATGCCACGCAGAACAGATGCATATCCAAATCTTACACACATGCATGGGGGAGGGGCATTTTAAGTGATGTAATCAAGTAATACCATATGAAAGCTCCATTTGCGTGAACAATAATCATGCATATGTATATTTGTTTAGAATTCCTGTTGTTCATCATAATTGGATTTCACAATAGCATTAAATACTTAACAATTCTACTTCTGCGGTTACCATAGTTCTGCGTGATTTTGATATTGAGATCTTTTGATTATTATTAGAATGACGATGTGTCAACATATGCGTATCCAAGATTGTATTTTGACCAAATGAATAAAATATCGAAAAAACCACAGAAATTGTGCAATTAACAGACTTCGAGCATGAATTTTTCTTTGATAACCAAATCAATAACTATACAGATGATATCATAACTTCTGAGCATAAAGGTTAACTATATATCGACTTTCTAGATCATACTACTTCATGCACAGACATTCAACCTCTGACCATTGAACGTTAAATTTCACTACCAGCATCAGGGTAATAAACGCAAGAATGGAGGTAAATGTAGCTGGAGAGGAAATTTAAAATTCAAGAGGAGGATAATTATAAGAAGTAATTATAAGGTTGTGCAAAATAATGAATTTAAATCGCAACTTTAAAAAATTCCACATCAAATCGCTTGAGTTATGCAGTATGCACGCACTAAGTCTTCTGTTTTAACAATATTGCATTCTACTCATCTTTGCAGAACTTAGAAAAATTAATCAAAATTGTGCACATAGTACATATCATATGTCTCCTAAGCTAACTGATGAAGCTTTGTAATTCAATTGTTAGTGAGAAGTGGATTGCAGAATACAAGCGAAGCAAACATGTTGAGTTCGTAACGGTACTAGCGATAATTTGTTGCGAGTACATTAAGAAGGCGTTCAGCGAAATGGTCTAGAGGAGGAAATGTAACAAGAGATCCGTGAACTTCGATGTGTGAGAATATTCTCAACCAACTTGACATCATCCATGTTTTGACTGTCAATCCTTCTCCTGATGGAAGTGCGGAAGTGTGAAGGTCGAAAGGACAAGGTGTCGTCAAGTGAGACACGCACGAGTTGGGAAAGGAACGGAAATCTTGCCCCAAGAGCGTTGAAATCACATGGTGGCTGACTCGGCGCCTTGGGACGATGAAAAGGTGACTCGGTGCAATATCCGATACCGGTGGCCGGCAGGTCAGTCGGTTCACTATGACGGCATTCCAATGACGAGGTAGAAATTCCTTCTCTTCCCTTCGTGCATTGGTCAGTGCATACTCTATGGATCTGACTACAAGTCACTTCTAGTTGTTCTCTGCCACAAATGATTAACTCTGATAACATCTGTCAATATTCAACAACTTCTCTGTTAGATGTCTATGAGCCCGAGTGTATTCTCAAGTAACTTTGGAGAGAAAATCAAATTATTTCGTGAATTAATTTTAAATTGATTTAAACTAAACGTTGTTAAACTAATTGTTTTAACAAGACTTCAACGTTTCGATATTTGGTCTTGAAAACGGACGACAAGTCGATCATCTTCCGATATGCTGCATTATGCTGTCAACAATATTCATAATTGCTCCACCGTTGATTTTTCATCACATAAAAGCTAATAACAGCATAGATAGTCAAAGAATGCAGATATGAGGAAAATTTTGCAATACTGGAGTCATAAAATAGAAATTTCTTGAAAATAAAAAATGTCACAATCTTGGAATGAAAATTATCTGGGAATAAACAATTTTCAATCAATATTTTCAAACAAAATAAACAATTTTCAATGTCAAATCGTTGCCTAAATTAAAAAAATGAACTATGTATTTAATCTCAGCTGATTTCAATCGAAAATGCGATGACACTAAAATTATGACTGGATTATACACCTCTGTATCTGACTAAAATTTCTAAGCCATCCTTAAACCATGGACTATGCCCTAACCTTTACGTAGGCATACACTAATCCCAAAAATGTATGTCACCTTTTAATATAACCAATACATTGAAATATATTTCAATCCAATGACTAACTCAACCATGTCATATAGAGTGTTCAATGTTTTCATAGAAATATTGAAATTGGCAAGTTTGCAACAATGTCAGCCATTTACATTAGATAGCAATTCAAAGGTGACATTTTTTGGGATAAGTGTAAGCTCTACAATATAATGCATTGTTACCCACCCTTTGTGGAGACATCTTTGTCGTCATAATAATTAAACAGCATAATATTGCCGACAATAAAACAAAGATAATTTTGTGAATTATGGGAAGCATGCATTTATCGAGATAATGGATTGATGCCTTTACATACAATAGATTTATAGCTTGCGACTAATATCAATCTTCATTGAAAGATAACCGTCAGCAATAGAAAGAAAGCATTATCCTCTAAATATGTGAAGGTTTTCTGCCATGATATGAAAAATGTTGCAGGGAAAAATTTTTTATCCTGCTCTTCTGGGGGGGGGAGATAAATTTTCATAGAAATATTCGTAAAATCACATTGGCTGTTGGATATTTGCCATAGATTTAGAGGACAAGCTATTCTATTAATCCAGCGGACAAGAAAATCGTAGAAATCCTCGTCGGCTTCACACCCTAGGATTTTCTACATTTTCTTGCCCTTCTGGCTTCATAGAATACCTACTGTAGTGAATGCTATGCGGCATTATTTCATTGATGCCGTCTCAGCGCCGGCAACAACGACGATTGTGAAGAGCCACTATCTATGTATGTAGCCAGAAGCTTCCACATACTTCTTCATGTGCAGGAATCATACCACGCATTCACTTCAATAGTAATCATGCCTAGCTTTTTCAAGCATCAGTGGAGATATATTACCTTTCAAATGACAGCCTAAATCGTCGGCGCGTAGCGCCAGACGTTTTATGGTGATCAATTGAAAGGTAATATATGCATTGTTACTGAACCTAAAATCTATGACTTCAAAAATCCATGAATTTCATCTGTAAAAGTCTCAAATCTGTGATAACTTTCTACATGGCCCATGCAGCTCAAAACATTAAAGTATGTCAGCTTGAAATATCTACGTGTCCAAATTGTAAAACAATAGGAATCACATCGATGTCATTTTCACTGGGAGTGCGAAGATTGACGGTGAAGTGCTCCTACCTCAATGGTATTATATAGCAAATTAGACGGCCTTAATTATACAAATGAAAGCCGTCTGATTTGGATTTGGAGATGTATGAGCGACTTTCATAGAAAAATGGCTGGTGAAATATCGGCTGACAACCCTATTTACTCAGTAACAATGATCCTTACAGCATCAGCTGTACGACTCATTAATATTTTAAAAATCTAGGCATGATTGATATATTGTCATGCACAAAATTCAAAATTCACATCACATAGAGGGTAATGAGATATCATAAGGAGTGGAGATGAGTAAAAGAGGAAGAATAGAAATATAAGCACAAGCATTGGGCTACATTTTACCACTATAAATTGACTTTGATCTGACTAAAACAGAAATGGATGAAGAGGGGATGAAGTGGACTTTGGACGATGTGAAAACAAAGATAGCTGACAATCCTCCGTTCTACAGTCCCAAATTCCGCTTCTACAGCATCATAGAATTTTTGAACATCACTTATATCAAGCTATATCTATGTTTAAAGGATTAGACACATCTATTGACCCCGGCCTGTAGTGATATTACGGACATATCTACCTTTGGATTCACTGTCTATTACAGACATAGAAGTTGATAATAGGGCAGTAATGACCTCCATTGTGGTCAGTAAAACTACATTACGGACTACCTAGCTGAAAACTAATAAGATAACACAGATATGAAAACAGAGATGCTGATGATGCGACTTCTATGGCCATGCTACCTCTCCTGATGAATGTATTTGCATAATCCCCGAATTAAGGTTTGAAGAGGTTTCATACACAGATGTTTTCATACAAACAAACAAAAACTGAAGATGAAGGGAGTAAAGTCTTGATGCATCATTACATGCTCTACTGGACAGCACTTTCACATTTTCGACAGTAACTCTACTCTATCGGCGCCTTTCCTTTCCATCGCACTGATGTAACAGCAGTGACTCGAATCTTTGTTGCAGTTTTTCACTGCACTCGTCCTGAACAACAGTCATAACAGACAAGGGCGTACTCTCGCTATCAATTCTTCATTAAACAAGGCAACAGAGCTTGGAGCACTTTTAATAGATGGATCAACTTTCCCGTCTATAGCCTAAATCTTTTGTTTCCCGTCTGCTGTAGACGCAACGCGCCATGAGAAAGCCGTTCACATTTCAAACTCTTTTATCGACGAGACGGAAATGTAATGAGCGATGTTAGATGGGAGCCTCAGATCAACGCGCATCTGATTCAACACTCGGAGACAGGCGTCTCACGATATTGAGATAAGCAGGTAAGTGCAGAATGAATGGAAATCTTCATAAAAAGAGATGAGCAATTTGGCATTAATTTCAGTTCATTTTCTAAACGCATGCCATTGTAGGCGCCTCAAAATGTGCGCCAACACTTCGTAAACATTTAGGTTGATTTCACCAGGAAGAATCAAAATCAGAGATTTTCAGACCTATCGAGGCAACTGGAGAACCGGTTGCAAGGCGGTTGCTATTTTGAAATTTTATTTACAGAATTCTGAAATACATGATGTCCGTCCATCACACTTAATATACTTGGTGTGATTTTTTTAGCTGATTTTTTTCTTGGAAATAGTCAAGTTAGTCACATGTAATCGATCTGTTTATCTTCAATCATATTTCTGTAATAATAATATAATAAACAACAATAACAAAATTGAAATTTGTTGAATTCAAATATTGAATCGGTTGCGACAGGGATAACACAAGCGTTCGACTTCGCAAACAAAGGCAGCCAACGATCAATAACAGAGAAGAACTCCTCCAGCTTCTCAAGTCTTCCTTTTTCAAGATGTTTTCTACATTTCGATTCTTATTTAACGAAATGAGATTTCAAAGAAATTGTGTGATAATACTGAACTCCATATTTTTTGCGAATCGCTGCCTCACCCAAGGCACGAAGCCATACAAGTAAGCTAGAGGTGGGGCACTCTTCACACACTCGCATCTCTCACCAGGTTGGGGTTAGCAACCGCTAAGTACCCCCGAGACGGACAGACTCGAACACTGGACCTTCTGCACTTCCTGACCGAAGCGCGGCCCTTAACCAACTGAGCTATCCTACCACCTCAATTATATTTCTTTCTGCATAATGAAGCTCTGCAGTATCATGGCCAAATCTATTCCAGGTTCAGGCAACACATAATTTTGTGCTATCAACTAGAAGTCTGACCACTTCAAGAAAATCAGTCAACAAGACAAATTCACATTTATGGGACAGTGTTCTTAATCTTTTGCCCACACAATTCGTACATCTTAGGCGAAAGTATATAGTTACGAAAATCAAATCTTAACCCTATCCATACCGGGGGGGAAGGCGATTCAGCCCCCCTGTCGCATTTTTGTTGTGGAGCTTTTAAAACTCAACCGACTGACCCAGGCTTTTGTGACTTTTGGTTTCTGGGTATTTCCCAACTTTTCGTCGAAAATCGTTGCATTTGGTTCATGGGAAGGTTAAATTTATGGCGCGTTTTGAAAAGTGCATTTTTTGAAAGTCTGAATTTTGCCTGATTTTGCAAACCTCTGGTGTGCTAAGTTTTGACAAAGCAAGCTGGATATCAATTTGTTGCATCACATCACAACTAGGTGTCCATAAATTGCACCATCAAGATAATATAGACATCAAAGATACTATAGACATCGATAAGAGTCATCCAAACTTGAATGTCATGTAAATACTACTTATTTGCTTTTCAGTAGAAATGAGTCAACTAAGTTGCAACTAAGTAGTGTTCGTTCATATTGTTTTGAAAACGTCTGCTTATTCAGTGTCATTATTAGTCTTAGTTACATTATTGGAAGGTAGCAAGACCTCTTAAATTGTTTCTACAGATGAATAAAAGTAGCCAATTTTGAGTGAAAACTTTCCCTTTTCTGCTTATGATATATTTTATTATTAGCAATATCACATATTCAAATTTTGAATCTAAATTCATGATGTGTAGATAAACAAGTTAGGAGCATCAAATAGCATCATTCTCCTGATCATTAATTGTATGTGTCACTAACGTCATTGAACTAAAAGCACTGAATCTATGTTTGCAGTCGATGAGAAGAAAACATAAAAAATCCGCTTAATTTTGAAGTCTGAATTTTAAATCGCCATTTAAAGCATCAAGATGGACGAATTGGAAAAAACAGATACCACCGTTAGAAAGATCACACGCAGAATATTCTACCCTAAACATTTCATGTACAACGGTGCAGTATTTAGGAAGTTAAGGAGGGGGGGGGGCGAATCGCCCGGGATGGCGATGCGCTTCAGAGCCCGGTATGGATAGGGTTAGTAAAAGACGAGCTCTTATAAGAAATCAATGACTGATGAGAAAGGCAACCCAAAGTTGCATTAAAAATATTTAGAAGTTGCAAAATGCTGCAATAAAGCCGCCACGTCAAAAAGCTTGAAATACAATGCTATGGGTCAAGCAGCAATAGATAATGGCAATCATGGCTATGAAACAATATGTAGATAGACCTCCTAGCATTGTCCGTCCGCCTCAATTAGTTCTATTCAAATAAATCAATCAAAACAAGCGACTGTTGTGTCATTTTTAATGTACAAAGGAATATTGGTGTGAATAAGGATTCAATTGCTCTGAAAATTCCATTTTGTTGATTGGACCAATGAATGACTGTCGCAGAGTAGAACGTCAACTTAGATCTTTATATTTCAAGTGCTTTTGACTCTCCAAATGCTCGAGCACAGTAGAGCGTCGTTCGCATCAAATCAGAAATCAAGCAAAACACTTCTTTCTAAGTATTTAATACAAAGCGATATTCTCGAATTGCTTAGCCTTCAAGGAGATGGCTACTTTGACTCTCGGGATCATCAAGCGGTCGGAATGAATGACGTTGATGAAACGTTTGGGTTAATTATATATGTTCACAACAGCAAAAATTCGATGCGCATTAGACGCAAATGCAATTTATAGAAAAGCGTCACACATAATCATTAGAACTGAAAATATGACGCAATGCATGAATTGTGTTCAACCTGTAGCTGAATTGATTCAAGAGTATCCGATGTTAGGAAAGTAAAAATCTATCTTTATGACATATGACAGTGGAAGTGGTAAAATTACTGACTAGGATAATGGATAGACTGCGCACATGTTCACCTCTCAGAATCGGGAAAGTGAAGCCGCTTCGTGTTTCTAAATAAGGAAAGACATCAGCGGCGACAATGTATGAACGCAAAACAGTCTCGACATCTAAGACTTCCATTGAAGAGGTAGTCAAGTTGCATCCGATCAAATTTAATTCCTAAAATTATCCTAGTCAATGGGTAAAACGCATATAACGCGGTATGATGAACACGAACGTGTCAGAAATAGAGACAGGAAAAGTGGCCTTATTGATCATCATCTAAAACACCACACCGCTGAAATGATGGACATTAATTATTTCAACTGCAGCATTCTTGATAAACATAAATCGGTGATATCTACTAAGACGGCTGGATTGTGTCGAAAGGGCCTAATTTGATGAATAGACGTCATGAGCTAGTGCGAATAGACATCGAATCCGAGACCAAAGTATAAAACTCATGTGTGTCATGTAGTCCTGCCAAAATACCCTTGAAGCAGTCTGTAAGACGAAACGCGTCGGGTTATTTCACTTTTAACTGAAAAACCTCGTGAAGAAAAAGGGAGAGAATAAATTTTTGATTTTGATCTTAAAATGGTCAAAAAAAGTTGTAAAATAATACATTTTGACTCAAAATATGCGAAAAGTTTGCAAAAACCGTTACGGTTGCCCTACAGATCACTTCTTCTTCTTCGTCAGCCGCTCATGCCACTGCAGACAGATGCCCTCCACAAATGTCTCCATTGTCTTCGGTCTTGCGCCTCTCGCATCCACAATCCATCCGCAACGCTCTTGATGTTCTCTCTCCATCTCTTCTTTTGCCTTCCTGTTCTTCTGGGCTCGGCCAAGCGGTAACGGAATCACATTTGAGGATTTACACATTTTCATGAGACTAGTACTCAGTAAAGAAACATCTGATAAACTAACGAAATGCGCTATGTTTATGGGCATGATCGGTCCTCCAAGCAGGCATAGTATCAACTTTGAAAAATATATTGATATATGTTTTACAGGCGCGCAAGTCAATAGTAACGGAATCACGTGATTTGGACATGACTTTTTCATAGGTTCAGTGAATGGATCTAAACATGCTGTTCCTCTGCAAAGATATTGGTTTCGATTATTTTATGCTATTTTAGGTTGCTTGGCCTAACTTTATTTCAAGTATTGGGATATTTGATACAATACTTCCATTATAAAACTGACCAAATATTTGACCAAACGTGGTAACGGAATCACAAGGTAACGGAATCACAAATGTTGAAGAAAATTAGGTTAAGACGTGAAACATTTTCCGACTTGTTTATCATATCTCTACAAGTATTAAGCATTTTCATGGTTTACTTTCAATGTTTAGAAAGCATGAAGGCTATTTACATTGCATGTAACGAATGCACCCGTATTTGCGTTTTATGTAAGGAGGTAGGATAGGTTCGTGGTTAGGATGGCGTGCTTTTAGGATTATTCTAACATATCGAATCACAGTGGTGACTGTGCTCACTGACATGATACTTCAAATCTATAAATAGGTATTCTGGGACTCCCCGCTGTGTCAAGGATTCCTGGAAAACTTACGTAGTCACATTCTCAATTCTGGTTTGATTTCAACCTTATCGAATAGTAAGTGGCTCTTATCGGTTCACTGAAAAATTCCAAAATACTTCATATCTATAGATAGATTACCTGAGATTCCCAGCCTCAAGGATTCCTGGAATCCTTCAGCCTTCAATACATTTTTGCTACTGACTGAATGAATTAGTGTTACCGGGAAGGTGCCACTTACCGCAGCTGAGAAGAAACGTCGCTATCGGGAAAGGAAGAAAGCGAAGATGGACCAGAAATATGGAAGCGGAAAGACTGTGAGCGAAAGAAGAGAGCCAGAGCTGCCAATCTTGATCTTTCTAAGAAGAAGCACAGAGAAAAGATGCGAAGATGGCGTGCCATAAAGAAAGATCAGAAGGTGACAAAGAACCGTATCAGGCGAAATCTAGTCTCGCTCGCGCTGTGAATCGAGCTAGGGCAGCCTTGCCTCGTTCTCCTCGGAAGTTGAAGAAGATTATGCGGACATTATGTGATACGGAAGAAATCCCGTCTCGTGATATCAAGACTCCAACGACTCCGCACAACAAGTTATCACGGGAAGTTGAAGCAAGAGTACAACAATTTTACCTTCGCAACCACATTGCCTGGATGGCACCGGGGAGAAAAGATTCAATCATAGTGATCCGTGACGGCATCAAAGTGAAGGAACAACGTCGGTACTTGTTGATGACAATCCGCGAGGTATTTGCATTGTATCGAGAAGAGTATCCTAACGACTCAGTGAAACTTTCTACATTCAAGACCTTACGTCCAGATGTGGTTCTTTACAAAGATAAGATGCCACATAATGTTTGTGTCTGCATTTATCACGCCAACGTCGATTTCCTTCTACAGGGCATGAAGTCCGTCTCGAGTGCTCCAACTACTAACATTGAACTTCTGCAAGCTATCGCGTGTGATCCCAATAGGGAAGATTGCATGTTCGGACATTGTGAAAACTGTTAAGAGAACGTTTCAGTCGATTGCTTGTTGACATCAGTTGATGATGCCGTGGCCGGGATCAGATCAAGTGGCTTCAATGGGTGCGGAATGCCGAAGGACAACCAGAAAAGACTGAACTGTGTGGTACCGTATGGGATGCCATGTCCTCCCTGGCTGAGAAGCTTCCTGCTTTCAAGATCCATTGCTTCATTAAGAAAGAGCAGTCGTCAGCGTTTCAGCGAATGCACACTACCCCTCATCAGCACCATGCTGTGTTGCAGGTAGATTTCAGTGAAAATGCATCCATAATTGAACAAGATGAGATCCAGAGTGGTCATTGGTACACAAGCAGGTCACTGTGTTTTCGGCCGTTGTATGGACTAAAGAAGGGACCACTTCTTTTGCTGTTGTCTCAGATCGGTTATCTCACGATAAATATACTTCTGCAGTAATGCTTGAAACAATCATCGACCAGATCAAGACTGAGAAGACTACTAATCTGACTCACATTGACATTTTCTCTGATGGAGCGGCACAGAATTTCAAGCAGAAATTTATGCCTACCCTTATCTCATGTATGAAGCAGACGAAGGGCTTGGTAGTCAACTGGCATTTCTTCGCTACGTCGCATGGAAAGGGAGCTGTCGACGGGGTTGGCGGCACTGTCAAAAGGCTTGTGCATCGCGCCATCATGAGCAGGAGATACCTTGTTAAGTCAGCTGCTGACTACGCTGCATGTGCCAAGCACTTGACACTATCAAGATTCTTTATGTGCCAAATATGGAGATTGAGAGGCGAAGAACAGAACTTGATGCAATCTGGGTAGTGCAATCGCCATTCCAGGCACGCATTCATTTGTGTGCGGACTGTCGATCCAGGTATCGTTACCTTATCAAATTACTCAATGCAGCCATCTCCAGAACTGCATGTGCTAGTTCAACAGGTTTCATCTGTCACCGGAATCTCCGAAGACCAGCCGGCATCTGTGAAGCCAGGAATTTATGTCACAATTCCCATACCAACAGAAAGAGGTCGTTCCATTCTCTATGTTGCCGCAGTGTGCAGCACCACCACGAACAAATTAAAATCAGGTGCCTGCAAAGCACAGGAAGCTTCGGGATTTACCGAGATCCTGATGATGCCGACTCTTAGCGCGAGGTTATTAAAACGCCATGTGTGTGCTTGGGACCGTGTCTTAAACTGTCACAGCCAGCGAGGATATAAAAACGCGCCTTTTGTGTGTCGAACCACAAATCAGACAGTGGGAACTGCAAGGCTTCGATATTCGTTCGTGTTACATGATCAGAAACGTGAATGATGCAAAACGTATGCCATGAAATGATCTGACAGTTTCATCCTAAACTAGAGTGCAGATTGTAGCCTAGCATGAAAATCTGCTTTTTGTAATTTATCCTTTCAAATCACGGGCTCATACATGTCAAAATGATTGTTTTTTTAACTAAAACATTTTCTTGATATTTGGTTGTTATTGACCATTGCGGGGCATAATTATTGTGACTTATATAACATTTTGTCGATAAACGGATGATGTGATTCCGTTACCGGTAACGGAATCACACAAAAGCACTGTCATTTTCAATGAAAAAATATTAATTATGAAATCTCCATTACACCAGCAGTTGACTATGATAATATGCTTGCATTGACATGATATCAGCATTCTTCGACAAGAGCCTTGAGAAATGTTTTTTTGGTAAACGAATCACAATGGAAACACTCAAATGTTCACTTTCTGTCTCAGCCATGAAATACTTATCATATGATTTCTAATCAAGTGAATAAAGGTGAATCATTGTAAGTCCAATCAAACGTTGAATAGAGTAACGAGAAAGAAAAAAAACTAAAAAACGCTGAAAATATATTGTTGATTTCAAATTTCTGGGCTAACTATAGATGTCATGACAAAACTCGATCTGTACAAAAACTTCAGAATATTAGCTATAAGAAAACATACGTTAGAAATCTTAAATCGGAACTTTGTTTTTTGATGTTGCTGTTCATTTTCGCTTGGCCGAGCCCTTCTGCTTCTTCCTCTAGAGGTCTACTCCGTCGTTTTCTTTGCCCATCGGCTATTGTATATCCTCGCAATGTGTCCTGCCCACCGCCGTCTCAGTTCGTTTGCTTTGCAGACGACATCCTGCACTTTTGTGTGTTTTAGAATCATTTCATTTCCCCATTTGTCCAGTCTGGCGATGTTCAGCAGTGATCTTTCCATGGATCGCTGTACCATTTCAAGCTCTTCTGTTGCTCTTTCGTAGGTGTCCAAGTCTCAGCTACATATTTCATGGCTGGTACAATGACTCCGTTTATTATTTTCCTTTTGAAACACATAGCTACTGTTTTATCATTCAGGAATTCTCTGAATTGACCGAATCTTTGCCATCCAGCTGATGTCCGCCTGTCTACTTCTTTAGTCATGTTTCTTGATCACTGATCGCTACGTTCGTCTAAATGTCAATTCACTATTCTACGGCAATTCCTTAGTCATGTCTAAACCGGCTAGAATATATTTTAACCGGTTCCATCCATCAAATTGCAACTCATGTTTCATGAAGGCCTCCCAGTTGTCAAAACCTTGTTTGAATCGGTTATAGCTGCATAATTCACATTGAATTCCTTGTTTTTCTCATTCACGCAAGTAATTTTGTTAATGTCTCTTCAAATTGCACTCTACAATCGACAGCATCAATTTCCTGTCATTTTCTCAACACTGCTCATTAACTTCGGAGAAAACGAGCTAACGACTGACAGTCGCGTTACGTCATCCTCCTAATACTTCGTCTTTTATGCGCTGTTTATTGTTGTCTGCGATTCGACATCGAAACGCGAAACATCATTTTCATTGCAATTTTCTCACGATTATGATGTTTGTTTATGGGATTTTTACATTATCGCGCTGCATCATACCTGAATACTGCTAATGGCATATTTAATGTATGATTATCGAAATTCCTTCGGGAAGAGACGACAACATGCATTGGATAAAGAATTAAGGCAACATAAAATGAAATGTCTAATTAGATACGTATTTCTGGTAAACTCTCATCACAAATAAATCTATATGACTTTGGAAGGCACATGAATGATCGAAATTGCCAATTCATGCTAAGAGAGTTTTCTTCATAGCATATTTTCAATCATGCTGCGATTTTCATCTGCCGATGTAGAGCACTTCCTGATATTTAACTGCGAATAGAAAAATGCCAAAAATTGGACCTTTTAATCGATTAAAGATCGAGCACGAAAATTTTGTTCAATGAAGTGCTAATACGGAATCGAGAAAACTTTCAGTAGACATTGCTAAATTATAAAGCTTAAAATGATCTAGCACCAATTCATGTTCATGCACTACATTCTCGAAACGACTAAGTAGAAATAACTAGATCAGTTACACAGGTAAGTTACTAAAGTTTGAGCGAAACAAAGGAAGCTAACACTTGCAGTTCGAATCCTTGGGCTCTACAACACGTGCTCTGGATACAATTCCAGATTATCCTGTACATTTGTTAAGATATCGCAACATTCCGACTTCTATGACCGGTTACCTAAGAAAATGCTTCGAGTAATCAATTCTCGAAAAGCCGACAATCTACGTGTACATTATGCGCAACGTACGCATACGGTGATAGCTACAAATTCTCAGACAATTCCACCGTGATCGAGAAATGAACAATGTTCAATGGACACTTTTGGTTAACTTGAAGTGAACAAAATTATTGCGGCAGAAATTTAATGTGAAGAAAATTACTTTCGATGATAACAGCTGAAGTCAAAAACAGTTAGAAAAGTTCTGTCGGGAGACCCGCCATCGGAAAAAGTGCATTCGAAGGAAATCACTGGCGAAGAAAGCTACTGTCGAAAAACTGCAGACGATGGAAGCTAATGACGAAAAAACATTGTCGAATAATTGATCAGGAATTATTTGCTAGAGTAAATTTTACTTGTACGTGCATGGAGATAATTCGAAGCTTATGCCATAATATACGGCAAAATCTGAAACAGGCCTGCTTTTAATGACACTGACCAATCAGCTGTAACAGGGGTGTATACACGCTTTATTTGAGGGGGGGGGGAAGGGAAGGACATGCCAAAAGATAACCCTGGACATAAGGTTGAAATATATAGTGAGATAAAAAAAAATAGAAGTTATCTAAGACCTATCACCAGAAACTTGGCTTTCCCAATTTTTTCAATACCTCATCAAATGTCGAGCCAATCATATTTTCACAATTTCGCAATTAATATGAAATCGTCACTATGAAGTAATGATTCGTATATGAAGTAAGTAACAAATTCAAATTTGTTACTGAGGTTTTCAAAAGATTGAGAATATGATACTTGTACAAATTATAAGTGCAAGTGGTAACACTGTACATAATAATAATATTATATATTATAATATACGTCAATGTTGTAATAATGCATATTTATTATATATGTATCAATTATCATTGTATATCTTTTATACATTATTGATCTTGTATCACATAAGCAGACCAATTCTCAATTCATCCATCTCTTGTTACTGACAAGTTTGCGGAAAGCATTAGGCGCTTGGACTTCGTCTTATCACCTCATTCGTAACCTTCGACCAATAACTCAATTTTTAATGAATGAAGTGTTATGAATTATGACCCATTCACTTAAAAACAAACTGTGCCAATTTACTACAGGTTTTCCCGATCAAATATAACACTTGTTTTGACCAAATGTAATATAGATAAAAGCAAATGTAACCTGTCAACATGAGGCTGTTATCAAATGTAACCTGTCAAATCGAATGTTACGTAGGTAGATATCAAATGTAATAATGATGATTAGTCAAAAGCAAATTTAACAATGACAGATCAAAAATAATAAAAGAATCATATAGTGTCATACAGATCTTATTGAATTAATATGCTACGAAGAATGCAATTAACTTCACATTTGAACATCAATCATTAATTGAATGTCATACTGGTGAATGTGCGCAACATACAAGATGTGAAAACGATTAATTTACTCATGCCTAAGAATAGATAGAATAAGAATTGATAACATATATGAATGATCAGGAATTTTTGAGTACCCCACTTTTCTTAGGTCAATATCTGAAGCCAAAAATATTTGAATTTACATCAAAATGGTCTGCTTTAATAAACACGCTGGTAAATACCGCTGCAAATGTCTAAAGTAGCTGCCACATTCCTCTGGGGTGATGACCGACACACTCTGCTCCGCAAGTTGAAATAAAGTGGCTTCTCTCTCCTGAGCTTGATCATGAAGCTGATCTCTTACTTCCGCTAAACCTCGCTTTACGGAGGCCTTCCACTGAGAGAAGCAGTTCTCCACAATATTCAACATGGGTGAGTACGGTGGAAGCCACTCGAGTGTGACTGTCTGCGGAAGACTGACATCACCAGCACTTCGATGAGCAGTCGCGTTGTCGAAAATAAGGACTTTCTCCACTCTATCGTCGGGAAAATGCTCTACCATTTCTCGCAGAACTTCTTTGAACCGTTCGCCATTCATTCCTCCACTGATCAGATCATGGTGAATTAGACCGTTAGTAGCACTAACAGCAAGTGTCATAGTGAAATTCCGTCCTCTTGTACCACCAACTACTCGTACAGCTCGCTCGCCTACCCGTGCGCGTCCTCTGGTTCTCCTCGTCCACAGATTGATGCCGGCTTCATCTATGAAGATGAGCTCTTTGTTCATCAGCTGCATGATCCATTCTGCAAATTCTTTACGTCTTTGCTTTACCACCGAATTTCGTTGACCAGGCGCATCCTCTAATTTCTTCATTATGATTAGCTCCCCATGCAGCATGTTCGAAAGCGTTGATCTTCCGATCGGCGCCTGTGTCGGAAGAGCTACGCGTAATTCAGAGTTTATCTGATCCACAGTGAAGTCTGGATGTTGCTCCACAATGGCTACTGCGGCCTCCCTCAGAGCAGGTGTCACACGAGTCCGTTGCGGACGAGCTCCACCTCGAGGAAAGGCGACGATGCCGTAATTGTCATTAGCTCTTCGAATGATGGCGTACGCTGTAGACCTCTTGATCCCAAGTTGGCGGGCGAGTGCAACATAATCCTCGCCATGACTATGAGCGTCTACCAAGCGCTGCTTGTCAATGATGGAAATTCTTTGATATCGCATCATTGATAGCATCCGATGATAACAACATATATTTGGTCTGTATCTGCCACTTATAAAGAGACTAGTTTGATATTTGTTCTACCTATGGTGCACAATAGAACGATGGAGAATGAATAGAATTCAACACTTGATCTGACAGATTATATTTGATCTACCAACAATTAGATTTGCAATCGATGCGCTGCATCGAATCTACATTTGGTCTGACATGCTACAAAGCGATTGTCTAGTGTTATATTTGGTTTGACAGGGTGTTATATTTGATCGGGATCCATATATTTCGGGGGGGGGGTCCAGAGGCGACGGATCGGATGAACGATGCGTTATCAAGTTTTTAAAGGATAAAAACTTCGCAAAAATCAAAAAATGAAATAATTATTTAGTCTCTACCGGTTTCAATTGGCAACAAGATGACAGAGATTGACCAATCTTCATCAAGAGAAATATAAAAAGAGGTAATCCCCATTTACTAGTTGAACATTGATAGCTAATAGCCACAAAATTGGACGAGATATCAACAAGTGTTGATGCAGAAGCATGAATCTATCACCTCAAAAATCCATCACAATTGTAAAATTCTGACCCCCAATACTTGAGTCAAGTGGTAATGCTTATTTAAGATCGTTTCTGAATTTATCTTAAAAATTTTCGGGGTCTTCGGCACGCCCCTGAATTGTAATCGTTCGACCACATCAATCAATTAATTTTGCGAACCGCTGCTGTGCAGTCACATGTCATGAGAACCCTTCCCCCCACGATTATCATGTTGGACCACAACATCGACTCCTTGATGCAGCTGTGGATATGGCGTAGGTGACAATGTTGACAGTCTTCATTCGAGATGTCTTCACCGATTGCCAGCCACATTCACACCGGTTTACGGAGATCATATTCCTATTGTAAGGTACAGCCCTTCCAAAGTAGCTTGTGAGGGGATCGGAATTCTGGGTTCTCAAGCCGCTGCCAAGAAATTATCACCTGGATCTTCAACATCAAGGAAACCTCAATATATCTTTCACGTCACAACGAAATGAAGATATTAGCACCTTTGCTGTTGGAACACGAATGATCATCATCCAATTAGCAGAATGAAGAACAATATTCAGAATTCTGCTCGTTTACAAGAAAATGGCAAATTTCGATGAATTCAGCTAATTTATTATATCTAAGAGCGGATTTGACAACCTAACGATATCGCTAAGTGATTAGAATAAACAAAATTTCGATCGTGAAACAGCCGTTAGCTGATTTCATTTAATCAGATTTTGAGATGTAATTACGAATTAGCTGTATTAAAATGTCTTATCAAGTGAAAACAATGACACAATGCAGTAACATGGACCACCATGGATGGCCTGTCATGGAGACTGGATTATCAGCAATCTTTGCTTCTCTGATTCGCAATATAACATTAACATAGATTTTTGACGGCAATAATGAATGATTGTGGCCATTCTTCAAAGAGGATCGCAATTACATTGTTACTGTGATTCATGCGGAACCCACAAGCTATGTTTCTATCATTTTTACTCGATGGATGATTACAATAAACGTACAAGGACTCTATTTCACAAGGCGGACAACAATATGATATCATTGCTGTCCGCTTATTTTAGTTGAATTCTATATATAAGAAACATACAACAATGAAGATATATTACCTTTCAAATGATCAGCCTAAATCGTCGGCGCGTAGCGCCAGACGTTTTATGCTGATCAATTGAAAGGTAATATATGCATTGTCTACTTATATTTCTAAATCTATGGTGTGATAATATCGAATAATGGCATTACCTTGCCGTCATTTTTCAATACTTGTAACATAGAAGTTACTGCTAAGATCATAGACTTCTAAATTGTAGACGAATGTTCTTGTGCAGGGAGTCTATGGATAGATGTAGATGTATATAAGTAGACAATGGAAATACCTCATGAGATTTTTCGGCTACCGCGGCCTCTGATTTGTACATTACTTACCTTGAAGTCTCATATGGTATTCCTACATTGTTACTGAGCCTGAAATCTATGACATCAAAAATCCATGATTTTCATCTGTAAAAGATTAAAATCTATGATGATTTTCTACATAGCCCATGCAGCTCAAAACATTAAAGTATGTCAAGTTTGAGATATCTACGATTCCAAATTGGGAAACGTAGGAATCACCTACATGCCATTTTCACTGGGAATGCGAAGATTGACGGTGAAGTGCTCCTACCTCAATGGTGTTACATAGCAAATTAGACGGCCTTAATCATGCAATTAAAGCCGTCTAATTTAGAATTGGAGATATAGACGATTTCATAGAAAAATGACATGTGAAATATCGGCGGACAACCCTACTTACTCAGCAACAATGTAGAACATTTGAGGGCGCGAAAGCGCCTGAAAATGTCTTACACTGTTGCCCGTAAAAATCTGTGTAAATATTATTGTGCATAATTGAAATGAACTGAGCAGCAATGCTACGAAAACATGGAGATGAACGCTGACATTTCTAGAATATCTTTCACATGCATCGATTCATATATCATATTACGAGACACATTGTTGCCTTCCGCTTTTCACATTACATCATAGTTAAATGAACCACAATTTGTTGTTTGATTATTATGACTAAGACACCTACACATGGGTGGATAACAATGTGATTCATGATAAACTCGGGAAAATGTCGAACTGATACTGAACATTCGTTACAAAACTACTACTTACAAATAAAATTAGTAACATTTCTCTTCGAAACACATAGCTGTGTGAAAACAACAAGCCCTTACATACGAATTACGAATCTATGGGATGGATTGGTAAATAAAACCTTTACTTCATAGGACATCTCATAGCAGATACAAAGAAGAAGACAAAGTATACATTTAAAAAAGAGAATTAAAGATAGCTGAGTTCGTTTAGGTCTCTGCACACTGGGAAACGAGACAACAAACAGCGATGGATTGCTGAGTCTGCCTATTCAATCATTTCCATTTGTCACAGCCTTGAACCTGGGGCCCGACCGACAATAAATAAGAGCAAGAGTGAATAAGCATGAGAACACGACATTATCCTGCGACAATTAACCAATTGGACTAGTTGCCTACATGGAATATCAATAATAAGAGCTGCGAGTCTTGTCGGCCACCTGATAGCGATCAGATGACAATAGTTCTTGCCAAAAGCCGATACTCTACGTTGTGGAGATGAAAGCTTCGACATGCTTTAGATATTAATTTCAAGTTTGATAATGAATCAGCATCTAATTGATAGCAATTTCCCAATTGGTCGGCTGTACATGATGGCAGGATAATATACTTCAGTTCAATCAAATGTATTGAGTTGGAATGATTGTCATTCAAAAGAATTTCACAATGTGCATTTCAGATACCAAATGAATACATTGTTCTACCCTGCAGGACCTCTAGGTCTTACATGATAACCCATCCGAAGTATATCATAGAAACAAGCGAAATTTTCCAAATGCAAAATATAAAGTAGCTAAATAGCGACAACAATCTGAAGCAATGGGTTTGACCGTGAAGTTTGCAAAGTAAAGGGTTAACTTAGGCAACACCTACAAACAAACATCCTGTTCAGATACACTGTTTAAGAAGGAGAAATTCAAACAACTTGTTTTGCTTTCACCATCAAAATTATGCACTAATTTCCAATGCCTTCAAGAAACTTCCAATCTTCAAACAGAACGGAAAATAATTTCCTCTTTAATGTTTAAGTGAAGATATTGAAATTTGTTTCTTAATGGAAATGTTAAATAGTGTTAGATGCAAGTTCCCTTTAGAAATATTGTCTCACTGGTATGAAGTCTATTATCTCTTGCTATTAAAACACATTTTATTTAAGATGAATTCTCACGGGGAACATTCCTCACGTGAGGAGATATCATCAAAATGAGTTCTTGTTTTGTTTATCCTACAAAAAATATCTGATAAAGTTTTCATCATAACATAATTAAGGTTAATGGAGAAAAATACATGTAGCTTTACTTAATATTCAACCTTACATTTTAACAATACAATATATAATGATCTTTATTAGATTGTATTGTAAAGAAGAGATAATAAGTAGCTAAGCTGCTGTGTTCAAAAATCAATATACCTGCGTTTTAGAAAGACCATTTTGTAAAATCCTTGAAACCTAGCATTAATTTCATAGATGAATACAAAACCTGTGAAACATGGATACGCACACATTATGTGGTTATACATGTATGTATATTGAACATTATAAACTTTTTTGCGATGAGGACATTTTATCGGCGAAAACTTGCAGTGATTTTTCATATTGTTAAATTAGTTAAATGATATTTCATTTAGTGGCTAATTATTGCTATCATCTTCCTACATTTAGGCGTCTCATCTGCAATATGAAACCATTATTAGAAATGGCCTCAGGCCATCTGGGCAAACATTGAGCAAGAAAAAAAAAACGCTAATTTTTCCGTGTTCCGAATGCTGATGTCAAAATAATATTAGATGAATGTAAATACAATAACACTATTCGGCAAATGTTTCGCGTCAAGACGCTTGGCTGCTGCCGTTATTGATTTTGATTTTGACGTGTAGTGAAATTTTTCCAATTGAAATGTTACAAATTGTATCAATTAGAGGTGAGAATCGAATACACATTTCCACATCATTAACTGAATACTCTCTGGACTAAATTGTTTAATGAGTATTGACGAACAAGAAAATTTTGAGGTTGATTTGCTTGAAGAAAAAGAAAAGCAGTAATATACTAAAAATTGTAAGGAATAAATCATTGCAGGTTAAAGAGGTCATATCACATCGCGTGACAGAATTGACGGTTATCACAGTTGAAAAAATTATTGACAATGAAATGAGAGAGGAAATCGACACACTGTACACGACTAGATAAAGACATGAAATCTCCAGTCAACTATTCGTAGCCACATCAAGGCGTGATTTTCTGTTGCAGAGATCGATTTTTTGTTATCGAAGAAAATTGACAATGTTGAAATTGAAATTTTTCGAGATTCAGGCAAAAGAATTTGATTTCAGAATGTCAAGGATACTAA
Organism: Prostheceraeus crozeri; assembly: GCA_907163375.1. NCBI lineage: Eukaryota > Metazoa > Platyhelminthes > Polycladida > Euryleptidae > Prostheceraeus > Prostheceraeus crozeri. Next base: position 196,936 of record CAJQUW010008619.1, read on the forward strand.
TTATCTACTGAGAAGATTATCAATGATTCTGATCTTCTTCCAACAAGGTAAGAAATTTTCAACACCAATAATCATCTATAATACGCAATTGTTACATCTACTCGTACTTTCTACATTTTTAAAAAGAAAACGCAACCAATTTCACGAGCCATTGATGCACAAAATAATGCGGTGCAAAGTAAAAGGCAACCCTTCAAGTACGAGCGGTGGCACCTCCCAACAGGCGGCCGGTCTCACAAGGCTATGGTTAGAAAGCCCTCAAGTGCGGCGAGCGGTGGCACCTTCCCAACAGGCGACCGGTCTCACAAGGGTATAGTTAGCAAGCCCTCAAATGAGATCGATGGTGCCTCCCAGCATGCGGCCGGTCTCAAAAGTTTATGTTTCGTGGGCCTTCAAGTCAATAAATTATCAATACGTGCTTCAGGAGAAATATTAGTAGTATGTATTATATATCGATGCCATGTACTTTGGAAGAGAAGATAGGTAGAAAATTCCCAGAAATTCTATTGAAATGGTATTCTTATTAATGAGGATACCAATGTAATCGGTCGATGAAATCGAAGCTTGTAGCTAAGTTCACTTCCATTAAAGGCGGTATTTGTTGCTGATGCATTGATATAAGTCAGTTCTACAGTCTTGTGTGATTAATTGACATCTGCCGCGAGGCATGGGAATGGAAATGGTGAACCACCCACTCCTTATTATGATCCTCAAAGTAAAATAAATCAATGTAAAGGTTGCAATAGATCAATGCAAAGGTTAAAACAATGCACGAAACATGGAAAGATTGCAATGTGCAGTCAACCGGAACTCTCCAATGTCGACAGACACTGTGTAGACTATTGTGAAGAGGTCGTCAATGGTGAAATATTCTGATGCTAGTGAATATTGAAAATTTCGTTCAAATCTGTGTGTTGAGAAGTCAGGAAGGAGCAAATCCAAGCACATGCAGCTGTATTTATTGCATTCAAAAGCAGACTATCTCTTTGCATTGTTAATCATCTTTTACGGAAGTTAGAGCGTTAAGTGTTGCCCACCCTGTGTACTGACTTCCTGGAACCAGACCGTTGGAGCAGAGCCTGATCTTCCGACTATTCACTGAATGAAAGCAAGAAAATATTATAGCCAAAGATCGGCAATGATAAAATAATATCATTTTATTTTGAGGAAAAATAGTATCATTTTATTTTTGAAAAATGATATAAAATGATATCATCAAACATTTTTGTTCCATTACATTTTCTAATCGTGGATTCTTCGCATTTTGTATTGAAGCAAATTTTGTCTCTCTCGTTTGTTCTGCCCATGTCCTTCCCCACTGGTTGATTCATGTAGCGAAAAGCAGCAGGCTATTGTCTGTATCACACAAATTGTCAAACAATGCAGACAATAAAGACCGCCGTTTTCTGGGATTAGCTCTACATGTACAGTGCATATCCCTACATGCACAGTACTTCCAGTAGGACTATGATTGAATATTGAACTCATTAATAACTGTCTTGATGTTTCTGAAATCTTTTTTCGTATTTTAGATACTGTTGGCCTAACTAACTGCTGTAATTCGAGTGTATAAAGCTTAAATCAAAACTTGCGATGTCTGATGTATAGGCCATAGGTCCTACCTAAGTTTTAATACACAAGAAGCTTTGTATGACTAAACTGCTTTCTTCTGCCTTCAATTATTTGGAATATGCATGCAATCTTATTTTAATTTCATTGCTAGGAGCAGTAAAAGTAGCATGGTAGCAGTGTAAATCGAAAAATACGGATGACTAAATCTATTTACATTGTAGGCCTACGTATATTTCACTAAAAAATGGTACATTTTCATTATAAAAATAAAATGATAACATTGCAGATCACAGATTATAGCATTCATATGCTCAACAAATACACAGCAGGTCATTGAACTTTGTAACGCCATCATGATGCATGACACGAATTCGTCTACAATCAGCCGACTGCATACTTCATACGGATGATTAATAAGGAGCTGCCAATGGAGTTGCATGAGTTATCATGATGATGACGCATCGAGTGATAACTTGCTAATCCTCATATCCAGGACTTCTCAAGGTTTTGACCAGTTTTCCTGCCGAATTCAAGAGTTTTCAAAGTCGCGGATGCCCAGCGATGATTTCTTGCTGGTATTCAATTTGTCCCGAGCGGATTTAAGCACTTAGTCCGACAGCCAAAACGAGCTTCTACAGGGAACGAGGCCGAAAGTGAGACTTTCACAGAATGATGTGCATCCTCTGCCTACTATGAATCGGTGTGCCTGCCGAGTTCTATTATGAGTTCCTCTTCTTGTCAGACAGGATCAAAGAAAAACACAAGTAAATCCAATGGGACGCAGATTGCAGCTTTTGGTTAAAATGAAATGTTCTATGTTTTATCACATTTAACGAAAAGTACTAAGTCCAGAGTCATAATTTTTGACATGGAGTGTCTTCAGGTCATTTCCTATTAAGTGCATGTGCTATTATCATGCCTCTGATCTACAATGTATGTGAGAATTTGGTTGAATGTGGATAAAATTGATCAAAATGTTTTTTTTTATTTGCCGACATTAAGAGGCTTGCCAAATCTAAATGTGTTTAGCTTTATAGACATGGGTGCATGAACATGAAAGGAAATGACCTGAAGACATTCCATGCCAAAAATTGTGACTCTGGTCTTAGCACTTTTCGTTTAATCAGAGAAAACATAGAGAACTTCATATTAGCCAAAAACTGCAATCTGCGTCCCATTGGATTTACGTGTTTTTATTTGATCGTGTCTGACAAGAAGAGGAACTAGTGCAGATTCGTAGAAGGCATGGAGTGTACATAATTCTGTGAATGTCTCACTTTCGGCCTCGTTCCCTGCAGAAACTCGTTTTGGCTGACAGACTCGCCTTCGGCTCGAGGAAACGTGACTTTTGGCATTTTTGAAATCTATTGGATGTGAATAACTTCCCGATCAAAATGTCTTCGATTTCAGTGTTACTGCCTTTCTAGAAACATAGAGCACTGGAATGCATAGAAGATGGTACGCTTTTGTGCTTTGCTACGAAGTTACCTTGCACATTCCGTAGTCTGTCAATTTGATGTGACCCTCGCTGTCCATCAGCACATTGTCAAGCTTTAGATCTCGATAGATGATTCCGCGCTCATGCAGGAAATTCAGGGCAATGCAGATTTCGGCTGAGTAGAACCGGGAATGATCTTCGGGGAGCCGCAGTTTCCGTTGCATGTGATACATCAAATCACCACCGTTCACGAATTCAATCACAAAAAATAGTCTGAAATCAAAAATGTATTGAAAATATTTCAGTTGTACGAGAACTGCAATTATTTGGTCATAATGTCAATTAAACTTCATTTCACTTTCGGAATGTGTAGTAAAGTAACTGGAGCTTGAGTTCGGCTCATTGTTGGGTACTGCAGATTTTGCACTTACTTTGTGATAAGATGCATCGTCTGCGGATTTGCTGTCTGCAATGTCGTTCCAATGATTATGAGCCTCCGAATATGAAGAACTATTCTGGAATTGCCTCCAGATCTTCTATATAGCGTTATAATGACATCTTTCGACTTGCTTCGAGGTGAGTCTCCCGACTTATGTCGAGGTGGCGAAGATAATGTTCAACCTGAGCGGCTCTATATGACCGAACAATCCCTTGCAGGACGTCGTCTCTTCCTGTAGCACATAGCTAGGTCAATATTTTAGGTAATTGATAGTATCTGCATCCCAAGCCACAGCCATAATATGACTGCCACCTAATCAGCCTTATCCCGAGAATTCTACTCACTTACAGCCAGATCGAAACATTATGAAACACCTTCGCGCTAATATGACTATAAAAATATTAGCACACTTTATAAGTCGACCCAGTTGCACTGCATTAGTTCCACAAACACTGGAATTGTCTCAAAGGACCGAAAATACATCTCAAAGGAGTGAATCTTCAGCGACTTAAGATCCGTCCGATTAGGCCGTTATGGCAATTTCTTAGAAAATCTACAAGTGACTAGTAAACGTATGAAATCCTAACATTTGGCCTATAGATTCATTTCATTGAATACTAGCTTAGTTGACGAAAAGACAAAGGGTCAGCTAAAAGCTATGTTCTTCAAAAGGCAAGGCATACTTTTTCTTTGATTTCGCTGCCGTTAAGCTCGCAGGAGTACGAGACTGAGCTCTGTGTGTTACCGTCGTGCCGCACGGGTTTGTACCAACGCAAGCAAACTATCACCTTATACGAAATCTTTGCTTTTTCATCACGTAGAGGAATATTCAATGCCTGAAAATTTCCTGTTTCGTCCTCGAAATCTTGTAACTCATTAACACTCAACAACAACACATGATTCCGAAATTTCTACATGACAGAGTATTTGTTCTGTCAATTAGCTGTGCAATACAAGCAGCATGAAGATAATTATCTTACACGCGAGATTCATTTTTGAAGTATTGAAATATGTTGGTAACAACACTCTTTGACCTGTATTATAGGTAAATATATTTTGATTGGGTATTATATGAGAACCCGACGATCCGGGATACATGGGATGATGGCATAGGCTTGGTTTAATAAAATTACAACATTACAACAAATGTAGGTGCAATAAAAGTTTCATTGTGACTCAAGTATAAGACATACATGTAATGCAACAATCACTAATAAGTAAACAACATTTAATAAATATGAATAAGAAAATTAACAAAGTAACTTTTCTTTACATAATTTGCATAACTTTTCTGTGTATATAATTCAACATATTGAATGCTATTAACACTGATTTTGAATCCAAATTTAAAGAAACGAGGCATTTTAGAATCACTTGTGGAAGCTTTAAATTTGATAACAGAGCACGTAAATCAGAGGTCAAACAGGAACCATGTGACTCAATGGTTTTAATGGCATTTGTTAAAAAAATGATTCATTTTTTGTTGTGGCAGACGATGTACATGCTACTTACCGACTGTCCGTTTGGAAGCAAGAATGTAGACCAACCAGAAAGGGATGATTGGTTGCATATTCGAATACGTGCTTTTCAGTTTGAACCCAATCGATGTCCTGCAAAACAGAATAATCATTTCTGACTACTTTTGAATAAAGATGACTTTCTTTATCCTTTCTCAACATGTTGTTGATTAACTTTATGTTGACAGTATTTTCACAGGTAAAAAAACGCATTGCTCCCAGTCGTTAACAGTGGCCGCTATTTCACTACTTCATCACTGAAGTTTTGAAAACATCGGTTCCGTAGACAGATGCTATTGCTCATCACATGGCTTCACCATCGCAATCTGCACACCCTCATGGCTTCATCGATCGCCTACAGGTTCACGCGCGTCAGAAAGTCTTCGCTGACCACTAGATCTTCGAGAGATACTACAAAAATCCATCTGGCCTACGAAGATCGACAAATAATCAAAGAAAAATAAGAGTTATTTTTCAGACAGAACAGAGGGTGTGTCATTGAGACCAGCAAAATAATGTCTTGCTTGCCCTCGAAATTGTAGAGCATGTGCATCAGCATCATTTCCAAACTGCTGTAATAAGAAATCATGCATATACAAAATAACATGCCAACAATGCCAAAAATGCTACATAGGTCAAACGAACAGAACCAAAAGATCGAGAATCTACGAACACTTAACATCACATGAATCAGCTGTGTTCCAACATAAACAGACTCACCCTGGATTGGCAGATTTTAAGTGGAAAATGATAAGAACAAAAGATAATTGCGCACGAGTTGCTGCCGGATCTATTTTCATAAGGAAGCCAATTTAATGAATGGGTGTAAAGGGACGGGCATTTTATCCTTCTTATCGAAGTTTTGAATATTTTATAGTTTTGTGCTCTTCTTGAAATTCTGTCATCAATTCCTTTTCACTTGTACATACTGTAGACTTTTGCACAGCCATATGATTTACTTTTCTTAATGTGTTTTTAGATGCTAAGTTAAATAAGATTTCTTTATGTATTTCCTCCTTCTGTAGTGATAGATATCTGTAAATTTTACATTAGTTAGGGCCTACATGTAAATTTTGTATTCTATGATCTTTAATGTTTGTAAAGCCTGATTTGGCTCATTTGTACGTGACCAAGACTTCCGAAACGTCGTACAAGTAAAACAAATTATACCTTTTTTGAGGCGTTTTTCGCAAAAAAAAGAATAGAAAACACAAAAATCCACCTGATCATCCTCTTGTCTGCTACCTCCATTCCCCTCTTTTCTACACTTGTCGTGGCCCATGTCTCATTTCCGTCAGTCATCTAGCCGTTGATGCACGGATCAAATCTTTCCTTTCATCCAGTATGGACTTGCACGACTTGAGGACTTGTCCACCCAGTTTGGATTCATGCAGTCACAGCTAGCTGCCTCCGTTCCATAACCGGAGTCCAAGATGTCGAACAAGTGGAGGAAACGGGCAACAGCATCGCATTTGCATTCTTCCGACGCTATCTCTTTCATTGGGCTTCTGTTTCTCACAGCGGTCATATCACCTGAGTATCACAAAAAAAGTTCGACGCCGCTTTTATCAGACTACCTTCATACCACTAGTGTCCGTGCGTCCATGATAGTCCACAACTAGTGCAATATATTGAGTTACAGCCGAGACGACACTACCCGAAATGAAAACTACATGGGTATCTGCAGGTTGTTGAGGTTCCTCTTTCCTCCTGCAGTTCTCATCACTTTTGTCTGTCGACATCAATTTTCAAATATTTTACTTTTAGGCAGTCATTCCATGAATAAAGCTTTTCTTGCAGTTCTTCACTTTCTGCAGCCAATACGATATTGTCTGCTAACAGAATTTCATGAGTAAGACCTTCAGAAAAACCCGCACTGGTGGCATTGACGACGATTGTAAAGAGCAGTAGGGTTAAAAAATTCTTCAACTCCCGATTTTCGGAGTGCTCACTTGACCACGTCCCTGGTAACCCGGTCGAACGCCTTTTCAACGTCGAAAAAAGTGAAACTCGCAATCAGCGCACAATGTTATATTTATATGTTTATTTATATGTTCAATGTTAGATTATATCGCTTACGCGACCTCCAGTTGGATCATTGCTGACCTCTAAATAGGCATATATAATTACATTGTTCAGGTTATCTATGGTACTATACAGAACTATGCCCAGTGTGATGTATCATGGACGCCTAGACGTATGAAGCACCATATTTCATTTCATTTCATTTCATTTTATTCTGCGTCAATTAAGACAATATATCTAGCTTAATGTGTGCTTTATATATCTAGGCGTCCATGGATGGATCAGAGTTATCGGTAAAATTACCTTAGCCATTTCATGACCGCTTTTTTCATCATTGTTGACCGCTTATTAGCAAATAGCACCATAGAACAATGAAAATTGCATTTCTGTGCCCATCCTTACCAGACATGAATAGCAAACTACAATTTGCAAGGTGATGCTTCATCTGGTCATACTTCCAAATATATGAGAAAATCATAGATATCAACTACTTGATTGACAGAAAATCCAAGGAAATGATTCTTACAAATGACAAAAAAAATTCGCAAATCCATTTCCTTCGAATACGAAAATAAACATCTTATTGCATTTTTCTTAGATAAATTTACATATTGCTATAAAAGCTAGCAGGAGTTGCACTTTTGCTCTGTGACTTACGTAATACATTGTGTTATATAACACTTGGTTCAGACTTAAGACAAACAGTGTTGTGAAAACATCTCACTGTTTCTTGAAGTTGCAAAAAGTGACGATTCATTTTATTTAATCTTGTTAATAAAACATTGAGCGAGTTCCGTCAGTTGACCTAATCTTTCACACTGAAGTAACAGCCAACTACCATTCGGTCATATTTTACTGAATTATTTTATATTGGTTCATTGATCCATCAACAAACTTCGAGTCATTTTGAAAATCATTTTTTCAAAATTTCAAAAATTTTTTTCATCAGAGAAATCTTCATTGAACCAATTTTTTCAATGTGATAATAATTGTCCCTAAATGAGTTGTCTGATTACTAGAGCATAAAAAATACCCTTTAGCCTCATTTAAGTGATATTCTATTCGGAATCGTGCAAGAATAGACTGTAGATTGCCATTTGAATGTCTTAGACTCGTAAGCTTGAAGCATGTGCCGGGTAGTCTCTTTCAAACAAATCATTCGATAGTTTCAGATGTGCTGCATTTTCCGATGCAACGGAAGGGTACTCATTATCTAAAGCTATATATGAATATTTCAAAAATGGGCGAGATTCTATTCTCGACACCTTAGGGCCTCCTTCTACCCTCTGAATACGTCCACTGAATCATAGAAATCAACGATACTTTCATTATCTACCTTATTGGCATAGATATAAATGAGGAAGTGAATATGAGAAAGAAATTCGGAAATGATGACAGGGGGTCATGTGAACATGTATGTCGAGCTATTAAATGAACCACATGAGGTGCGAACACATTATTTTTTTGCTTCTTCGATGTTACTTTCCCAATGACATTGGGACACTTAATTTCTGTCAAAAGCGCTCATCCTAATATTCGTTAAAGAATGCCATCCTCTCTGCCACACTGGAGCTTGTTCTTTACATCATTTTTCGACGAATCACGAGAATGACCAAATGAGCTGGAATCTTGATCAAGTTTTCATTCCTGAACAGATTAAAAGATTTTCTAACCGCATCAAAGAAAAAATCCTAATTTCTAAGTATTGCAGTTCTATATATCATTTATGATGATTTAACAAGAATTATGCATCATCGGATGCTAGCAATCATGGGTGATACGATAGCTCAGTTTGTTAAGAAGTGCAGAAGCATTGAAGGTTCAGCCAGGGTTCGAGTAAAGGCCTTGTACTTTTATCGGGAAAGTGATTAGTAAAAAAATGCGGAAAGGCAATATTGAATGCCATGATTCAAACTGCAGTTTGCACTGTGCATCTTGCACGCTCCTAGACTTGTCTGTTTAACGTAAATACAGACATTGTGCGTGTTTAATTTAGATCTGGAATCCTTCGATATGCTTTCAGGACTGTTTTCGATACAGTTTCAGGTCTGTTACTTAGAATCCTTTGATACAGTTTCAAGTCTCATCTGCAATTTCTCGATGCCATGAATAATTCACTCCACAAAACAGTTGAAATTCATCCTTCTTATCGATAAGGTTTCCATGGCATTTTCCATGATACACATATGATGAAACCTGCGTCATTGAGAACAAAAAAAGATTCTGCTAATCTGTTTGCTGTAGCCTGGAAGCAGGCGACATTGTCAGCAACGTCCAAGAAATGGACCGAAATGATATCGTATTTCATGAGAGATATAATTATAGAGAGATTTATTTCTCTTTGAAAACAATGCTCGTCATGAAAATCAAAACCCTGGAAGATGACGACATTGAACAGCATGAGATAAATCACTCACGCTAAGAGGTTTAGACGCCAGACGGCAAAGAGTTTACTGGGGAACAAAACAGAAAGAATACATTAATATCTGGGTTAGAAAATCCCTGAGTACGTTCTGAATACAATTGAGAAGTGCAGTGGATTCCTTCACATATATTAAGTAATGAGGGAAACCAATTTCATTATTAAGCTGTACGGATTGAATTATGATTACTGCTAACATGAGACTTCATGGTATCAGTTGAGTCAAATGTTAAGCTATGAGTCATCTGGATGTTTGGCTGAAATATTGAGGTAAAGCAATGCAAAGCCCAACATTTCGCAGTTTCACGCTTCCTGCAAAAATCTTGAAAGTGCACAAGTAAAATCAGTCCTCAGTGAAATCTGGTGAAAAGAAGTAATACCAATACCTGTCCAATCTAGGTCTGATATTTAGCTTCTCTGATTTTGCAAACATCTATGCACGTACGGTTAGATATACTATCACCTAGATATAGAATTAGATAAAATGATGGCAGTAAAACAAACAATTGTTAATCACCTTGTTCTCTCAAGACATGTATCATGCGAGCGTATATACCTGTAATGATAATTATGTTTAAACACATTCGCTATGATAGAACCCGAGTACTTATCTTAATTCAGCACATCAGTAATCTCCATAGTAATTGGAAAGTAAGACTTTTTAAACTTAGAACTAAAATACATGTATTTGTCACATCATATACTTCCAACCACCCAATTGATCAATGCTGTATTTTATTGAGCTGACTCTAATAATCAAAATGTACGATTTTAATGAAGTAAATTGCTTGTTGACCGATCACTCTTAAAATCATTTCACTGTTCATTGCATGTGCCATAAACGTCATATTGAAAGTAATAGCAGAAGTATTGAAAGTAGATATATTTATATGTCCTAGTGCTGCATATGATTTGTCTCAACAAATTTTGCCAAGTCACCTAGCATGCAGTTGCTCTATCATTTAGAGGTACATGTATGTCCCTTCAGCAATTGAAAAGTTACAATTTAAATACAAAACTATCATTTCCACCAAAAACACTGAACATTTGCGATAAAAACTAGGAACACCTAAGTCATACAAGCGAAAATGAGAATGACGCTTCATGAACTGAAGGCTATTGCTATGTTAGAGTGCTAAACGCGAGTGTCATCAGAAATAAATAATCCCCCTAACCCAGTAGCGATAGCAGCTCCACACTCGCACAGATTGTGCCTACGTATTAACCCTACAAGTGAGAGCACTGGCACTCCCCATAGAATAGACGACCAGTCTCACAAGGTTAGTAAATAGGTCTATAAGCGGTGCCCCAGTTCTCGGGCTGGTGCGCCGAAAGTGCAAATTTCTGATATTTTGCTGATTTCAATGATTATTTATTCATTCTATCGCATACTTCCGAGTCTGATCCCGTTCAACATGGAAACATATGAAAAACGGGAGCAAGCAAGCATCTTATATCTTCGTCACAACAAATACTGAGAGAAAATGTGTGCAACAATTTAAGAATATTTTCAATTCTGTGGGCTGCTTCCTAATTCTGGACATTTAATTTTTATATAATTTGTATGGAGTTTCATGAAAATCACGACTACATCATAAATTAAACGATGTATTTCCCATCATTGAGAAAAAATGAGGTAACACTAAATCCTTCAGTGATGAATCAAGTTCGTGATAAATCATTTTGGGCCACGAAATCTCAATTTCCTCAACCTCAGAATTTCGGAATCTCAAAGTGAAGTCCTAATACAGGAAATGTGCTCCTCAATACGATGTGATTAGGAATTGCACACCCATAAACAATTATATGGCAGTGGCTCTAACAAATGTCATTCAGAAAGGCAGGTCGATCACCCAAATGTCATCTCCAGTTTCCCGGGCACTTTATTTAAGCCGAATTTGCATTTAACTCGAAAAGTTAACACTTATACACGAAATAAAATACAGACCCTGCTTTCCAGATTTCAACGTCTTAACTAACTATATCCAGAACTGTAGATAACGCAAGACGAATTATTTTTTGCTGGTGCACTATTTTTTTGCTTAGTGCTTTAGAGTGACTTTGAAATTTTCGGTGCACCGGTGCCAGCAGGTGCGACTAGCGCACATCTCTATTAGCAAGCCCCCTGCGAGAGCAGTGACACGCCTCCAGCAGGCGTCCAGTCTCTCAACGTCATAGCAAGCCATCAAACAACGGTCTCTCCCAGCAGACGGCCTCCCAGAAGTTTGTTACATAATATTTGGATGAAGCATGGGTTAATAAAGTACAACCCTATACAAGATTTACATTTTATCATGACTGATTTTTGATTTAATCTATTTATTCTGTTTATCACTTAACAATGGTTCATTACGTGACTGAGTCGCATTTGTTCCAAAAAGCAGTTTCTTTCCATTAAGAAACATATTTTTTCAGAACTGCATTATTCTTATCAATTTAAGAGTACTACTTCTCAAAGGGAACGCAAAATAACCCAGAAATGCTCACAACAAAATGAATGTCGCAGCTACGAATACGAATAATAATAATGAATGAGTCAGTCTATAAAAGATTAAGATAATATTGCAATTAAGATAGGATTAGTTGTGGCCATGGGTAAGTACAGTTCTCAAGTTTCGTGCACAAATATGATTCAACCTCTTTTGATATCACAAAGTTGCATCGAAGTTGATGATAAGATAAGAGATAAGTCAAGGCGGCATCTTATTGAAAATCATTCCTTTTACATAATCGCCATAAAGCTTTTCTTTACTGAACTCTAAAGTCTGTAAAAAGCAAACATGATTCCGTGTATTCAGTGCAAGTTCGTCCGATAGATAATGCTATTCTAATTTCAAATGCGATATCACTCGGACATCGTAGAGCAGCCTCCTATCTTTCCCTCCTCTATCGCTATTATCACGGTCTTTGTTCTAATGAACTTGCTTTTGCTAATATAGGTTCCTGTTCTTATGCCAGGGGCATAATCCTCGTGATCTGTCTGAGTATTTCAAGAAGATTTTCTTTCATAGAACAGTAAGGTTATGGAGCAAATTCTATTTGTAGGCATTTCCAACATCTATTAGTGTCGAATCATTCAGCCATCACCAAGTATTCAAGAGGGCTGTTGATAAGCTCTCACTAGGCTCCATGGAGAATTGATGATTTAACCCATTAACGCCCAAATTTTTTTACTTGTCATATTGTGTTGAAAATCTCAGAAATCTACTTTAATAGACTATGCTAAAGTCATGTTAAAGTTTCAATATGATAGCACTTTTAGTTTCGCCGGTATCGACACGCAGGATTCCATTGCCATCTTGATCTTTAATAATTGTTAGCAAATTCATTTTCACAACACATCCGAAGTTGGCATACAAGAAGAATTCGCCCGACCTCCCTCCCGTGCAGTGTAAGAATGAAGATGAGATCAATATAACTTGATATAACCAGGGCTACGAATGATGAGCCGTGATAAATAACATATCCCCCAGTAATACTTAATACAACAATATATTGACAATTTAATAAAAGTCCTGGTGTTACTTTTTTCTGCAATAATATTTCAAATGTATTCAAATGCAAGTTTGAGTAATAATTCAAAATTTAAAGAGAGGGCCGTAGGGATCTGCAAAATAATGATGCTTGGTTAGATAAGTTTCTTAACCGCAGCCAATTGCAACCGTGAAAATTTCAACAGTAACAGTCCGTTACCCCTAGAAATATATCCGACTATTAATCGCATGAACGTATACCCTCGTAGAATCAATAACCTATGCAGGGCCTTGTAGAGGACCCTCTTTCTATGCATGCTATAATAAGTTACATAAGCTTAACGAACCTATATCATAACTGTTAGTTGTCTATTAGTTATGATTGTAATATAATTATAACTATTATATATTAACTATACTGTGGTCTCCGTGGCACAGTGGTTAAGTGCTTGGCCTATCGATCTTTTGGTCCAGAGGTCGAGCCCCGAAGGTGTCATTGGAAGTCGGCAGGAAGGGCATCCGGACTAAAAGTACTACAACGCTCCATTAGTCTGACTAAGCCCCAAGGTATGAGGATATGAAGTAAAAGCTTCTTTTTTCATATGAATGATTAACTGTCATCTCGTGCCACAGATGGTTAAGTGCGTGCCTATCGGATCGTTCAGCCAGAGGTCGAGCCCCCGAAGTTAAAGTACTACAACGCTCCATTAGTCTGACTATGTCAGCACCGTCCAAGCCCCAAGTATGAGGAGTAGTGACGTAAAAGCTTCATTTTTTCATATATTAACTATACTAACTAACCATTCATCATCATGATGTGACTATAACATCAAGATGATTTCGTTAAATAAATTGAACCCGCTTTTTATTATCAAACGTTTGCGACGATGCTCGATGGAGATTTGTTAAAATTTTAAAACACAAATAAGTAATCACAAATTAGGAGGTCTATAGCTAGTCGCAAAAGCTAATAACGCAAACGTAGAATCTTTTTTCAAAATCGTGTGAACTTTAACCGTAACTACATTATAACCGCATTTATCACAAGTCTCGACCAGGAGTGCGACAGTTATAAATTGATGCAGAAATTCTCATTACTTACTTCTTCGTCTGTCACAAGCTCCTTTTTAATAACTTTCATTGCGTAGATTCGTTTCGTTCTCCTATGCTCCACTTGCAGCACTTTAGCATATGAGCCACGCCCAATGACTCGTAACAATTGGAAGTCCATTAATCCAATCTTATTGCCATTATCGCCAACAGTATCTTCCACAATTTCGGTAGCGCTGCTCACCACTTCCTGTACACAATGAAATAGACAGTTAAATCATTGAATTCGATGGGGGAAATCAACAACAATGTTGGAAATTAAATTCGACTCTAAGAAATAAGCAACAGTTATTAACAAGAATGAATTTGAATTACGACAAAACACTTTAAAACTTAAGTACGTAGATTCGTATGCATAGAAGCTTCCTCCTATCAGTTTTCTCAAATAGAGAAATCCATAAAGATATGATCTTTGCCAATTACCTTTGTTGTCTTAAAATAGATAAAACATGGCTTTCGTACTCGCTCCGTATTTACAAGTGAAGCAACTTTTTTATTATACAATACGTTTATTCACAATAGAATTATCTTAACAAGCAGGAAAGAAAATATGTCATCACATACATGTACAGCACTGAGATAGCATTATATCAATTTCCACTGAGGGACCTCCGATAAGATATTTCGAAATAGCTGAAAACTGCTACTAGCAGCCAATAATGAGAGGTTTCACGGTTATCACAAAACGATATTACGGAGCTCTCATGCTTGATTTATCAGGCATGATGCACGTTTATAATTTTTACACTTTTGAGCGAATTCCTGCTCGAATGTTTAATTTCAACATCGAGTATCAGATCTATTAGCCCGGGAACTACTGACAGTTTCTTCCAAAATTCGCGCATTGGATTTGTAGATATTGAAACGCTGAATACAAAAATCAAATTCTGAAGTGTCAAAGCTTTCGTTTATAGGTAAGGTTAAAGAATTCCCATTGGAATCCAATGGTAAAAATTTAAGAAATATCTATGGATTGTGAAACACGTCAATTTTCGTGCATTTTCTTTATTTTATACACTGTTAGTCAGAATGCCATGAAATTTAAAACATGATTGAGTTCAGAGCATGAACCTCGATATAAAAATTGAAGTGGGTCACATGATTCAGTATTTGATGTCTGAGGCCTCTACAAAATGAGCAAAATCGTCAAAATTAAGTCAAAACATGAAATTTACTCATTTTTTAGAGGATCTCAAAAATCAAATACTGAATCATGTGACTCATTTCAACTATTATATCGAAGTTGATGTTCTGAACTCAATCATGTTTCAAATTCCATGGCAGTCTGATAAATAGTTTCTTTTCTGCAAAAGAAGATGTACGAAAATTACCAAGTGTTATTTAGCGTTATTATTCAGCGTTTTAAGATCTACAAGTCCATGCTATTAAGCCCTTTGTGTGAGAATTTAGGAAGAAAGTGTCAGTAGCCCCCGTCCTATATGTCACTGTTCGATTGAAAATATAACTTTTTCATTTGTCATTTCAAGATATCTAAGTTGCTCCACAGAAATGGATTCTTAGACCATAGATACAAAAGTATAGTCATGCAAAATGATAATTGAAAAAGAAATACTTATTCTTCTGTGAATTGCACCAGTTGGTCTACTCAGCGTGTGTCAGCACTACGATTTGAGGTTGCAGCCTATAATTTTTATAAAAACAAACACGCACTTTAAAGATGATGAATGAGACACGAATCGCAACGGGCTATAAACGGGGCAACTAGTAATGTAAATGCTTTGATGACTTCATCGCCAGAAATCACAGAACAATTTGAAAATATTGAATGTATTCAACTTGGCCGGATCGATGCTGAAACATCTCTTTATCCTGTGTCTTCTCATCATTAACCATAGAGTTATGCGATCTCTTGCAGTGTTGCGATTCTTGGCGTAGGGTGAAAAAACGCGCAAGGTCGAAAAACACGCGCACATGTATTTCCTTACAAATAAGCCAAAATGGCAACTATGATCGCTAATATTTGATGAAACGAATTTTTACAAAGCTTAAATTTGCAGATCAGATAGTAAGAGCTTTGGTATTTTTCAGGACAAGTCAAATACACAAGTGTCTTAAGTGGTAAATGCATACGAGCAGTGGGCCTATAGGCCATCCATTGAGTGAGATGTTAATGAACCTAAATGATCTTTGATAGGCTATACATGTGGCTTATCTAGAAACTGCATGTAATTTGAAATTTTGATATCTTGATTTTGATATTTTAGAAACAAAATTTTCTATTATCAAAAATTAAAAATAGAAGTCGAAAACTTAAAAAACACGCAAAATGGATAAAAATACGCTGACACGCGCAAATTGTCAAAAAAACGCGCGCGCGTGTAAACACGCGCGAATCGTAACACTGATCTCTTGTAATAGAAACTCAATGCGTCATTAATGTATAATTGCCTCATTAGCTTGTTTCCAAAAATAGCAAGCATTCTCAGAGCACCTGTCGAATGAAATTTGTACAGGTATCTAATTCCACCTGCGTTCTACTTCATCATTTACAACTGTCGTATCCATTTCATCAGAATAGTGGCTGTCAGCCTCAACATTTGTTTAACGACAGCAAAATTGAAGTTTCATATCAAATTTTCATTGCAGGTATTCAACTGAATCCTCGTGACAACGTTGGCTACAAGACGATTATCACCAAATATTCGGTGCAATGTCAGAATATTTTGCGACATCAAACAAGTGTAGATATGATGATAAAAGCGAACAAGAAATATCTGCTTTGTTTCTACGCGCACTGATGTTACATTAACTTGAACTTGAGTTGTTTCTATTTTTATTGCTGAAGTTCAACTGTTTGCATAGAGTGACAACCGTCTGAAAATCAAAATAATTGTCAGGAGTGCTCAGTGAGATCTAAAAGACAACGGACTAAATTCTCAATTCATCGATTCTTTACATCAAAATTGCAAGGATGCAAAAACGACTGAGAAATTAATGTGCGTTTCACTTTTTTTACATTAAAGACATTTATTAAGTATGAAAATAAACTGTTAAGACAACATCATCAGCGTAGGTGTAGATATTCAACTAGATATCATAGCGTCATCAAACGATGCGACATGAGGGTACAAAGCCCATGAAACCTGCATGATTTATCATATTGGCATAGCACTATGTAAATTGAAGGTCAAATTGCGGATCACAAGTCAGTCAGTTGAATTAAAACTAAACGGAAAAGAAGTGATCGAAAGTCAAGAAATTTATCTGTGAATGAATTAAAGGTGTTGCTTTAATGATTCAATGCCTCCGGCTTTCACGAGGTCGAAATGATATTTCACTGCGCCTTGCTCTTGGCACCACCATGAAAAATGGCTTGCCGGCTGGGAATCGAACCCAGTCTTCGAACTGTCGACCTGTGCTTCGCTGGTCTTGGTGATCTTCATGCCGCGTTAGCAGTTCGAAGACAGGCCATTTTTCATGGTGGTGCCAAGAGCAAGGCGCATTGAAATATCATTTCGACCTCGTGAAAGCCGGAGGCATCGAATCATTAGATCGACTGTCTGAGGTCGCCTGGAAGCGGCCCCCTGATGATCGCCTGGGCGCTTGTCCTGATAGAAATCCCTTCAGTTTTATCAGGGCTACCTCAGGTTGCATCCTCTTGATTGTCTTGGGTTACATTTCAATCCACATTTCCCTTCTTGTAGAATTTTTTGTAATTTAGCTATGGTGTAATGTGAAAAAGAAAGCAGCTATGTAATAGTGTTGCATCGACGGAGTTGAAAGTTGAATTAGAAATCTCAGTTGGCGAAAAGCATAACTGCTAGCTTCTTCCCTACATTGTTGCATACATGTTTCAAATTTCATTTTCTTTTATTTTTTGTTAATATATTGTTTGCATACAAGAGTTCTTCTATCTCAATTACCCATAATTTTATTTACAAATATTTTGAGGGTGACTACACACCCACACACATATGACTCTCAATGTCCTGTATTGCTGTCTTCAAAAAATAGCGCTATTGTCACGCATTGTCAATGTTATAGAATTCATGTCAATTACCAAGACTACAAGAGCAGCTTATTTGCCATGTCCTTGACTCTGACCACTACAATTTCTATCCTGTGAAGGTGGTGTAACCTCCAATCCGGCAGCACTTGATGTCCTAAGTAATCTGATGTTTGTTGAAAGGAATGATTTAGAGCAAACATCGATAATCCAAATTCATGATTATTGATAAATGCATACTGTTTTTACTATTGACTCCTGATGTATAAAGATGTGACACCACGAAAATCACGGGTGCACCACTTTTGGCTTCATATGATGACGGTATGACTAATTGTTCTGTTTTTTATTATGTGGTATCCCTAGCAAGAAGGAAGTCGACAGGAAGGACTTCTGCACTAAAAGTATCACAAACTTCCTGAAAAGTCTCTATGTCTGCATGAAACTGAGTTGACGCTAAAGCTTTATTCATTATTCATTCTATTTTTGAAACATCGTTTAAATATGAGCATGCGCTTGTCTAAACGGATACAGATGACTTCGCTACACCGATAATATAATTTCAAAACACGGAAATTACTTTGATATTGATTGTCACGATTTAAGTTGCGAAATCGATCTCTGAATTCAATTTTTTGAAGTAAAGCCGCAACCAAACTTCTCATGACATGCAATTCCACTCTAGATCGTTCGTACACATTTGTTTTGACTTCACATTATAATATTGAGACTTCGAACTAACATCATCCTTTGCAAGCGATGATCATTTTGTGTCGTGTTCGTATACATGAGTTGTAGTATCACATTATTGTATTGAGGGATTTACACTAAAAGGTCGCATCCAATTTGGTCGCAAAAAGTCACAAAAGAAAAAAGATCGCATCCGAAAACTTCACATCCGAATTCGTCACATTCAAAATATTCTATATTGTATGTTTCTTCATATTAAGAACATATACATTGACTTTGTATTAGTACGGTCACTAGTGAAACAATAACCGCTGTGAACTAATTTTGGTCTACCTTTCTGGGTTTTTCCTAATCGTAGCTGTTCATCTGAATTCTCCATCATTAAATTTATCAATTTATGCTCATAACACGTCTTACTCTTGATTGTACCTTGACAGAAATAATTCAAGTGATGGAATCCGATTAAATAATTCAATTTTAGATCACGTGATAAAAATAAAAAATCATTATAGCACTCATTGAAATAAGGAAACATAGTTGTTCCGCATAGAAATGCTTCGAGTTGATCTAAGCATGGACTGATCTGAACTTGGGAGATATCTATTCTTAATAATCCCTATCTATGCCATGCCCTGGCATGAGCACCATGGACCCATAGACTTCGCCCTGATCTACCAATGAATTATCAGCTTATTGATCGATCAAACTGCGACCAATCGGAATCCAATTGAGACGAAAATGGAAGCACGACCAATTAGGATATGGGGGGAGGGGGCGAATTCGTATGCGACGTTTTCGGACAATGCGGTATTGATACTTATGATTTCGACTTAAGACTTATAAACCACCGTTATCCTTTGAAAGCGATGATCATTTTGTGTCGCGTCCTTATACATCAGAAGTCCATGGTTTCAGCAATAACGAGCAAGTTAGGAGCTGTTGATGTTCTTCTATTTATTTCCTTTACTCTGTAGATTTCATTCCGTTAGAAAAGTGCATAGGGTAACAAATAACCGGAAATAACAAACTCACAAAGTGTAACCCAAACTTCAACTTGATATTTCTGATGTCTCACCAATGTATTACTTATTCAGGACAGCAAAACAGCGATTTTGACAATACATTATAGTTCACAGACAAACTTCATCCCCAAAAGATTGACATCAATATCTCGACAACTGTCACTGATCAATCGTAAGAGATACAGCTGTCTGTCTAACTTTGGAATGTAGAGTGCAGCAAACTCTGTGAATATAGACATTAGACAAGATCGGATGGCCGTCATCTAAGATGTCAATGTTGACGAAATGTCTGTCTTAGATAACATTAGGGGAACAGGTTTCGATACAATATATGATTCAATTTTAGTGAAATATGATATTACTGTTCATCTAAAATAAGTAGCTTGCATTAAAGCAAAATTATCTATTCCGGCAGTAGAAACACTTGGAATAAATGTGGAATAAATATTTTGTATAAATTATTTTTGATGAACAAAATCGATAACCAGAATATGATTACATTGGCCTTTTCACTACGGATGGGAAAATGCCTCACGACTGTTCAATACCTGGTATGCCATGAAAAAAATCGTGGTAGAAGGGCATGCAGATGAGGATAGCGATGAAGTGCTTTTGACAAACTAATGCGTTAGCTTTTTTAACATCATGATGTTATACCATGAAGTTCTGCTAGAGCAACATTGCACAGTTTCTCAAAATTCTCAGTGAAATACATACAAAATAAGATAAATGTTTCAGTTTCTGTATTTTCAATCCACGGTATAAATCATACTCGCAAATATGCATCAACTTGATTGCTCTCTTTGTGAAGATATTTTACAGCGTTTGATGCAAAATAAACGCTAAATGATCTTTCTGTCTGAAATATAGATTTTTGATATGGATAGAAGGTGGTGAGACAGTTCAGTTTTCTTTCGTGAATCTTAATGAATCAAACATGTTATAAGAACCGATCTGAGTCTATACCGGTGTCAATTTAAAAGCACAACATAGGTTTCGGTTAACTTGAACACCTGTTGATAAGTATGAAAGGAAAATAATAGTTTCATGAAACAATTCAACTAAAGTATATTCAAATAAAATTAGGGCATACCCTTATCTCTACCGAAAAATATAATGACAGAAATGAATTTAACGCCACGTATTCAAGGATGACAAAATATCTGAATATTTGAAATTCTGTCGCATTACAGATTAATGATTGTCAGGGCATGCCCTCTGTAGTGAGAACATTTTTATTCATATAAATTACATTTTGCAGGATCATATATTGCTGTCTTGAACATGCGATTAAGGCATTGAAGTTTGATAAAACTATAACTTATACATACAGCAACATGCTCGTCAATAATTAGTCAGATCGGAAATCATGACGGGCTAACACGAGAGGCAATGCGATCATATGGAAATCTTCCTGGCATAAATCAATATAATGTCTTTACTTAGCCTTTGACAAACCTGTTGTTTCCGATACTAATGCTGATAAAAACCGCTGAAAGTGCAGAGAGTATCAACTAACTAGTGAGGAGCTCTTTCCATGATTTCAAATTTTATTTTTTCTAATTGACGTTTTTATACAGCAAAATCTCTCAAAGCTGTACGCCTTCGGTTCCTATCACAATTTTTCAGTTTAGGAGTCGTTCAACATGCAGGAGCATTGCAAACATTTTGTAATTATTCTCAATCAATGCAAGAGATATACAATAACAACATTTGAGAGAAATTCTCAGATCTGCTAAAAACAGTGCGGAATTTCTCACAGAGAGAACGACCATGTTTGTCGATCGATTTCAAGTTTATTTAAAACCAATCTTCAGGACAATACAGCTGCTGAGACAACAGTTTTGTTTAAAAGTGCTCACACCCGCAATGTAGAGACACTATGCATTAAATCAAGTACTAATGTACTAATAAAAGAGAACTCTTCATCTGTGCCTATCCCAATGTTCTAATTTCAGCATCTTTTAGTGAATTGCATTGACCATGATTTATCCATGTATAAAAACTGCTGTTCCAGCTACTGCATTGTCATGAAGATGGGTTTCAAATAAACTTGAAATCGATCGACAAACATGGTCGTTCTCTCTGTGAGAAGTTTGGACTCATCCAGTTACCGTGTGGAATTTGTTCAAGCAAGTTTGATGGAAAATTATGTTGCATTCAAAACATAAAAAATAAAAAGCACTTATCCCTCGCCAATGATTAAGTGAACTATGACCATTGTGTTGCTGATATTCAATTCGAAGTGCTGTTTCACTTTGACTATTCATCTACATGTTCGTGCATGCACTTTCTTTTTAGCCACGACCGATCACTGGCGGTATAGTTCAACTCATAATGGCGGTCAATGCATCGCCTCCACTCTCTTTCTGTCGTCCTGATAGATGGATCTTAATAACCATCTTCCGCATCACTTCCTCGTTGATGTCCGACTTATTTCTAAGATCCGACATCATCAAGACTCAAACGCAGCGACATTTTGTATTTTGGTGAGTGTAAAGCATTCAGATTCGTGTCGTAGTTGGCTGTTTAATAGCCTCTTCTTTGCCCGGAGTATTTTGCTTTTCCAGAAACTTTGCTTGGCTCTGGCGATTCTAACCTTTCACTGTGCCATATTCTAATTTGACGATAAGATCTTGCCTGACTGTAGAAGTGATCCAAAACTCAAATTTTCTCTAATATGGAAAACTAGTTCATTTACTTGTCGTTTCCCCGTCATCCGAACGTAAGCTCCAGAAAAAACGGCCTGATAAGACAGATTTTTCAACTACTTACGCAATACAAAGCAAGCTCATGAAATTTAATTAAGATTTTTCCATGGTCCACTTCTGACTGAATAATGTCATGCATAATGACTAGCTGAAGCACACGAAATCAATGAAATACGGTAAAATACGTGTCTGGTGTAAAATACGCTTCTACACTAGCACGTTAGACTATATTTGAGGAAGGTAAACTGGTGGTCACACTCACAGAGTACTCTGTGGTTAAACTTGCAGGTTGCTGCATAAATTAACTTTTTTTTCAGCCATAGAGGAACTAACCTTATCAGGCCAAAACAATGAAAAAATCATTTATGTATTGTGACAGCTCATCAAATCCTCAAAAATTCTTCAGCTAAAAGAGGTTCAAATATACCATTAATTTGCTTTCATGTTGTGAAAACATGGCAAGAACGCTTTGCTTTGTTTGAGTGAATTGAGTCGAGAGAAATACCGACGATATTGTTTCAACCTGTGTGATCAAAGAGCAGCAGGTGGTTGATCAGAAAAACTATCGGACGATAGTTCAGCGGAAACAAGTTAGACGACTCAGCAGTAGAAAAAACCAATGCTTTTCCTAAGCGAACGAAGTCTCTGAACAAGTCGAAATGTGAAAATACTACAGCTTGAACATTTGAAGGTCTGGTGAGAACCTTCTCTGATTCGAAATAATCCGATGAATTTCTATAGAACGGTAGAGCAATTTTAATACGATGTAAAATATCTGACATTATGAGCGATTAAAACATCATAGAAATGGGCACATCAAAACATTCGCTGGAATGCTACAGCGTGAGCATTTCCACCAACAAATCTTCGATGAAAAAATCCTTTGTTATCACTCGATTCAATCAGAAGTTATCCTCCTCCTCTCCAAATTATAGCAATAAATCTCATTACATGATTTTTACACATATAAATTGTACATTACACTATGTATTAAATCCTAATGGAGATAATGAAGGCATGAACATGCATCAATGTATTGGAATATGACTCAACGTCCAGAGAAAAAGATACTTTACTTAAATAAGTTCAAGAATTTCGTACAACACAGAAGCTAATCCATCAACACAATAAATAAACCATACTATATAAAAGGGACAAGTTACAATACACACATGTAACGCGTTTTTGGATGCTTTTGTAATTACATAAAAAATAGATGCCAATTCTTCGTTATTTCCGCATACATGCTCATTGCTCAGGTATGTAAAAAATTTCAAACTGATATTCGCACAATACTACAACTGATGTACAGTTAATTTACGAACGCTGCTAGTCTGAAAGACTGTCAAAATTACTCACAATGCACTTATTCTCATTCCACAAGCTGAAATAGGATACTGAGTTGAAAATGAATTTCTCGCAACATCTCAAACACGAGTTATATTTTATAATGAATAAGAACCACAGAGATAGAAGTCAGCCCTATCTAAACTTAAACTGTAGGAACAAATTGAATGACATAAAAGTGAATGACGATCACTGATGTTTTAGCCCGGTTAATATGTCTTCAAATATATTTTGATTACAAATCAATTGCTTTTTTCTCGTATCTGACTGATAATGATGACAGCTGAAAATGCGAAGATACAAGACGAAAACCACCCTTAAGTCTCTGCTAAGTCAACAGAAATATTGTGCTCTATCAATTTATTATTTACTTTTAATAATCATACAAATAGGCTGAATGTAAAGGAGACAGCAGACTTTCACCAAAATGGTTCAAATTTAGAATAGCCACCCGTCTTTTTAAAGCAATTGATGTATCTCACAAAAATGACTATTTGTTTTAAAAAAAATAACCTTTGCCTGAATCAAATCAATACAATGGCTTCCTTTTGCATCCAGAATGACATTACGCCTAAGCTGTAAGGCAGATAATCATATTCACAACACCAATTGATACGAAGATGAAACAAAATAACGGAAACATTCACCAAAATACGACATAGGGACCAGCACTTAGACACAGGATAGAAGCATACATGGAGAGGAAAGTACATGAAAATTGGGAAGAGACTGAAAATACCTTCGCTGTGAATATTTCCCGCATAGCGGAGGCGTGGCCGGGAACGAAAATTAACTCATCTTCACCAGAACGCAGAGAAGCGTACGGACTTAGATCGGGTGTAGCAAACGGCTCATCAACGTTATTCTCACTTGTTGCGCCTCCATACTGAGATTGCGTGAGTAAAAAATGAGAAGTCAGAAATTAGAATTGCTCGGTGGAAAAGCATCGCCTGAGATCTTCACAACATCCCCCGGTTTAACAAAGAAGTTAAATTAGAGCTGAATTAGTCGCTGCGATCTTCAACTCATGATTGCAATCAGAGATGAGAAAATCAACTGCAATTTAATTAGACCAATTAATTTATTGGACCTTTTCAGTAAAAATGCAATGGCAATTAATCTGCATGATCGGCTAACTTTCGTTGATGCTTTGATTTTGATAAATCTTGCAACTTCAATTTACGAAGTCTGTCGGGAACACCACTGCTGCAGACTTACAGACTTTCAAGTGCATTCAGCGGATTTGACTTTTTTAGACCAATTCAACCCTCAAACCTAGGGAAGAAGAGATAACAAACGAGGAGTAAGAGTAAGAGGGTCTGTTTTCTAATCGAGCTGTTTCCGAAAAACTATTTCCAATCATTATTTGAGACGCAGGTTCATAATTATTATTCCATTTCTATGCATGCATTGAAAAGTTGATGTTACTATATGTCCCCAGTAGCTCAGCTGCAGTGCTTTCCAGTCCTTGGTCAACACTTCACAGTTCAACTTTCCATGCTGTATGACGTGGCGATATTGGTATGAATCGAAGTTTGCTTCAATTTGTCGTAATATGCATGGCATGTGTGTCATCATATGTCATATTCAACTCGAGAGTTGACATATGATCCAAATGATTGCAAGGTGTTGTACACACAAAAGTGTGACGGATTTTGCGTGAAATCCAATTTGTTTCAGATGATTGCTATATGAAACAAAGATGCTTGTAAGTCTTATGTTCTTTTAGTGGATTTCGAAGTATTGTCATAGATATCCAGTAGTATTGGCTATCCATTGCTGCTGACAGTATGCATGCATAGAAATAAACTGCCTTAACTCATTTGAAGAGTCCTTTCAGCACTCAGAGCAATGCCGATGCCTCGATCACTGCGCTCTTTCGGCAATCATCCCACTCATCGAACTGAAAAGTTGACTTTAAACTCCGTGAAAATTGTTGAATTATCATTTTCGTTAAGTTTGAAAAGTCAACTTTTCAAATCGAGGCGTGATGTCATGGCCAAGTGGGCGCAGTGATTATTTAACAACATCACTGGCATAATTGATGAGCTATTTATAAGGCACAAATTCGGTTGGAAATTTTATACAGAACGATTTTCATCTGACTGTCCTCAACCGTCTACAAGACGTGTCATGCACACATCATTTCAGCGTTGCAAAGGGATGATGCAATGAAAATCGCAGCGACCGTAATTCAGCTTAAAACAGGATATCGTGAGTGCTGCACGAATGCAGATGAAATGGTCTACATTTATATGAACAGATAGTCTACAATACAAATCTATTCCGGGATTAATTAATGCAATTTTTCCATTTCGCCCATTATTAGTACAAAAACTGCAATCTAACACAGCTCTGTGACAACTTGGGCTTATTTGAGCAAACAATAGTTGGCGTGTTTGACAATCCAATAAATACAGAACATCAACTCAACAGAATTCTCATGCAATAATCTAAGTAAATATCCAAAATATTGAATGCATAGGCATTAGTGGAATGTTCAACAAAACTGTCTTGCCATTTCTACTACCTGGAGATACTAGTTCCCTATTTGCTAGAATATTCATCATAAAGTACCACAGATATCCGTGAGTGTTTCTGAGCCCATTGTCAGCGCTGCTCCAGGCTATAGGTCCAATAATTCACCCATATGCCCGAACTTATTACAGGACAAAATTTCAGGCCATCAGCTTGACATTATTAATATCTTCGTAATTATATGAGGCTCAAGGATTAGTAGATTACAAGGTACATTGTCATAGAATTCGTATCAAAGGATATTTTTTTCCATGTACCGACATGAGCTTTCAAAATATAAATCAGATAGATTTTCTATAAATTACTCTCATTGATAATAATAATTCTCTGTAAAATTTCTCGCTCTTATTGGTACTCGCATTTTGATCGAAGGAATGTAGCAATAGTTTTCCGGATGCCACCTGTTTACAGCTTTATCATCCCTCTTCTGATCGATGAAAAATTCTGTTAAACAATGAGGAAAAACTTTTTATCCACGATTATCCAAAAATTTATCCACGATGTGGCCTTGTGGTAGACTGTTCGTTCTGCGTCCGGGAGATCTTGGTTCAAGCCTTGGTCGGGTCAAAACTTAAGACTTTTAAAAATAGGTACAGTCCGCATTCTTGCCAAACACTCAACGCGAAAGAATGAAAGTGGGATAAATGACAACTCGGCTACATGGAAGAAAGGGTCCGTGCCTAATGTGTTTCCTAGTATAAACAATGTTCATTAATTTTTCATTTATCGCACGAAAACACTGCGAACGTCTTTATCCTGAGTCCTAATCGCACTTCACCCCAACATCTATTCTACAGACACCGAGATCCAACATCAATTAGTTGTCTTGAATGTTTGGGATAGTTAGAAAAAATAGTGTTGAGAATAAGAGGCACCAAACCCGTTCAGCTTTAAATGCAATGTGAGAAAGTAAAATCAGGTTAATGGAGAGAACTTACCTCTGATGTGAAACCTTCGTTATCAAGCGCTAAATCTGTAAAGGAATGAAATATTGATGAATGAGCCATCTGTCATTTCTCTATTCATTGAGTTTGAGAAATTCGAATTCAGTTGAAGGAACTCAGTCGCATTTTATGAAAATGCAATAAGTGGTAAATCTATCTTTCTATCAACAGCATAATGCGAGAACAAATATGAAACATAACACATCACAAGGTTGAGTTTGTCATACCTAGTTTCCATCGACAAATTTCAAGGCGTAGGACGCCGAAGTGCAGTCAATTTTTGTTTAATTTCAACACTTTTAGAAATCGACCCTGAAAGGAGCTTGATTTTTGCCAAAATGACTATGATCTCCACGCGTTGGTCAACTACGTGAGTTTGCCATAATTTTACTCTTTCTTCTATCTCAAAGAGCCATGGTCCAACCACGTTTCTCAATTAGCATTACAGAGAGATGATTTGAATGAGAAGAAAAAATAAAAGAATGCTTCAAATTTATTTTTTATTAATAATTTTTTTTCAAATTAACAAAGAAATGAAAGTTCCTTTGTATACGGGGTACCACCTACTATATACGGGGTGTGAGGAGGCTTTAGCATGTGTCTAGAATGAAGACCAATCACCTCTGATTGGATTTATCCACTGCTCCTGTGTGGTCAAAAATAAGAATACTAGAAGCATTATGAAGGCATTAACTAGGCCGCGTAATCAGTGAATTGTCGCACTTTAACCGTGATCGAACATCTTAACTTACACAATTAGAATAAAAGTACACATGTAGCCTATCATTCGCAACCGCTGCATTGTTCATCGATGAAGTAGAACTTTTGTGTGATCTGAATGGCGAAGTGCCAAAAAAATTTGACATTAACAGTTAGTAAAAAATTATCTAAACCATCATCTAAAATCTGATCGTCATCATTCAGTTTCATAACTGACACTGTGCAAATAATTCGGGTCTTACTTGCTCGATTTCGATTAAAGATTAGCTGACATGTTTTTTACGCATGAGAAGGATGTAGAAATACCAAGTTATATAATATCATTTTCTGCAGCAAAGAGAAGATAAAGATGAGTACAATTTCACTTGCATCATACATTGTGCTGTTATTTTGCATTAATGTACATTTTCATTAGAAAAAGTATAAGACTTTCGACTTTTAATTTAGCCTTTTTCAAGTTCAAAAGCTTGGGTGTCAAAAACTTGTGTAACCCTGTTTGCATGTCTCAATGAAGACATATGGTCGATACTACCGCATAGGTAACAGTGCCTCCACCAAAACTGAACGATCCGTATATCTTATTTGAAACTTTATTTCAATAACATAGACATCGAGTATAATTGTAGGTGAAAGCACGTTAAGTTATTCGGTTTTGTATTTCCTGCATAATTTAGGAGTTCTTAGCAGAAGTGGGAAGAACCGTCAAGATATTGAGAAGCTGGCAACATATCCTCGCATGCTTTACCGGCAATTGAACTCACTGTTTAATTTTACGTGAAACACAAAGCATCGCGTCTCTGTGCTTATAATTAAAAATGAAAATCTCAACTTCTGCATAACGAGACTAAGTTATTTAAGAGAAAAGCCTTAGAGGTCGGATTGCTAGCCATCTTTGCTATGTTAGTATAGCGAGGGCATCAGATATCTCTAACAAGAGTTTATAACGGCTACAAGCTGAATTCAAATCATCCGTGTGACACTATTGGTGGAAGTTTTTGCTTATGTGTGCAAGGACTCATTAGAAAAGGAGAAACTTGTAATATTGTGATCAAAACTTTTACTGCTGGGCACATGTACGACCGACCTGCAATATTTTTCTCTCATTTATTTTACATCATCGTATCTGTAGAATTTGGTAATTTGGTGGTATCTGGGTAATTTGACCTGGAACGTTTAATGAATAGAACATCATTTATCCTGATAAACTGATAAGCATTGAAAAATGAGTGTTTTATAGCATGAGGACGGTATCTTCTGTGTTCAAGAAAGAAAACTTTTTAATTACAACTATCAATTTTTAAAAAGCAGCAATATGACTGGCCATTGAAGTTGAAATCACAAAATTGCATGTGGAATCTATTAGATGCATGCTGGAATATCATGCTGTTCAGGATCCTTTGCAATGGGTTGAAAAGATCAAGCCTGCAAAATAATTGGAGCGAAATTTATAAATCTGTGTTCACAGGATCAACTTTTAGAATTTTCTTTCATGTGGTCTACAGATTTTGTTAACAGCCCATTTTCATCAATATTCAGACAATTGACATCTCAGGTGGATCTCACTCTGTGTAAAAATGTGATGTCCCATAGTTTGTCTATGCTCTTAATGTATTCCCGATTAGTGATATTTGCGATGTATGATCCAAGAAAATATATAACGTTGTGATATCGTTGCTTCAAGTTAGACAAATACATGTATTATCTGTAAAAATATAGTCCGGCAGCCAGAACGAGTTTCTGCAGGGAACGAGGCTGAAAGTGAGACTTTCACAGAATGATGTACACCCTATGCCTACTACGAATCGGCACGTCTGCCGAGTTCTAGTGAGTTCCTCCTCTTGTCAGACAAGATCAAAGAAAACACATGTAAATCCAATGGGACGCAGATTGCAGCTTTTGACTAAAATGAAATTTTCCATGTTTTCTCTGATTAAGCGAAAAGTATTAAGCCCAGAGTCATAATTTTTTACATGTAATGTCCTCAGGTCATTTCCTATGATGTGCATGTGCTTTTATCATGCATCTAGTCGGCAATGTATGCGAGAATGTGGTTGAATGTGGATAAAGTTGCTCAAGATGTTTGTGTTTGCCGACATTAAGAGGCTCGCCAAATCTACATGCGTTTAGCTTTATAGACAGGGGTGCATGAACATGATAAGAAATGACCTAAAGACATTCCATGCCAAAAATTATGACTCTAGGCTTAATACTTTTCGTGTAGTCAGAGAAAACATAGAAAATTTCATTTTAGCCAAAAACTGTAATCTGCGTCCCATTGGATTTACATGTGGTTTTCTTTGATCTCGTCTGACAAGAGGAGGAACTCACTAGAACTCGGCAGACGTGCAGATTCGTAGTAGGCATAGGGTGTACATCATTCTGTGAAAGTTTCATTTTGGGCCTCGTTCCCTGCAGAAACTCGTTCTGGCTGCCGGACTAATATGTCTAAATGCGATATTACTTTGTGCAGATCACTTTCTGTGATCTCACTTTTCATTCTTAAAATTTGGATCATTCATCCCATCAATCTATGTATGTAGCTCCATTTCTATGACTAGGAGACAGTGATTGTCAAAACATGGATATCCATTGTCAAAATATCAATTCGAAAGTCATTATAATCATTTTGTTGATGCATAGACTTAGAAGTCTATGGTTGATGTGTAAGTGTGATATCTGTTGTTATCTATCATAGCATGAATTGTGATTATCATTTCATGTCCTGGAAACATCTAAAAATGTTCACAGCCATGGGACATACCAAATGTACCATAGCGCTTCAGCAACATGACCTGAATGTCACTTTATCGCCATGGTACATTTGGTTAATGTTATGCGACATTTACATCATAAGTTACTTCGACGTAAAGACAGGAAGGTTCTGAACTAGACCCGCTATCAGAGTCCAGACTGGTGCCATCATTGCTATCTTTTGTCCGATGACAGGACCCCGATTGTCCCTCTTTCTAGGACATAATCAATCTCTTCAACAGAGAAGCATCGCCTCTTCAATTTATGGAAAGCACCAGTGCAGTGATCCCCAACCTATTGATGCATCAGTATCACCTGAGATATAACACGCTCACCGCGTACCACTTAGTCTCAAAGAAATTCTTTTAATGTTAAGAAAGATATGATTTTTTAATGAAACAGAATAAAAAGATGAAACTGATGCGTCTGTAGTCTCACGTTTTCTGCAATGAGACTTCCTAAACGGAATGGTGCAAATGATACAATGATTGGATGCGTGTGCACTTTCAACCGATGCAGTGGAAAACTTGATTTACATGGCAGACTCAAGTAATTTGAGAAGTAATCGATATTTCGAGAAATCGATCTCTGAAGATAACGTAGATATCTACATGAATGTTGTTTATATCCAAGGTGGTTTCAAGATACTGTGTCAATATCTGTGATCAAATGCAGGTTGTGTATCGCTTTATAAGAAACGTGGCCTGTATTATTTTTCAATACTTTTGGCTTGCCAAAGTTGAATGTATATTTTCATGTCATGAGCATTTTCAAAATGTGATATTGGCTTGCTGAGCTTCAAGCATCATTTAAAATTCATGGTTTCGCTCTGTCGATTTCGACCTGTCGGTCGCTCAATGGATGTCATGGCATGATATCGAATAGATGTCGCATTGATATCTTAACAACCTAATACAAAGTTTGATGTGACAAGATGAAATCTATGCACAAAACAAATCTTCGTCTTTTAAGACTATGAAAAGTGATAAATTGCATCGAATTTATCGTCGATTCAATTTTCTCAAGCTGACCAACACCTTTCCTAATTATTTGGTCTGTGACTTGAATAGATTAAATTATCATCATGATACATAGAGCCTACTTCGGACAGGCACTCGCGCATCACAGGTTGGGAACCTCTGCATTAGAGTTTAGTCAAAGTCAATATTTCAAAATGACGATATTATGAGACAAAATTGTTCTCTCTGCAATACAAGTTTAAATCATCATATTCACAATTACTGAAACAATTTCTTTCCATGCTTCGGTAGCGAAACAAGAGCCGGAAGATATGCATCCTAAGAAATGTTTTGTTTTCAACTCTTCACCGTCTACAGAAGTGCAAGTGTAGAGAAAGGAGATATTTACTTGTTCGTCCATTAGGTTGATCGGGTTGAGGGACGCGATTTCCTGCGATATCGCCTTGTGGGGATGGAATTGCGGGCAACGACTGTTCATCCCCGCATTTGTGTCGTACAAAGTGGTAGCATCGTTTATGAACCAACAATTTGCAGGAGACACACTTGTAACCTTGTCTCCCAAGTCCCCAAATGCGGTCGTTGCAGTATTTACAAACCGCTCGCTGAAATGAAGAAAAGTGAATTGAAAAGGATTGAAATTTCTTGACCAGACTGTGATCTGTCGATCTAAGTAGATTAATACAAGTGTAATTCACCGCAGTTCTACAGCTGCGACATCTGTGCGACATTCTAAAACGTCCCATACCTTGTCTATGCTCTGAATATATTTCCGATAAGTGACAGTTGCGATGTGTGATCTAAGAAAATCTATGATGTCATGATATCGCTGACTCAAGATTGACAAAATGTGTATTATCATGAATGAGTTTTTCTGTAAAAATATGTCAATGATTGTCAAAACCGGAGACAATATAGTATAAAGCCAGGTCAAAACAAGCACATCCATTGTTAAAATATCAATTCAAAAGTCGAATAAACGTTTCGTAGGCGCAAATTTAATTAAAGATAGAATTAAGTATTTTGCCATCATCATTTTTTATTGCCAGGGCCTCGTTTGCTCTACTATGTGACATCCTGAAAGAATGATCTATATAATGCTTGGTGCAGCAAACAGCACATAAATATCGTTCACACAGAACATTTACACGGATAATGAAGACAGATAATATATACATGTACATGCAAATCATTTTTTTTATATTTATGTGCTGTTTGCTGCACCAAGCATTATTTATTTATTTGTTTATTTATTGCAAAAGCAAAAGTCCACAAATGGTTCCAGAAAACGCTTACTTTGGGCCCGAAACACAACTCAATGAAAAATACACAAAATGGTGTGAGGTCACAAGTTTTTAGGGGTCTCTTAAAAATCAAGAGGGACGGTGATGAGACATGTTCAAGTAAAGAATTCCATATTCTTAAAACTCGATGACAAAAAAAGAATTTTCTTGGGTCACTGTGATGACGAACAATAGGTGACACTTTGATCTTTTTCAGTGACATGACCTTAACGTCAGCCTCGGCCTGTGACCTCGTCTGAGATGTGTTATATCGCTTCATTTGGCACATTTGGTTAATATAGCACGTGGCGAAGTATAACTGCTATCGAACGCCTTATGGCAACATGTGATAAAAATATCTCAGTAGAATTGTGATGAAGAAACCTTACAATTGTGTATGATATTCTGTAGCTTTCTATGTTAATGAATTCATGACTTCCATAATTATATCATTTTAATTATTTACCTAGTTTGCGACTTGATACTGTTGATGTTAGCATTAGAATTAGAAATGTATTTCAGCCTAAAGATCTGAAAAGTTTTCTGTTGGATATACTTCGGCTATATCCAAGTGGTCTCCGTGGCACTGTGGTTAAGTGCTTGGCCTAGCGGTCTCTTGGTCAAGAGGTCGATCCCCGAAAGCGTCATTGGAAGTCGGCAGGAAGGACATCCGGACTAAAAGTACTACAACTCTCCAGATAAGTCTGACCATGTCAGCACCGTCCAAGCCCGTGTATGGACGTGTAATGGGAGTAGTGACGTTAAAGCTTCATATAGAATTTACTGAATGAATGCTAAACGGCAAGTTATATTATGACCTCAAAAATTTGTCGATATTACCCGATGTTACCCTATTATTCATCTTAACAGTACGAAGTTCGGCAACTCGGTAATACAGATATCTCTGAATACCAGTTTATTAAGAAGTCATAAAATACTGCTGTCACAGATTGTAAATATATGCCAACAATCTGATATCTATATTGGATTCATTAAGGACTAGTACATGCTAAGCTAAACAGAAAATGCATCAAACAGTTGTGGTTGATTAGGCCTGTTGGTACCGTGATTGCTATATTGCTACTGAGTAAGTACGTGTGTCAGCCGATATTTCACCTGTCATTTTTCTATGAAAGTTGTTTATATATCTCCAATTACAAATTAGACGGCCTTAATTGCCATGATTAATGTAATACCATTGAGGTAGGAGCATTTCACCGTCCATCTTCGCATTCCCAGTGAAAATGACATTGAGGAGATTCCTATGGTTCACAATTTGGACACGTAGATATCTCAAGCTTGACACACTTTTATGTTCTGAGCTGCATGAGCTATTGTAGAAAATTATCATAGGTTTGAATCCTTTACAGATCAAAATCTTAGGCTGATCATTTGAAAGGTAATATATGCATTGTTACTGAACCTAAAATCTATGACATCAAAAATCCAACATTTTGATATGCAAAAGTATCAAATTTATGATAATTTTCTACATAGCCCATGCAGCTCAGAACATAAAAGTATGTCAAGCTTGAGATATCTACGTGTTCAAATTGTGAACCATGGGAATCACTTCAATGCCATTTTCACTGGGAATGCGAAGATGGACGGTGAAATGCTCCTACCTCAATGGTATTACATAGCAAATTAGACGGCCTTAATCATGCAATTAATGTCGTCTAATTTAGAATTGGAGATATATGAACGACTTTCATAGAAAAATGACAAGTGAAATATCGGCGGACAACCCTACTTACTCAGCAACAATGAGTCGCACAGCCGAGGCACATGTAGAAGTCTGTGGAAGTTTCTGGCTACAGACGTGTATATAGATAGTGGTCTTTAATTCAGAAGTGATCTTTAACGACGATTGTTGCCCGCTCTGGGCAGGCATTTTTTTTTTTTTTACGGATTTTACGTCACTTTTTACCCCTACTGGGGCCTTGGACGGTGCTGACTTAAGTCAGACTTTGTTTGGAGCGTTGTGGTGCTTTGTAGTCCGGATGCCCTTCCTGCCGACTTCCAATGACACTTTCCGGGTTCGACCTCTGGACCATGAGATCGCTAGTCCAAGTACGCAACCAATGTGCCACGGACACCACAATGCATCAATGAAATAATACCGCATAGCATTCACTAGAATATATCTTCATTGTCGCCCGAAGTACACTATCTATCATCAAAATGAAAACACTGAAACCACAACAAAAATAGATATTCGCTCTCTATTTTCTCTCATCAGCATCCCTTCTACTTACTCTATTAAATCGTTTCGCTTGAAACTTGTGTCCATTGATGTGATAAAACTTGCGCCATCTCTTCGCCCCTTTCCGATACATTTGTCCTGAAGAGAGGGAAGAGAGAAATAATGCTCACAGCGCCGTAAAATGTAAATAATATCTACACTTACGATCTTCGCCTTGACAAGGAAGTCCAGGCATTTCAGGCACGTTGGGGAAGACTGAAATCAGCAATAAAATAAGTTGAAAAATGTTAGACAAAGGGAGCAGGAAGGCAGAGAAGAGAATAGTTGATCCTCTGACAAATCGATCTCTGAAATCTGTGTCAGTACAAGCTAGAGATTCATCAACCACTAGGGTTGGCAAAACTCCGAAGTTTATTTTTTGCTTCGGAGGAAATAAAAAAATCAAATGCTTCGCGAGTTTGTCGAAATCTATCGAGTGTTTGTCGAAGCTTATTATTATTTTTAGATGAATTTTCTGCTATTTTTCTTTTCTTTGGTAAAGTATGTCCACACAAAATCTCTATGGCGTCCCAATCTCGCAGCCGTCTAAAGTGATGAAGCTACATTTATAAAGTATACCGTCTGATGAGACGAAGGGTAGTCATCATACGCGGGTAGGGTCAATATGCGCGAAATGTAGTCATACAGAATCAAAGTTATCTGACTACTCTTAAAAGAAGCATAGGCAGCACCATAGCTGACATTTCTGTTGCCCTACCATTTAAAAAAAATGTTGCCCCATTACGATATGAATTAACATGATTATCGAATGGTACCGGTAAATTTAGAATACACATAGTTTTCCTTGAATTTTTCATGATTTTAAGCGTGACTTCCGCATTTCTGTTATTGGAAATTCCTGCAAACATCAAACCGCGGCAAAGTATACGGTGTACAACTCAAGCTTACTCGGTTTATATACTGTGGTTATTGCTTACGTATCAAAAGGGCGAAAAATGTAGAAAAAAATCAAGAACAGATAAATCTGTAGTTTTTCTTGCTCCATGACGTATACCATAACTGGAAGTCTAGCTCTTATCTACAACACGATTCAGTACTACTGAGCAGATTTCTATATACAATAGATTACTTGACAATACACCATCTACATGTATATCTGCGCATGCGTTGTCATTTTTGACCTATGTAGGCCTATGACTATATTAAAGCACATTCTAGAAAGTATAAGCTATATATTCAAGTTGCTGTAAGTCACTTGTTGACTGCAACTCTAAAGCTGAGAATTACCACATTGTGGGCTCTCAATTAATAAATAACCTATCGGTAATGAACAGACTGACTATTAACTTCTAACGCATTAAAATCTTATATAAACTCTCATCCGACTCCCTGTTGAATATCATTAGTTGCAACCGTAAAATGTTGCCCTTTATGGTCTGTTGCTGCACCCCATCCCACTTTGAGGGTGCTAGTTACGGCATTACCACACGCCACACCACAACATCCAATGCAAATGTATTACATCTTCGTGCACACATAATATGATTGCAAACGCTTGAAGCACATAGTTAGTTATGATTGTGACTGAAATTGGATTACCACAAGAATGAGATGTTTACCGAAAATTTTAGACTACCAAACAGTAATGGTCCTCTGCTATCTATGTACAGTAAATTAAAGAGCGGAATAATCAAGTGATGAATTGCTTGCTCACTGAATCATACAGATCGTTTCAAATGCAATTTTCGTGTTGAAGTCCTGGGTTCAATTTTGATAAACGATATACCAGGGCTGCCAACCTCTGGCGGCAAAAAATCGGTACGCCCAGGTGAAAAAATCGGGAAAATCGGTACGCCTACCCCAAAAAATCGGTACAAAAATCGGTACAAAAAATGTCTCATTTTTCTACGCAACTACATGCACTGAAGCTGTCCATGTTAGACCCGACCTGGCGAAACTTCCCACAAATTCGCAGACAGCAGTAAGTTATGAACGGTTGAAATCCCATGAAAGAAAAAAGTACATATACATGTACATACATTCTATATGTATGTCTGCCTCTGTATGTATCTTATTAATATGAACGACCATGTTCGTTTCGTCCCTATCTCCCAACCAATCGATTAAATAGAAAAATATGCTCTTGTGCAAGGATAAAAATGATTAATTTGTGTTGCAACCAAACAGAAAAATACAAGAAAAAACAAATTACAAATCTAGAATCCCAGATTACAGCTATGAGATAAAACTCGCATTACTCGATCGCAAGCCATTACACATCAGATATAGTTTGCAAATGAAATAATTGAAGGAGTTAATTAACACATTTACAGAAATCAATTTTGTTGGCACATTGGCGTTCAATAGAAAACGAGCATTATGATGAACTTATAACCCAGTAATGTGAGTTCTGGCTTGATTATGTGTGGGTAAAAAACAGAAGCTTAGGTCATAATTCGCCGGTGATAAGGCAAAATGAAGTCAGAATTAGTTAATTAAAGATTTGGATATTTCTGATTCACAGAAGTCTATGCCTGATTGACTACATGCATTTGATTCTGCAAACTCACATCTCTGCACTAACCTCGTGTCCTCAAATCGAAGATGGTTAACTTTGATGACTAATCGAGCCTGTAAGTAGGGAGTATTCAGTTTGCCAAATTACCGACGAATTATGTGGAAGTGCTATATTACTGGTAGGCCTATTCAGTCTTTACTTAAATAAGCAACGGTTGCTCCTTTGCATCGGCGCAATGTTTCTTTTTCGAGTGGGGGGAAACCACCAACTTTCAGGGTGAGAAGTGCGGAGAGGAGGTCGTTTTTCATGGCACTTCGTGCGTCTGTATGAACATTTTTTACAAGGGAAAACGCCCTCTCCGCCCCTGCGTTGCTCTGGGGAATGGTCAATACTCCCAGCATGACGGAAGCCAGGTCAGCGAAGACCTTTTTCCCGACACAGGATTTTTGTACAGCTTCAATGCATGCCACGCTTCACCAGCGCGCATGTCTTGATTGACTCCCACGGGCAGTGGCTGGGTTTGTCAAATCCGCATAGCTTCTTTTAGCTCAGCAGTGGAATGGGCGGATGCTTTTAAGAAAAATTTCAAATTTTTGAAGTCAATTTTGGTTCGTTCTCCAATATCAGCCACTCGTGCGTTCCATAGCAATTCCTCAGACTTTTTGATCTGTTTTTTCAGATAATCGATCGCAGTCAAAAAAAATCTTTCATATGTTCCATTACTTTCAGGGCATTTGCTTTCTTCATTTTCTTCAAATGACTGGTGGCATTCTCACCAAGCTCAGTTTTTTCCAACTTCGATTTGATTTCTGAAAGTGGAATATTTCCATGTGAATTTTTTGATCAAATCACTAGGAAAGAGTTGCGAAAGAAATGAAAATAAAAACTAGCAAAGATAATTGCGACAACAGGCCTATCACTCTTCAAAGAAGGAGATCATTTGCATTTATCAAGCTAGGTACCGGTAATGTGTTTCCATTGAAGGAAGCATACCGGTATTGATACCTGTACTTATTCATCAAAATTTCATAAATTCTTCTTCGTTTCAGACATTGAATTTTTATCATATAAATGGATGATTCCTTTTAAACTATGAGACATGCTATGATCGGCCCCCAACTGACTTAACGCATTGTAGTCAGTAGGCTACAACAATACCAATGGTGAAATGAGCTTCTTCACTAAAACCTGTATTCTAGTCATAATTATGGTACTACATTGAGCTTCTTCACTAAAGCCTATATTCTAGTCATAATTATGGTACTACATTTATACCTCACTTTGTCTCTCTGCAATTGATTGCTGCCAGGTC
Source organism: Prostheceraeus crozeri (assembly GCA_907163375.1). Classification (NCBI taxonomy): domain Eukaryota; kingdom Metazoa; phylum Platyhelminthes; order Polycladida; family Euryleptidae; genus Prostheceraeus; species Prostheceraeus crozeri. The sequence continues at coordinate 235,918 of CAJQUW010008619.1, forward strand.
ATGTGTCTCAGAAAGCAGATCCGGACGAATAATTCGAGACATCAAATCTCGCAGCAAATCCTGAAGCAACATGTATGTTTTCTGTATCATTGGCTCATCACGCTGAAGCAGCAATGTCAAGCAGCACGCTGTAATCAACAACAAAACGCAACAAAACGGACAAAATTTATCATTTTAAGTTCCTGATTCGGGAAGCATCGGAACAAATATGAACAACGGCAAAACAAGCGCACATAGCCTACATGCAGGGTGACCACTTCGCAAAGCCAAAAATTCTGACCACCTCATATATCATCAAACCAACCAAGAATTTCTGTCGATTAAATAGGCCAAAAAGGTCCAACTTGTAAATCAAGTACTACCAGGGTGGCGGCCAAATTTCAAGCTTCAAATTCCCGGGCTATTTCATCGAAATTCCATGGTTTTCTTTTATTAGGAATGAGAACGCGGTGTCACAAAAAATCCAGATATATTCTAGGAGCCCATACGCTACTCTTCTGGGACCCATTTTCAGTTTTCATTAGATTACGTGAAATCCAAGAGTCAATTCTAAATAGTTATGAATCCTTATGCGCCTAGAAACAATCGGCTCTTTGCTGTGACAAAAAATGCATTGATCATTGATGAACTAAGACCATAGATAGCTTAATAACTAATTAGAGCTCAACCGTATAGAGGCAAAGTTTTCTTTTTATGTTTTCTAAAGCGCCGAAGGTGAAACTTCCAGCCTTTTGTGAGCAGAACTAGCAACATTTTTATGTTTTCTAAAGCGCCGAAGGTGAAACTTCCAGCCTTTTGCGAGTATAATTGGTAGAATTTTTGTTTTTTCTAAAGCGCCGCAAGTGAAACTTCCAGCCTTTAGCGAGTATAACTAGTAACATTTTTATGTTTTCTAAAGCGCCGCAGGCGAAAATTCCAGCCTTTTGGGAGTGCAAATAGTGGCATTTTTAACCAAAAATGAAGTAAATTGCGTGAAAGTGTCACACATATCAATGACACAGTCGTATGGTAACCAAAAAATTTATGAAGTCGTGAATATTTCGTCCAGATGTTGTGCAAGATTATTGGATATTTCAATTAAGATTCGAAGCAATTTAATAGAAATGATGGGCTTAATAAAGGTCACATTAAAGACAGGTGAAATCAAGAAGTTCACTCATTTAACTTGATGGGAAAAAATCACAAAATGACATTCCTGGGCTACTTGATGGCTAATTGGCTATTTCGCTAGAATTCCCGGGCGATTCCCGGTCCCCCTGGGCGCGGCCGCCACCCTGGTACTACCTTTGGAAAAAATTGAACATCCTTATTGCGAGTATTTATGAAAATATCTAATAGTCTTAAATACAGATATAAGATACCTATGTGCGTTGAAATTAAATCAATATTTAGACGTATCTTCCCACTTATAGAAACATACACATACATACGTACAGAAAAAATTAAAAACTACATTTGGCATCGATTTTAGAATTCATTATTCTAAAAAAATAATGCAGATCCAGATGCAAAACCACATATAAAAATATTAGGATATGACTTTGCCTGCACTAATTACTTTCAGTCTTGAATGATACATTTGAAGCGGGCAACCGATTTATGAGAACAAATCTTTAAAACAATTATTATTATCTAAAAACAATTATTCATGCACATGGTACATTTGAAGAGGTACCGGTATCGAATATATATAGCATCCAATTGAAAAAAATATCTACAGTCTTAACAACAAAACTCTCACTTTCTGAACATTTTTGAGATAATAGAATCAGAAACACTATCCTGACGTTTAGCGTTACGATGAACGTTAGATGAGTAGTTAACCTGGAGAGCGAGAAATATCACAATGATAAAAAAACACTGATAAGCAGGAATTTATAAAATTCTGACTTTCTGACCAAGGGCCTTAATTTCTGACCATTTCTGACTGGTCAGAAAATTCTGACCAAGTGGTCACCCTGCCTACATGTCTGTTTACAAAGCAAAAAACAATAGAACGAATTCACTTACCTCATTGTATGAACGTCGCAGAGATGAAACGAGAAAACAATAAATTGGTAAAGTACCAATCATAAAAAGCATGCATTTAAACTGTAGACCAGTATATAGACCATAACTCTGGTATATAAACCATTGGCATGGCCTGGGCCAGGCTTATCTACCCAAGATTATGTCCTGGTAGGACGAAACGTCGGGTTCCCTTGTTTTATGTTGTTCTATTCATAACTTACATTAAAGACGTAACAACACAATGGAGTGCATTCTTTAATTTTTAACAATTATCAATTATGTATCCCAGTAGGCCAACAGGGAGAAGTATACGTGTACTGGAGCAGCGCGCCCCCACGGAGTCACGGCTCTCAACAGCGCACCGGAGAAGGTCCCGACGGAGCAAAACATGTTCGCACATTGTCATTGCAAAGTTTGCTTTCGTTTAACCAAAAAAAAGAAAACAAATGCACTTCAATTTAATGCAAAAAGCATATCTGATAGACATATGGAAGCCTATAAACTTTGAGAAATTCAGGCCACAAAAAACTGAATCCGAGTTTTAAAATTGAAAAATCGGTACAAAAATCGGGACAGCGGAATTTCAAGAGCAAAAAATCGGTACGTACCGAAAAATCGGTACAAAATCGGTACAGGCGAATTTTATGGCAAAAAATCGGTACGTCCCGAAAAAATCGGGACAGTTGGCAGCCCTGATATACCATATGAAACACTATGCTCCATATATTATTTTAACATGCGTAACTTTAAACACACGCATATTTAACTTTTTCAAGTGGTCAGTTGTGGTTAGTAGGCCTTACGAAAGAAAATTGAGCGTATTCCTTGACGCAGGATTTTAGAATGAAGACGACAGAATTTTTTGATGAAAATTGACATAGTGTGAGCTATCATTCAGCTTCATCATTGCGTGAAGATTTGAAGATTCGCTGAATGTACAAAAAGATGCACTTCTAACCAGTTTTACAGAAAAAAAAGCTGCTGAAAAAGTCTGACATTACTTTTTCATTGATGAAGATGCTGAACCTCTATTAACTTTACATTGCCTGCCATGTGAAAAGATGTGTTTAGTACTTTGATTTGGTAGAGCGATTAGGTTGTGTCTGGTCAGTTGTGGTCCGCAGACTTAAAAGTATGAATGTCTGGTCAATTCTATCATCGATACCTACAGACGAAGCTGCGCAATACAGAAAATTAAGATTATCGCTATTCAATCAGGCTCGTGTTAAGCTTTCAGATTTTTTCGAATTTGGACAAGAATGTAGACAATTTCATTCAATTTACACGTTTACCTAACTTTACACCGACTTAACAATGTTTTTAACGGTCAACTGCACACAGCTTAATAATTGTGTTGTATCAACGCTGTGGTTTCGAGTTTGGGTTCAAAAGAATGCTGATGTTAACAGCTCCAAGAACATGTAAGTTTTATCAAGATTGGTCCATCCGTTCACTGCCGAACTTCAAGTTTGTATTATTCCCATACTCAGCCATTTGGTGAGTCATCTTTTCCCTCGGCTGTCAGAAGACTTGATCTTGACCTTGATCAATCTAAAAAGAAATTCCAATCCCGGGATTGAGAAATTAACAATATAGCTGTATTCCGTCCAAAGCAAGCTAAATTGGCGAAGATTACCAGAAATCCATACACGATAGATCTACTTCAATAGATTTTCTCTTTTTAATAGACCGGTAATCATAAACGTTGCGTTTTCAATAATCTATTGAAGAGGCTGTTTCAGGAAAGGTCGAGACTTAAATTTGAGATACCGGGATCAAGAAAAGTCGGGATTTTGGAGGCAGGCTCTAATCCCCGGTCTTCACTCTACCAAATCCGAATCTCAGGAAATTGTAGACGGACAGTACAAAAATCAGGAATTCGCAATTATTTCCTGCTACCGGGACTCTCAACGCTGCCGGTGTCAATTTGTGCATCAAGCGGAGTAAACTTTAAGTCGACTTGTCAATTGCGATATTATAAGTAAACCGACTTTTGGTGATTCCGACTCTCTGCTATTCCACTCAATCCCAGAATCCCATGACCAAGATTTTCCTGGATTATGGAATCTCTACCCTGTGCATATGATTAGAAACATAAATGGCGCGAACATGTAATCACACATACAAGTATGCTGACACAACTGTAATATATAGGCTACAATATTGAATTAGCAATTCAAAGAAAGATCTCCAAAAGTATTCGAAAATCTATTAGGCTTCCACTAGCGAAGCAGTAAAGCATCTGTAAATTACTACCAAAAGTACGGTGGCAGTGTAGATAGTGCAACCGAGAAGGCTTCATAACTAAATTGATAAATTAATCCTGGGCTTTCAGAATTGCACTAATCCTGGACTGGACTAATCCCGGGATTGAAATGTCCTGGATTTTGGATTCCCTAAATCTAATCCTCGATGTGCGCAACTTAAAGGTTATTGCCACCTGTTCACAAACAGAAATTTTTCACGCCGTAGTGTTGCTCAAAGATCGGCAATGATAAAATGACATCACTATATTTTTAGGAAAAATGATATCATTTTATATAATTATATTTTTAGGAGAAGTGATATAAAATGATATCATCAAAAATTTTTGTTCCAATATATTTTCTAATTATAGATTCCTCGCATTTTGTATCGAAGCAAATCTAGTCTCTTTCGTTTGTTCTACCCATGTCCTTCCCCACTGGTTGACTCATGTAGCGAAAAGAAAGGGGCTATTGTCTGTCAGTCTGTCTATCACACAGTCAAACAATGCAGAACTGCAAGTGCGCTAAGAAGCAGATGTGACTCACCTTTCTTCGTACTTTCGATACTGTTGGTCCAACCAACTCCATGTTGTGTATAAACTTAAATCAAAACTGGCCATGTCTAATGTATCGGCCATAGGCCCCACCTAAGTTTTGATATACAAGAAGCTTTGTATGAGTGAACTGCTTTCTTCGGCCTTCCATTATTTGGAACATATCGATGCTGTATGCAACCTAGTTTTAATTTCATTGCTAAGAGCAGTAAAAGTAGCATGGTAGCAGTGCAAATCGAAAAATTCATATGACTAGATCTTTTTACAGTGTAGATATATTTTTACGTATATTTCACTAAAAAATGGTATATTTTCATTATAAAAAAATGAAACTGCAATGAACTACAATGACGCTAAAGCATTCGCAAAAGAAATGTCACTCCTAATTTTGAATTCTTGGCCGGTAGTATCATAGAGATTTCAATTTGCTTGGTCATGAATTCAACTTTCTTGGTTGTAAGTTCAGCTCCATCGCTTATAAATTCAGTTTCATTGCTTGTGAGTAAAATCTGCCCGATCGCATGCCCGAAAATTCATTTACGTGTAAATAGTAGATATCAATACATGCATACGATAGATGAGAAGATTTTCGACGAAAAAAAGAAACTTGTACATTACTAAATGCTGACATCAAGTTTGAATTGAAAAATTTGTCATCAAATCCAGTTGAAATCAAGTTTGAATTCAGAGATCGATGCATCATACTGAAACTCAACATGTGTCTTAGTGGATGTAGTTCTCTCATCAAACAACTACGAGCTTGCAATATTTGGACTGAGATATTGTATGCAATCTAGAGGTACAATCATGTAAATGAAACAATCGCTTGCAGAAGCTCTCAATTCGCTTTCTCATTTCACTTATGACTTCTTGTCTAACGGCATGTCGATCGACCGTGCATCAAATAGTCAGTGAACTGTGTGATACAAAATCTCGACAATACAATACAAGTAAATTGCACTGAGTTCTACATCGGAACATTGAATCACTTTAAAGTCTTCTGAGTCACATCGAATTCTGTAGCGCTGAATAAACAACGACTTCATAAGCAGTTCATTGAAGCTTCGAAAAGCAAAGTTCCTGTATTAAAGAATCCGATTGAGTTATGACGTCAAATTGGCAGTTACATAATGAGGAGAAGGTACACTTCGGCTAGAGAAGATAAGAGACGTAATAATAAAAATGAATACCAATAGGTGATTTTCCTACCTATAGATACATCTAAGATCATCATTAGATTGCTTTTATGAAATTACTCGATTAATGCATACTTCAGGGATGATAATCAATTTCGGACATCACATTTTATTGAATTTCTCTCAATTTTTCGCACATCTTTCCCTATTTCTCACGTCTTCTCACAACCGGACCATCGTTAATGCTTGTTAAGTTGGCCATTCTTGAGAAAAAGAAAAAATTCAAAATTGTTTCAGGTTTCAAGGAATTATTTAAACCAAAATATTGGTTCTTAAAGCAATAACAATAATTTCTGTGAAGCCAGAGTCAATTTTAAATTTTATCAGTTTAATTTGTTTTTATGCATTGTTTTAGGAATAGCATAAAATGAGATAAGTCAAGTAGTACAGGAAATAAGTTAGTCCAGTATATTTTAAGCTCCATCAGTACCCATATCTTCAGGGACCAGGTATCAACATTTCCCTAAATTACGACAGTCCTCCAATTCTACAAACCTGAAATTCTTAAGCAAACCTCAAAAATTCGGGAAGCTTACTTTATCAACACATTAAGGCCAAAATTTAACAATTCTGCAGGATTTGAAGATTGCTATGAGTTCTTTTTCATTTAGGATGGTTCATCTTCCATTATTCCTTATCTCGCACTAAGTGATAACATAGCCTTTATCATCTATATATTTCTAAACAATTTTAATGCAATTTAAGAATTATCTAAATTTAGTCTAAACATTTTGAAACAGCATAAGCGCGTGTCTGCCAGCAGAGAGGAATGAGAATTTCCGAAAAATCCGTTAACTGTAAACATTCGTAGCAACATTCTGGCGTTCTGTTCAAAAATTATTTAAATTAGTTGGAGAATGAAGAGTTAAAAGTAGAAGTTGAAAAACTGATGGCAGATGATGATGATATATTTTCCTTGAAGATGCATTTTGATAACGTCGAGATGGTATGTTGATGAGCATTGGTCACGACTGACCTTAATCAATTATTAAAATCATAATATTAATTATTTGATAAATAATTATCTTGTTGTAATTTTTGATGAAACTAAGAAGACAAACTCACATGGAAATATTTCTACTTTATGAAGTGGCCATCGTCAGAAATCTATTTACTCTCTAATTCCCACATGAGATTCAAATTACAAAATTACAGTATTTGTTCAATTAGGATTATCAAGGAAAAAGTCAGGTTAGTGTACTTACACGACAATAATAAACAATAATGAATATAACACACAATCGTCCTAAAAAGGACTGACAGGCGTTCACGCCGATCAACGGGTAAGATACTTGTACACTCCTACATATAAAGAATTAAAGATTAGGCGCACAGAACAATAAAACGAAATATACAAGATGTGAACAGTCCAGAAAGACTAACAAAAATCGAAAAGAAGGTGCTCATCAGCGAGATGACCAGCTAAGTCGCGTTTCGGGTCCTTTAACATCTTGTACGCTCAAACCCTAGCTGGTGGACCCCCGCCGAAATGGCGGAACAAACATACACAGTAACACTATCGATAAAAAATTTAGCCAAAGCCACACAGGATAGATAACTCTCTGGCAGAATTGTATGCGTTCTATAGTCTACCATCGTTTCATGTTTTTGTAATTTGAATCTCATGTAGGAATTAGAGAATAAAAAAATTTCTGACGATGGCCACCTCGGATGGTCGAAATACTAAGTTTGTCTTCTTATTTTTATAAAAAACTACAGTAATTACTGCTTTGGTAAGCAGTTTAATTAGTGAATCTATCAATTTCTATTTTGTGCAACATCTTGCTTTCTATCAATATACATGTATTTATTTTCCTGCTCACTATGCATAATAAGGATAATAAAACAAAAATCATTAATGTAAACTTCGAAAATGATTGAAGTGATTGATTTGACGGTTTGATATATATGAAAAACAATAAACAATTCACGATGGAATAGAATAATTCCCATTTAATTAAGTTCCAAGAAATATACCTCAAGCTCCCATTTCAGGCAGATCTGCACAATGCGAATGTTTTTTCATTCGCTATTTAAAGAGCCTGTTAAAGTGACGCTATCTACATGTTGATGTATTTTTAATCGTAGCGTCTATGCTAATTTTAATGGACAGATTTATACTACGGAATGACCGATAATAAGGTCAACATTCCAAAAATGAATTCTGAAATGGAATCGCTTACATAAACATTCCCTGTAAATCCTAAAGATGACTGCAAAATTTTAGTTGAATTGAAAATTATGTTCTAAATTGGACAGAAACCCAAAGCCCAAACGAAAAGTTTCATGCATATGTAGGGATGTAGGATCATGTCTTTCGCAGAAGTATTATGAAGAAATTCTCAAGATATTCTCAATTCGCGGCAATGCTGAGGTATTTAGCTGGTGACGACTGTCATTGTCAGATTTTGATGCCTTATGCGCCTGCAGCTAATGCCATAATGATAGCAAGGAAATGCCAAGATAACAGTCTTCACCAGCAAATTCACAGTAAATCCCCTTGTTAACACTCGCATTTTTGAAAAATACATAGCTTCAGAATTCTCAGAACTTGGGTGTGACATGGGAGGGGAGTTGCTCAACACAAGGGTATCCTTGATATTTAATAACTTAATAATTCTTGAAGCATTAATTAAACCATTCATACACCCTCTTTGTGTAACAGTATACTCGCGAGATCAATATTGCTATCAAAAAATAGCGCAATTAAGGATTTCATTATGTATTAATCATGCACCACTGCAGTACATGAGAAATCCAACCAGTCTCCACATGAAAGCACATCAAGGCTCTCCAAGTGTTGAAGAACATTCCAGCTTACCATGAACTGTCAGTTCCGCTTCCTTGTTCACTTCATACAGGCGCACAGCCTCGTGCAGTTCAATGTCCGACGTGATTGTGCATGGATCTCCTAAAACATGAAGTTGGTTCAACATGATACAGAGAGACAGATTTAATTGGTTCTCCTTACCTTCTTCGTCCACCCATTTCATTGTAAATGGCTGGTACTCGTAGAAATTGCATATTTCTGTTATATCTTTACGAATTTGCAAATAGTCGATGGTGTTGTCGATGTTTGTAACCATGACGTCTCTGTAATAACAAAATATCTGTCATGACTCTTACCTTGCAGGTCATTGTCGGGACCGTTTTCGTTACTCAAGTCACCTTTTCTGTAAAACTGTAAACCGCGCTATATACTTATTACTTACCTTATATTTTTGTACATTACAATACCTTCTATTGACATCATCGTCTTCAGATAGCAGTTTCGTAAAGCAATCTCTAAGAAGTTTCAAAAATTCTTATACGATGATGAAAATCATCTCAGCAGTCATTTATAATAGACTATAATGCTTACTTATTTGAATTATTAATTGAAGTAGTCCTGATGTAGACTGATGGCGTTCTCCAATCCTCAAGTGTACAATTGCAATGCTGTTGTAGCCATTGGATTATTCAATTCTTAAAAGAACTCAATGGAGCTTTCTCGTGGCAACGAATTCAAATTGTAAAATTCATCAGCTTTGTCCCAATAACTGGTATGAATGGAAATCTTAATACTTGTAACACTACTCATTCTTCCTGTCAATATACTGCTAATATAAATTCCAAACACTGACCCATACACATACACCACAGACGGCTAATATACTGTACCGACTACAAATGTTGGTGGTGGAAATAGAAAAGGAGAATGGTCACCATCTGCTAGGGCGATGGCTCCCAACCTTTTCATGCTGCGTAATCCCTAAATAGAAAATCATAGGATTTTTCATTATTCCGCGTACCCTCACCTATAAATATAAATAGTAGCAAGAATTCAATCATGCTAAAATTTAATTACGCGTAGGAATATACGAAATTCGTAATTTAATTACACGAAAAATTAACTAGTCGTAACTGATGCGCGCTTGTGTAACAAAATTAGCGCAGCGAAAGTCATGCTGCAACATCAAACGAGCCCTTTGTTTGCTTTTAATTATTACAATGGTGGAGAATCCGGATTCATGTAAGTATGTGGTTGGGGTCGAGTTGGTGGTCGCTAATTAGCAGCGGTTGTTTCAAGGCCAGATGATGACCATCCAATGGAGAATGCGCACAAAGTTAACTATTCAACTGACACATGAACAGGAAAGTTATCAAAGTAAAAATGAATTATCATAAATCTTCCATATTATCCGTACCCCTCAAAAGTCCTTCGGCCCCCCAAGGGGTACGCGTACCCCAGGTTGGGAACCCCTGTGCTAGGAAAATTAAAAATAGATACGTATATATAAAACAACAGGAAACCGATGGATGAAAATGGAAAAGTGGAGGTAAATCATAGAACTACAATGATAATGCTACGCCGATTACAAGTGAGCTAATGCTGCACAATAACTGAGATTAATAGTGGACAAATGAAAAGTGGATAATGGAGATAAACAATAGAACTACAATGACACTGTACTGGACCGAAAACAATCGAACTATACACACTGTATCTAAGACTACACATTTGTCTTCATCCACACAATTATATAATTTGAAATACAATACTTCGACCACTACCAATAAAATTGATCAATTGTTGCAAATAAGCTCTATGGTTATTCCAATGTTTATCCAACAGACACAACCACACTTTAAAATCACTTTAATGGCAAGAAATTTTGTTCAGAAAATATCAAAAAGCTGCTGGAAAAATGCTTGCATCAGCGATGGCGTAGACCACAATATTACACTCACGTTATCGCAACCACAAGAGAAAAATATTAAATATAAACATTAAGCGCCTTCATGTCCACCCACATACTTATTCCAATGGTCTCGAATCAGCATTGTTGAAATATGGTGAACGACGGCACATTGCAATTTTAGAGCCTACATCAATGTTAAATATTTTGCTTACACGTTTGGTCATCCGTTTGCTAGCATGAGCACTCATTACCTATGTAGTTATGCGAAAATCGTCGTGCATTGATCACGGAGCGGCAAATGCACTGTCAGCCTCAGATAAACTTCTATCTCTCTTCTTTAAGTTCGTTAATTTTGACGACGCATTTTTTGACAGAATTCGAGGATATTCTGGTTCATCTGCAGAACAGAAATGTCAACATGGATGTCTTTCACTAGTTTCCACATGAATCATCAAAATAACAATCCATCCAACCTGTAAGTCAAAATCACTTGCTAAGATCTGCTGCGAATTTCTCGTCCATCATATTAGCTGCACATTCCTCATGCATTTTTAAACCGGATCAGAAACGTGCTTCACATGAAACACTCAGTCTTTGAGAGATAGAGAATGAAAGTTTCTCAAACTGTCTTTTGGTCTGTTCAACATGAACACACATTGACGACGGTCGCTAGAGGCGGGAGACAAAAATAAAAAAACTAACTGTTTATCTAATCAAGTTTAGCCGGCATTAATAAGGGTTTTGAACGAAGTTACCAGGCATAATAATCCTATTAATTTCAAATGTTTGAATTATCTCCCAATTGGAATCAACATTTGCATTTCAATGTATGATAAAATATACTTTCATGTTTCATCAGGATTTCAGCCACTTAGGCAATGGAATTACGGAAAAAAACTAGTATAGTTGACCAATTTTCCATTCTCGACTTTCTTGCAACTGATAAACAAATTTGAATCAAAGCAATGACATAATAGCAGCTACAAATTCAGATTACATAGAGATCTAAAACCACAACAGCATTACAAATTTCAGATCATCAATAAGGTCAGTTCTATTTCTTTGACATAGAATGCAACTTGATTAGATAATGTATTAAATTGTGCATGTCAGTTACATTGACTTTAAAATTATCCTCAACTGCATCGGATTAACAAGATTTTACCATAGAGATTAACAATACCATAGAAAGTCCTAGAACTGAAATTGCATGAAAATTATGACACACTCCGGGGGAACTTAGCTAAGGCAAAAAACAAATTTTGCGAGCTGGCTTTCTTGTTTTCGGGTTGGCATTTTTAATTATCAAGTCAATTTGTGATTTAGATTGTTGCCTTTTGTCCAAAGATCATGTACACAAAAGCAATAATGAATTTACAAAATACTGCAGCGATAGCATGACAAAGAAGGAAATCCTTTAAAACATACTGTACGTTTGTCATTTTGAAATATCGCTCCAATAATCTATCAAGAGTATAGTCAGACACATATGCAACTTGTAATGTCGATTTACAGAACATGCATTACTCCAGCTTGAACAGGGGCCAAGAAATCTTAGAATATTCATTTTACTCTATAGGGCTCCCCTGTTCACTATGTTTGAACAATTTTCAAAATCTCTCTATGCATTCGAATATCAGCTGCCAAAATATCAGCACACTATATCACATAAGTCATTCAATGATTAATTGAAGAAATACAGCGACATTATATTTATCTGAGAAATGATTGTAGGTAAAGAAACTTTCAGTGTGTTTATTCCAGAAAAGCGCTAGGTTTCTTAACCGCTTGACAAAGAAATTATCCAATAATTAGAAATTTTATCTGTGAATTCTTGAGATGTTCTGACAACTTCAATTATGACTCTGCGAACCAAATTCTAATTCGTATTCCAGTGTTGAAAAATTCTGTACTAGCTGTCAATGATTGCAACAAATAGACACAGTATATTAATCCATGTAATAGGGTAGGCTATTTCACATGAAACAATACCGCCATTTCACTTAAAATTCTCTTCATGAAGATCCTGTAATTTGCTGTCAACAACTTCCACAGCCGATTTGGCAAATAGTTTGACTATGATATGTTTTAGATCGAATATGATCTACAAACAATAGATTTTTCCATGTGCCATCATTGTGAATGGGTAAGATATCAAACTTCCATTCTCGTGTACTATTATCTACTTTTATGGATTTTATTGACTTCCGTAGACAACTTAATACACCATCATCTGCGCTGAGAACGTGGGCCATTCTCAAGCGAATGATTTAGCGCGGGTATATGAAGACAGCTTAATCTCAGGCCACTGTGCATTTAATATTTCTGAATTACATATATCATCAGTCATCACAACATTTTTCATGACAATAGCGTGTGAACAATTAATTCTATCAACAATCTTTTCATTACTATCGTGTGTAATAACAACATTTACTTCTTCAGTCCATAGGCTTCTGAACAAGTATCCCACGCTGTCTCAGAAAAAATGATTTTCAGGTTATTCAAGTGAGCTGTTTATGTCTTTAGGACACCGTGGAAGGTCTGCTGCAACAATTTACTGACAGTTGATGATGAAGGAAGCTAAACAAAGTTGTTAAATTTTAACAGCTTTTAGACTATATGTTTTGTCACACAAAACTAAGGCTGTCAATCTTCGATTTTTTAATAGTTGAATAGTCGAATGATCAATTGCTAGACCAATGTATTTGTCTATTCACAGCAATTCTCTTGATGATTCTTGATTTTACACCTTTTGTGACTTTTGCTCTTTTATTTGTTCTCCTATTTCTTTAATCATTATCTTGAACAGCATTAGATGTAGATTTAGCCCATCATGAGAATATGTAATTGATCATTGTATTATGATGTCAAAATGAAATTCTGAGCATTACTTTGAACTACTGAACTCAAATTTATGCTAATTTTACATTTTTTCATTCACTGCAGTATAGTATGCTCATGCAGCTATCTAAGCCATGGTGTCAGAAGTAAGTAAGCCATGGTTAACAACCTTATTTTTTATTTGTTGTTAGGGCAAGCAAAGCGACCCTGGTCAAGCTGATCATTTCACCACTTCATCATACTCAATGGATACCTCAAGTAAATAAGTATAAGTTCATTTCATGAGCCAACTTTTTTGACTACAAAATCAGTGTTTTCATTTAAAAAGGAAGCCATCATCTGTTCGAATTACTCGATGCTGAGGGGGCCTTCCCTGCTTGTTTAGTTGGTCAGTCGGTCTTTGGCTTGATCGAATACGAATATTCACTATCTTTGTGATGTTCCAATGTTGCGTAAAGGATGACTTTCACAGAAAAGCCCACTTAGAAACTTGTTTATTCATGGGTTGATGTGATCGATACAGCGCTAAATGCTAGGTCTGACCAGTAATCGGTCAACCGCCCATATATTCGCTGCAATTATTACACCGAATCTAGAGGTTGATCCCTCGTTCGCGTTATGAAAGAACAAAAGAACGGAGTAGTGTGTGCCTGTAAGAAGTGAAATGTCAAGTACGTGCGTCTACAGGAGGCAACAGCAAACCAAAGTCGAATAATGCACATCAGCGAGTTATGACAATATCTGACAATCCAAAATAGAGTAAAAAGCAAGAAACTGGTTTTCGACATGAATGCGTTTGAATTAAATAAATATCTTCTAAATTACTGAGCGATGTAGTTAAGATCAATCGACGCGCACTTAAGCAACCTGATGTTATGGAATTGAAATGCACTTATTTACGAGAAAATATATTGCACTCGTACAATAAAAGAATGGGGCTGTCCATTAACGAAGATTCTGTAGGAAGAAAATTAAACCGACTGAATATTCGACCGGTTTCGGTGTTATATCATCGTTCACTAAATCGACAGTCCACCTGGTTCCTCTTCCTGTCAGATCAAAGAAAACACAATGTAAATCCTATTAGAAGCAGGTTGAAACTTCGTTCTTCAGATTATTTCCTATCATGTGGATATGCTAATAACAACTTCTGATCGATGAAGCAGGCATTAATGTTTAATATTAAATATAAATGAATATATAAAAATAATAAAATATAAAATCATATTATTAAATAAAATTTAAAAAAAATGATAAAAATAAATTAAAGACCTAATGAGAATGTCATGTTTGGGGACGTTAAGATGTTTGCTAAATCTGGATGTCCAATGTCGCTTGCATTCAAAATCTCTCATCTTTGACTAGTATAGCTACATGCGCAATGACTTCACAACATTTTCAGTATTAACAAACATGTGCCATTTCCTCGCCAAATAAGATGACTGTGTATACTTGCACTTCGTCCATTTGTTTCAAGCGACCACTCATGTGAAAAGAGCATGATTTGTAGATGCCTTTTATACAAACATATTGGAGAAATGCCATTCCTATCTAAATCTGCAGTGAATAACTCAATAAAATCGTGCTCAAAACCGTGGCACAGTGCTTGGCTATTGGAAGTCGTCAGGAAGGGTATCCGGACTAAAAGATCACAACCCTCCAGATTAAAGTCTGACTATGTCAACACCGTCCAAACCCCCAGTATGTGGGAACAGTGACGTTAAACCCCCGTCATTATAACCAATATTTCTCCATTCCAAATACATGGGGGTTAATTATGAAAGACAAACGATGATCCGACAGACGTGCTGTTTCGTACTAGTCAAGATGTGCATACAGTGATGTGTGAAAGCTCAGGTGTGACCTCGTTTCGTGCACGACTTCGTGCTAGCTCCCGGACTACTCTCGATTGGTGAAAGTATCATTTTCGACCTTGTTTTGGCGGCCGGACTGAATTTCCCCGTGCGGTTCCCGGGACTGAATAGAATAGGACCGACGTTCCCCCGTAAGAGGCGATTAAAAGGGGCCTTTTGCCACTGCAGCTCTGGTGTTGGCAGTTTGATGTCTTATTCTCATTGCCTTTCCTCAGTGGCTATACTAAGTGATGTTACGGGGGATACTGACAGCCGAATCCTAGCTCCTGGGATATGCAACAAAGCTCTTTGGGCTTCCTCCCCTGTGGCATATCTGCTTTGTCCAAAGTCTCGTCAGCGATGGCCGCCGCCCCTCTGCGCAGGTAAGGTGTGAGGAGAGACCGTGGGGGTTGCTGCCCCCACCGGCCAATACTGTTCATCATGTGTGAACAGCTTTGTCTTGGGTATGGTAGCACCCCGATGGTATCGGAATGGTCATCTCCTCCTCGGGGCACTCCTCGCCAGCAGTAGGCATTTATTTACTTACTGGGTGTGTCGCTTCGTATTGTCTTGATGCAAAGCCTCCTATCCCCTGGACGGAGCCGGGTAAAACAACAACTAAATGCCCATTTTCTTGCTGTGAAGTCACAGCACGAGCGTAGAAGCTGAGAGTCGATTGTAGTTGGTTATGGTGATGAAGAAGTTTTGGAAATTCGGGTTGGGTCGTGTCAAATCTTGAATCAGGCCGGATTTTAAAGATGCCATCAATCCTAACCGACAGCCACTGCCTATTAATCTCAGTAAAAGCAGAAAACAACTACCACACACACACACACACACAGACACTTAGATGGTGACTAAAATTGCCGGAACTAATATTTACTTCCTCTTATCTGAACTGCGTACTCTATTGTACTTTACAAGCGGAAGGCAAATATCTAAAATGTCAAAAACATCATTCACTTACCCGCCATACACGACTTTCATACGGACAACATTTTCAGACTCTCCAGCAGCTTCCGACGGCATCGTTTTGAGAATTATCTGAAAATATGCAGCAAAGCGATTTGGAGAATATGACAGAACAATTATTCATTAGAAAGGTGTCAAGAATAAAAAGTAATGGTATAAATTGAGGCAATCAAGAATGCATTGTAGAAAAGATCCTCAACATTTTTTCCTTCGTGTGACCCAGAAATGTGGGCGACGGTGTGTATCCAAAAATAGCTAATTACAGTTCATCATTGGTATTGAGCGGCATTAAACTATAATCAATGTAATGTGAAAAGCATTCCTTTCGAACAGTATAAAGTCAAAGGTCACAAAATTGCTGGTATTTCTTAACATTCATAACTTCATGTGCCGTTTAGTATGAGAGATCAGATTTATCCAAATTACATCACAAATCAATACAAATGCATCACATCAATGTTAATTTTCAAGCACCCAGTTTTCAGACACATAGCTCTCAATAGGTTGAAATCTTGAGATAGTATATGCATTACATGTGTTGTCAAATAATGAGCTCGTTGGCTCACTATCATTTAATTTTGTAAAACTACTCCGTGATGACAGCAAAACAATAACAAAATGTTTGTGAGAGATGTCATGGGCCATTAAGTTAATTACCTAACCAGCGTTTTCCAGAGCCCATGTAGAAAAATTCTGCACAGTGACATAATTTACGTGTAGGACTTTAACTGAAAATTAATGAACATTGAAACTTTGAAGTATAAGCCTCAGATATTCAAGATGAGACAATATGTAATTCTGATCAACATCAATGATTATTTCCGTGTAATTTTATAACTGTTGATGACATACATTGACTGCAACATGCATTCATATTCATCAATCAGCGTTGTTAATTCATTCTGCAATGCGGAACTAATCGGACAGCATAAAAAACAATCTTGATGATAAACATAACCAGTTGCATTATACGAGTATCTATAAATGCAACATACCAAGACAGAGAGCTCTTACGAAAGTTATTCAAAGTGTTCTCCAATAACTTCGAGACACCTTTTCTGCAAAGTTCGGGAGCAATTTCAGAGCATACATCAAAATGTAACTGTCTCATTTGTGAAATCAATGCAAGACACAGATGACAAGCCCAATTCTTTACTACACTTTATGTAAAAACGTCCAATGGAGCTAAGTCTAGTACGTGTAGGATATTCGATTTCTCCATGCCTATCCAATTACGCTGTAATCGGATTGTGCCTATCTGGAAGAAACCAAATTTCGCTGCAGTCGAACAACCTTTTCATTGCCGATAAACAATGATTTTGTAGCATTTGTGTATAATAGTGACCGTTCGCAGTACTTTCAATGAAGAACCAATCAAGTCGCATAAAAACCATCATACCCGCAAAGATACATTGCATTGAAATTTATAGGCGACTTCCCAGGATGAAAAAACTCATGGGCGATGAGATTCCCACGCTCTGATACCACCGTGATTTAAGATATATGTTAGAAATGCAAGTGAAGCTATTTCATATGCCGACAGTATCGGTATTTAGTAGCGGTTCCAAAACCAATTAAATGATGACTGAAATGAAAGCATGTGGCAATTTGATTTTCAATACATCATCTGTTGCACCTACTATTAATTGAACTATCAATGGATCCACCTGACTAATGCTGATCACAATCCCGGATTTTTAGTCATTTTCACCTTTTGTTGTTTTCCCCTGTATTCCCATTTTGATTTTTTACCGAGGGAATCCCCTCCTTTTTGTAGCCTTATAAATGAATTATTAGATCTGCAGCTATTAATCCGTATTCGTGATCTTTTGCAAGAGAAGAAGTGATTACGCAAATCTTTGTTGATAATCCTCGTTGTAGGACTGAGCATTTCTCTA
Organism: Prostheceraeus crozeri; assembly: GCA_907163375.1. Classification (NCBI taxonomy): domain Eukaryota; kingdom Metazoa; phylum Platyhelminthes; order Polycladida; family Euryleptidae; genus Prostheceraeus; species Prostheceraeus crozeri. The sequence continues at coordinate 254,173 of CAJQUW010008619.1, forward strand.
CGAACAAAGTGGTTGTGGAAACAGGGTGACATATGGTTTAAACACACATGCTTAAGCACGCTGTTGAACCCCTCTTTAAGCAGATGTGGAAACATAAAAGAAAACCCACCAGTCTAAACAGGTCACATATTCTAGTATCGTTGAATTTTATATTATGTTGTGCAAATCTAAATGAGCGCGGATACAAAACTTGCTAGCCCGGAACTACTGGCGAATGGCGATGCGTCCGAGGCACACTCGCCACACGAAAGGATGCAACAGGGCAGTTTGCTGATGCAATGCTAAAGATCGCAAGCTGTCTTACATCGTATAATGCGGCTTTTAACCGCAAATTCAGTTCGGTATCACTGAACCAAACCGCATTAAGAAATAAAGTGGAAGCTCCTACAATGGATAGGCTGATTCGAGCAAGTGCTGGAGTCACTTCCGCGTCTCATGATGATAATGAGGATACTAATTTCTTTCATAATATTATTTGCTATACATATTATCTCCGTTGTAGGTGAAATTGCTACTCAAATATTTATTTGTGTAAGTAAAAGATATCACAACTGACAGAAAAATACTGTAATTGCCCTCCAACAAATTCTGTTGGTGAAATGACATGGTCCACGATAAAGCAATAAAAAGTGGCCTTCTCGTGGTGGACACATGTCTATGGTCCTGGGACTTGGGTGTGATGAGTATGAGTGTGGTTTTTTAGCATGTGATTCTTTGTTCTTTTTGCTTACTTTTTCTTGAACCACATTTCGCCAATATAATTTGTGGGAGAGTCATTCCAGTAGACTCGTTTCTATCTGACAATGGCATCAACAAGCATCCCGCATACTGCAAGTATCATAATTGCATAATAAGGTGTGTAACTATGATAATGCAGCTATTATAATAACAAAATTTGATTGTCATAGTGTTATGGTAATTGTATTGTGTGTACAAAACCATAACCGCTATCATGAAATTTTTATTCCACATGCAATGATTCTGTAATTACACTAGAGGTGGGCTATACAGGGTCGAAAAAAGGTTGCATATTCGAATCCATTTGAACATCGGCTTATTTCAAAAAGTAGGATCTCCTGATCATTTTGGTACTAATTTTATTGAAATATGTATAAAATTGAGTAAGTGCGGACGAAAACAAACATGGTAACTCATTCTGTCAAAATTTTCGCGGTTGCTATATTGTGCAACAGTTCATATCAGCCAATGGTTTCAACAGGAAGGTGCTGCGGTTTTTATTTGGTTGATTGTTAATAGATGTGGAGATTGATGACTTATAAATCAACATCATTTGTATTTTTTTTGAATAATCATATAAATGGGTCCCAGAATTCCTAAAATTTTCCTAAAAAGAAACGAAGAACAGAAGAACAAGACCTCAGAATTTGCGAGTCAAACACTTAGTCTTCTTAGGGTTTTTAAAGACAAATCCCCGATTCCAACATCTTCGATAATAGTAAAAGGAATTCTACTTCGTCAGTAAATCGGGAACCATGAAAGTTTGAGCAATGTCGACATATTTCAGGGAAACTGCGTGAGAGAATTGGAAGCTGTACTTCATAATCATGTGATCTCATAAGAAGAGGCATACGATGTTCAACTGAAAGTACTGCATAAGTTATGACATAGTGAGTGATCCCACTCTGCTAGTCTTCATCGGTAGACTAATACAAAAATCGAGCTGCACATAGCACTTCACCTAGAAGCATTGATATAATCGAAGGTGGCAATGGGCCAAAGAAAAAACTTATTTCAATGAATCAATTCAAGAGTGTAGCAGTGCTAAGAATGGGCATATTTGATGCATATTGATGCACAAGTGCAAGGCGTGGGAGGTTCCTAGACCACCATTGATCTGATAAAATAGAGAAAGTATACTCATTGATGTTGATGTCAAACTTAAGCTTCGAACCGAAGCATCATATCGAAGCAGTGGCGTCTTCTCCGTACCTGCGAGGACTTCGGCGCATCCTCAAAAATAATTTTCCAACATTTATAAAAATGAAAAGTGTCATCATTCATTTAAATTCGATAGCTTCTCGTGACAGCATTGCACAGCTTTCCATCTCAAAGTCAGACGCTCAACCTCAGAGTGAACAGTTTTGCAGCACGTGCTCGAATCACAGCTGCTTTCTTCGAACAATTAGACACACAAGCTGATCGTGTGTTCAGACGGAGCATTGATGTTCAGACTGAGCGAAAGAGAGCTGTGTGCGTGTGAGGCAGTAAGCGCACGCGCCCGCGACAATATTGGCTTTTGCGATAGACATGATGCTTTGCCTTCTCCAATTTTTGCAATGAAATTCTACGCGATTCTTGATCGAGGCGCGGTATCTAAATATAGTAAGGGAAGTGCGACCCAATTGTTCCTGGATTCACTTTATGTCAGAGATGCCACTATGTCAACAGTAGCAGATGGCTGACGTTCAGACAAGATCAGATGATGAGTGCGTTCTCCAATGAATGCATCTGACTCGAACACCCAGATTCGGTAGAATTCCATAATTTGTTTTTACGTGATTGATGTGACACTATGTTTATTACTGCAGATGAGATCATAACCACGCCTTTCGTGCGAAGGGAATATACTGAAAAGATGACAGTTGTCAAGCAAGGTAGGCCAACAACACCTGATATAAAAATTGAAAGTACTCACAGAGAAAGAAATAAGAAACACACAAGACATTTTAATGCATCAAAATTTCAAACATGTGAGCGGCTGACCGGCTATGAGAAACGCAAGAAACTGTTGACCTTGCCTCCTTTTTTCTCGAGAAAATGTGGTCTGGACAGAGAGGGGATATAGTAATCAGTTCCTTGAGGAAGGCGGTTAATAGACATGAGCAATCAATTCGCATGTGCACATTCACTTGGCCTCAAAAAATGTTCGGAAAATTGTTATTAAAAAATCAACTCTGATGAAAATTAATATTGTAACATAAAAAATGTCTGGTATAGAAATAGTATTCCAATGCCGAGTGAAGGACTTTGGTCTGGGCGCACGCGACGCCACTGTATCGAAGCATTCATCTTGGAATAATTGTCAACCACGCTCAAATACAGACTCAACCGAAATTCGACATCAGAATTTATGCTCTACATTCTATTGATCATGACAACTGACGGAAGCAACATGCAATCTCTTCCAGAGATGGCTGACGAAGACCAATTGATTCAACATTGATGGCTGGCGAAGATTCAATGGAAGCAAATAGGTTTTCTATTGAGCATGAGCCAAAGAGGTCTTCGTACAAAACGATGCATGAAAGCATCATGAAAGCTCCTAACAGCACGCTAACATCTGCAGCTACAGAATATTTGATATTTGGAGCACGGGTGTGGAAGCGAAAGCGATCTTTTTCATTGGAAGCGGAAGCGAATGCCTGACGATCGCTTCCGCTTCCGAAAGTATCATAATACTAATGACTGACCCAATTCGCGTGTCAGGGCGAGGCGAGGCACTTCTGACTTTTGACCTAAAATCTTGATATGAGTTAAGTAATAGTCGTCATATTTAGTGCTTACCCTATCACATATAATTACAAATTGGCACCTGTATCACTAAATGTAGTTACTTAAAATTTTCTCATTATGATGAAAACGAAGGTGTATTATCTCAGAATACTGGCATTCGAAATCAGAAAGCCTCAGCATCATTTTATCAATGACAACTTTACGCAATGCGAATCGGTGTGTCTTGAGGCCATTTCATTGTAGCATTCTCAAACACTCTCTTGGTCATTTAATATTTTTTACTACACACGTGCTGGGACGTTTCTATTTCGCAATTTCCCAAAGGTCAGAATTTTCAGTAAATTTGAAAAATATTTGACTTTTTGGCCAGTCAAAAACACGCATACAAGTCAGGTAGGGTTTACGACAGAAAGTTCGTGGAGACAGCGAAGTGTTAACCTGAGAACCTATAACTCGCAAGAAAGTGGAAAATGAAGAAAAAGGGGCTCGAAATAGTGAGGTGCGTAGCCCATGTCTGGTCTCCAATAATTGGAAGTGGAAGTGGAAGCGGAAGCGAATAAAAATCAATCGCTTCCGCAGCCCTGATTTGGAAGGTGCCTGTCTAGTCAGGGCACAATAATTTTGGAATTGGAAAGAGTCCCGGATTTCTACGACTTGCTTCCTACGACATGCTTCCACTATACAGTAGGTCGCATTTGATTTTCAGGCGCATTTCATTTCATGTTTTCCCTATGGTATTTGCATCAAAAACCAAGTTTCAGGACCATCTTATGAGAGGACTGTTTTGTACAAGAAGCTCGTCTTGTCGAGTGGGATGCTAGTGAAAAGCGTTGTCTGAATGTATACACAGGTGATCACACGAAGGGGGCAGGACACATTGAACGGTGATACTCATTCGGTGACATGATAAGACATCCTGAATATCAGAATGTGAAGATTGTTCAGATATAGGAGTATGTTGACCGGTTTTGACATTTATGCCTGTTAACTTTTTTGTGACTCATGGATACCCTGCGTCTTTTTTTAATGAACTTCACCATTCCGTTGGTCTGTTGTAGATAATAATCACTTTCGTATTGGGCATTATGTAGCTTTTTATAGTAATTATGTCGTATTTATTTATTTGGGCCGCACCTGCTCATTTTTGGGGCAATTTTAATCAAATTAGCACCATAATGCTCAGGATTATCAGTTTGACAAAATGAACTGGTGTTGAGGGCCATTATAAATGCTTCAATTTTATATCACACCTCTAATTACATTGTAAACAAATATCGCAACAATCCCAAGGGAAAATCAACTTCGGTACTGATTTTGGTGAAACCTTGAAAGTCGAGGATTGATATGAAAATGCATTTTTGAAGAAGAATTAGTGCTTTGATCAATGCTTTAAGTAAGTTCGTTGAATAATCATACAAACATTGGATTAGTATACTCTATATCAGAGATCGTTTTGATTTTAACCAGGACTTAACTAAGCTTTAAACATGGTTTCAAACATCGTTTTGACAGTTCAGTGCTTCTGGCTTTTCACGAGGTCGAAAAGATATTTCTATGCGCCCTGTTCCTGGTACCATCATGAAAACTGGCTTGCCAGCTGGGAATGGAATCCAGCCCTCGAAGATCACCAAGACCAGCGATGTACACCTTCCACGATCGCGTCAGGAACAGGCATATCTCTAAGCGTGCATTATGACATCATCCTGATTTGTTTTTCCAGGAACAGGGCTCATAGAAATATCTTTTCGAACTCGTGAAAAGCCAGAGGCACTGAATTGTGTAATCAATTCTCCAAGGTCGCCTGGGCGCAGCGGTTATTGACCTGTTAAACCCTTAACCAGGTCACCAAACCCACCATGTGTGGAATAGGCGTCCTTAGGATGTATTTTCAACATATATTAAATTGTCATATTCTTTACGCCTATGCTACTGCTGTGCTGGCAATCTGTAACATCTGAAATGATAATTTAGTATCAAATACGGCTGAGATGCAAAATGAAGCAAAGGAACAAGTTCGCAACATAATGCAAGTATGGAGGGTTGAGGTAGATGCGTGTTTCAAATAATAATGCGATAGAATATACTTATCTGCCTAATCAGTTTTCAAGTTTAAGAATTAAGATACTTGCAAAAATCGCAAAGGATTCTAGTTTGACGACTGGTAACGAATGATCATCAAAGTACGCTTTTCCTAATTCTTCATAATTTCATTTGATCACTGTCATATGCTCATTTGTTGATACATTAAAAGGGGTGTTTATAATCTTCCACTTACTTCCAAGTGTCGCTTACAGTTACTTACTGTGTCACATGCACACATGACACAGTGTAATCAAATGATAGCTAAATCCTCACGTGATCACATCTTGGTTTGGAATATCTTCTGAAAATTGCACGTCTTTATGAGAAAAAATTGTGCAATAAAGCAGTAGCTAATCTACGACTACTTGCACACCAACTTGAATAAATCGAGATATATCAGTCTGCAATATTATCCCATTGGCTTAGATGGTCTTCTTTACATAATTAGTGAGATTTTCGAACTCTTCACTTAGCTAAGTAAATTTTGAGACATTTCATTCATTTTAAAATTCGTCTCATTCCATGTCCTTTGTAAGTGAAATATATCGATGTAGGCATTTCCACACCGATTTTTTTAACCTTTTTCTACTTGAGCAAAGGTTTCGTACATGAACTTAATCAAAAGCTGATGTTATCAGCTCCAAAAATATGTAGGCCTACCGGAAAATTTCACAAAAATCGGTCTGTTTCGAATGCATTCACATTGATCATATCCACGTCTATGATATATACAACATTTTCCATGTATATCTATGTTTCATTTGACGAATAATGACCAAAAATATCCATTTTTTTTCCTTTCTCAACGAGTGATGAAGCAGTCTGAATGTCCATAACACAAAAATGTAAAATATATCGCGTCGTCAAAGCAAACCTGTTTTTTTTATTTTTCAATGTTTTTACATTGAGTACTCAACCCTATTCGCATGGTAAACAGGTTTCTCAAGGACCAATGTGAATAATGAACAACAAAATATCATAATTTCTACATGTCAATAGCTATAACTTGCAAATCCATCGTAACATTAGAAAACTTCATGCAAGCGATCAAAAACATCGCATTTTGTAATTAGCAAAACACTCCTCTTGACATATTGCTTCACAATTCTTACAAACAACTATTTTCCATCACAGGATCAAACGCATCATGTCCCAAGCTACATAGAACAGTATACCCTAACATTATCTATCATTTATGCTAGTCAATTCATCGTACTTTCAGACATATATAAAAGAATAGAGCATTTTTAAGAAGATGACATTGATGAGACGAAGTTACTCAATTTTGAAATATGACAGAATGTTGTTACAAGGCAGTCAACGGACAATTATGCAGCAATTTTAGCGTGATAACCTTCCGTACGGATTCAGAGCAAAATATTCATATATTGTCGAAAATGTGCCTAAATAATTACTGAAGCTTTTAAACAAAAACAGCATGTGATACGGTTCATGCTTTTTTGCTACAAATCAACACACTCAGCAGGATGACAATCGTCTATGGATTGTGTATTGGCATCTGTGTTTCAACTTTTGTCAACCTTTGGGCGAACAGTATCATTTCAGTTGCATTTATCACTCAAAAGAAGAAACTAATTCAACAACTAGCCAACTTGCGTCTAGTAAAGTGGCAGCTGTCGTGATTTCATTATTATTGAAAATTGTCACGGTTTGCCATTCTATGCATGTATATTTCCAATTATTTATCTATGTAGCGCTACTATTCATAGCAGGTTTTGTGTTCAAAAAGGATATCCTGGCGTAGAAGAGTTTGCTAGCAGGAGCTCGTTGGCTCAAAGTAATAAGGTCGAAAGATCTGTAATATCTCCCGACATTGAATTATTTGACTTTTCATATCTTCTGAGATCTTTTTCATGTCAACTTTAAGCTATGCACTCATTGGCCCGTTTCTTTGTGTCAAATCCCATAAACAATTTGTAAAAGAGAAAACGATTTTTAGCATGCAAATAACATCTACTATAAGCTCTTGACTCAATGACACTGTGAAATTTCCAATGGCAACTGCACTATTTAAATCGACTAGTTGTTAATCGTGCCTGATGACCTCATTGAAATGAGATTACACTAAAATTTTCACTTATGTTAAGTACCAGTCTACGAGTTATACTGTAATAATAAACCAGTGTGTGCAATGCTTGTTGTCCTGCGTTTTATTCGCAGGAACATCGTGGAAAATCGTTTTATTTTTCCAATTTGAGACAAAGATAAAGAGCCATTACTCAGTAGTTGTGATTCATTCACCCGCAGATATTTAACAGTGCTTGTTTGTATAAAGAAATCTCTTGCATCCAAATAGCATTTGATCTGAATGCCAAACGAATTGAACGGACTAACCGATTATCAACTACACGATGTGAGCCACTTTCATGTGATCATTTTTTAACCCTTTCATGCGTGTTGTACTACTGTAGCCAAAAGGAATCAATGCGCCTCTCTCTCGACTTCATGCGCTCCCTAGAACGCCCACAGATAAATAGCATTTGAAGAAAATTTCTATTTTGAGAAAAACTTTTGATTTTGGAAGTAATTTATGCATCGAAGGGTTAAAATGCTATTTACTCCTAGATTGCCCCCAACTGTTCGCAAACGTTCCTTCAACACCGTTTTACATGATAAAAGACGCTTTTGTCTGCAACCCAAAATGTATTTCTCAAATTGCAATCTCATATCTATTTTAAAAGAAATGGTAACTTTACACCGCTTTGCTTTCCAGTTTTCACGTTTCAAAAAGCCAGTCAAATAGCTAACAATTTATCTATAAAATCTGTATTTTACTCACAATCAATACGCATCTAGTTGGAAATCTACAAGTTCTATACATTTCTGCTGTTAATCCGTATGGAATCTTAAGACGAATACGTAATATTAACACAATCGCAGTAGTGTGACTACGTACAGAAAAATGCCTGCTATCGTCAATGGAAATGCAGTTTCTAGGTGGGTCTTTCAATATTTTACTGATAGCAGGATTGTCTGACAAAAATACCACATAGCAAGAAGGACCGATGAAACTGAAATAGTGGGACACAATGGCCGGATTCATCTTCTGGGGGACATACACACGAGGCTGAAAACAATCTATATGTAAAAACAACCGAAAACAAAGATAAACAAAAAGGTTTGTCATTAACGGCATCAGACATACTTAGTCTCTAAGTGCGCCTTCATTTTAAGCGTGCGTAAAATATAGTTCAAAGACTGTACACTCGAACCAATTGGTCCAAATAGTTCATTACAAGTAAATGACTGTTATTTCGAGCAAGAAGGATATCTGATGGTCTCCTGTTACGCTGATCACTTTCTACGAAACCAACATAATTCCCCAGATCATCGAAAATCTGAAAAAAGAAGATTCAAGATACTCAGAACACATGCAGTATTGAATGAATGAATTAATTACCTGAATTCGATTGTGCTTAGAATCAGCGATCAGGACGTTTCCAGCCATATCTGACGTTACTCCTGATGGCTCGCAGAACAATCCTGGAGTTGTTCCGCACCCACCGAATGTTGACAAACTCACTCCGGAGATTGTGGTGAGGTAGATCTGGCTCATGCCTTGAAAAGAAAGTTCCATATAATGACTGTCAGACATATTAATTCTGCACAAATCACCTATGTAATCTTGTGCTTGATCAATAAGCAGTCTGAAGTTCAGCATCTCAAACAGAGTTTTTTGGCGAAGGATAACAAAAAGTTCATGTAAGGCAAGCATTCGGACAATATCAAAAGATAAAACAAGATTATATCATTAGTTTGTTAAATTCGACAGATCAGATTTGTGTACTAAACAGCGAATGATATATATGTACTATACTAAATATGATGCTGTGAATAATGTACACCTGAAATGAAAAAAGGGACATTCAGAAATTAAAAAATGACAAATGACGTAAAAAATGGATTACAGTTGAAGGTTAAGACTATCACCATTGAGAGGAATTTGGAAAATCTGCGCTGGCATGACCAAAATCAACAGTGCCAACGTCTATCTCTTGATATATAGGCAATGTTCCACATATATGAAAGCATATTAGTTTTGCTAATGCTTGGTACGCAGAAATCGGAAGACTATTCCATTTCATAAATTAAAAAAAATTTCTTTTACTTGCCAGATCTATTATTACAGAAAGCCGAATATCTATCCAACAATCTCAAGAAAGTATCCAAATGAAAGCATGAAAACTGTTTGGAAGCTACTTTAGTTTAACGATGGGACCCATGGTTATTTCTAGGTACATCTACCAATTGCAAGTAACAACGAACAACTACGGCAGGGTAACTGACAAAAGATCAAAGGACAAAAGAGCAGAAGAACATAAGAGCAAAGGTAAAAAGAGCAGAAGGACAAAAAAGCAGAGTAGCAAAAGAGCAGGACATAAATCAGATAGTATAATATAATAGGATATAATAGTAGAGTATAATAGGATAGTATATCAGGTAGCTCCGAGATATAATGATTAAAAATTCCACTAATATACAAACGGAATATCATGTGTGAATACATGAGTATATCAACAATGCAACCGAAGATTGAAGTGGCATGGGGAGACAAATGAACTCTAAATGTAGGCATAATAATTTCCCGGAAAATTTTGATTAATGATTTCAGAAATAGTTTTGAAAGCGTTAAGTAGTGAGGAAAGATACCGTCTTTTGTTCAAATATAGGAGCTATTTCTATGATGAACATCGATTATAACAATTACACTTGTTTGAGTTTATTACTTCGGAGTCACTAAGCTTATGTGTTTCCACCACTATCTGTGTATAATTCAGTTTTTAGAAATGAATTAGGCCCGATTTTTAGCTGGATATTTTAGAGATTAGGCGATTATTTTTAGAGAAATAAAAAAATGAGGTTTCAATCGCATCACTATGTTAAGTCAAAAACAAATCCTCAAACTCCGCTAAAATTAAGGAATTAACACATTTTTGAAAAGATGTTTGGTATGTAATGGAAACTAAAATATACTTTCGATAACAATTGATTACACAGTATGAACATTTCATACCAAAAAACTGATTGCAGATTGGCAGCGCTACAAAATATGCTTATTCAATGTCAAAAAGCTTGGACTACTTAGATGAGCAATACGAGAAAGAAATCGATCAATGTTTACTGCACCGTTCATGTAATTGAAAAATGTTGTTTGGATTTTACGATTTGTCGCCTTATACCATTTGTTTTGACGAACGAGGTATTCACCTGAATGTGCTGCCAATTGAAGAATCTTTGCATTTGTAGCTTCTTCTTCTCGTCGAATTTGCTCTATTACCTTGTAAATGTTGAGTGCATGACGACCAAGTGAGCGTCGCATTGCTCGATTAAAGGCCTCAATGTCGTTGTTCGTGCCAACATAGTTGTTGAAGTGACAAATTACGTCGACTCCACACTGTCCGATCCAGTGCAACCGCTCATAATTTAAATTAGGCCTACGCCCGAAATCAGCTCGACATTCATCTGGACAAGTCTGTTCCAAGTGATTTACTCCATTGACAGTGTCATACACAGGTAAAAATGAACACGGTGAGCTTCTTCACTAATTCACGAAATTCGCTTTCGTTTCGGTAGCGATTTCCCAGTTCATGACTGTTAATCCACATCCAAATTGCATCAGCGTGATGAAATTGAGAACCACTTATGCTAGTCTGAGGTAACTCAACTGTAATTGCATTGCGAACAGAAATTTCAAAATCAGTTCGAATTTGTGTAGTTTTTACAGGGAGAATAAATGCACGGACGAAATATACCATCATCGATAACACCAATAACATAGACCTGTATGTAAAGGGAATAGAATGGAAACCATTGCCGATCCAAAGATTAGCTACGGCAAGTCGCATGAGGTCACGATCAGTCCCGAAAATTATAGGATACTTATCTTCCGAGATAAAATTGTAGAATGGGCGCTCACCTGAGATAGTTAAGCGGAATGAATTCGGTAGTTGTATCTCATCAATTGTCTGAGGCGCACCAGGCACTTGTTTTGTTTTCAATCTATCGATGCTTTGCCGTTGACTGATTGACGTTATAGAAGATTTCGCGGCATCACTTGCTCCACGAAGACCGTCTTGATATATACCCCAGGTAGACTTAGTTGGGCCATCCTCAGTAGCGTCTTTCATGCTCACTTTTCGTCGCTTTATTTCCACGCAGATATTATCGAGCATGCAAGTTGGCCAATGTCTTTTAAGGTGCGTTTACACATGAAACTTTATTGCTGCCACTTAACTTGCCCGTGTAAACGCTACTGACACTAGATTACTGACATTTTTAGAAGTTGCTGCAACCGAGTGTCAGTGAAAATATTGCACGTGTAAACGGCTCCTGACGCTTTCTGAAAAGTGTCTGCCACAAGTGCCAGTCACTAAAGTTCACCGAGGTGCAACTTTTACATGACTCATACAACTGTGATCGGAACACAGTGACTTGAATTCTTGGAGGCCGGATTTTCCTTGCTTTTTTCATCATCACCAGTCATTAAATTAATATTGATGTGCTAATACACATAAATTCACTAATATGCATATTTTCTGCAGTGCTACTGCGTACTATTGTGTATGCAGTTTACGTCAACTTCAGCTTCATTTTACTAGGATATAATTGCTTTTCATGACTATCCTTGCACAAGAAGCTCCGCCTGCTTGTAGGAGTATCTGGCATTGTTTGACCTGGAATTTCTCACCACAAGACATGCCTAACATCTGTTTACTTTTGCATGGGAATTTAATCATCGAATTTACAGTCGTGAATCGGTGCTAGGACGCTTGGCAACTGTGCAACAGATAAAAGCATCAGCTGGCGGGACTCATCTTTCTCGAATAAAATGAATCTTTGATTGTTTGGTTGTTATGTTGACATCGAAAAATTTAAACAGCATTCAGTAAAACAGTTAGTATAACGATGATCGCTAGTTCATCAATGGCTGACAACGAAATCCCACGAACGAAAAGTGAATGGACAAGGACATTAATCTATGACCTGATCGGTAAATACGAGCAGTATCCCTGTTTGTGGAACGTGCAGACTCAAGAATATCGAGATAGAATTAAAAAAAGGCCGCAGCATGGGGGGAAGATTGCCGCGAAATTCAAAATAGAAAACAGTTAAAGAGGTTCAGTGAAAAATACATAGCCAGCAGGGACTCAGTTCTACAACCAAATCAAAAAAACGGAAGTTGGGTAGGGGCGATAAATTCGTCACGAAATGGTTTTATGAGGCAATGAAGTTCATATGCTCAAATGAAGGCTCAACACATACATTAAGTTTCATTGCCGATGTATTGAAATCGTATCATCGTAATCGTATTATCATTATCGCATAATATTAATTAGCCCACTTTCTTGATTTTAATAAAACTTTATGAAATTGATGTAAAAGTTTTGGGTTAACTTAGCATAGGAATTGTGGAAACATGTATCGTTATTATGTTTTGGTGCAACAGTGGTGGGCAATGAAGATTGGATGGTGAACTGTGCAAATGCTTGTAAGCTTAGGCTGCATATAGGCCTAAAGATTCGACTTGCATTTATCATATCTAGTCTAGGTCTACTTATACGCTTTCTGCAATAGCTTTTACATGCGTGTATACCAAGAACTGAAAATGTGGTGTATTATTCCTATATTGTTTGAATGCATGAAATAACAAATATCCTACATTTAGTGAAATGAAGTGAAAAAAATTCATGAGTTACGGTTAAAAAAGTTTTAAATAATATCTTGAAACAACACATCTAAGAATAACTTAAATCCAATGACAACGGTATGGGCATCCCATGACTCGATCATTTCTTGAAGTGTTGCATGCATTTAAGTGTCCTCCTTTTAATCCTCAATACGATTCGTCCCAAAAGATCTTTAAGTATCGGAATCGGACATTCTCAAAAAATTTGCTACCTGGCAACTTGGATTGCAAAATCCAAGTTGTTATCTCCTCATAATCCAATCACGAACCCACATTCGCTGTTTACGCATTGTTTTATCGTTAAAATGTATGCTTTAACTGCTTCCGTTTTAAGCAAAGCGAACGAATATTGCTGTATTAAATGACAAAATGGCGCATCAATTTCTCAATTCAAATTATCACAGTATAATATAAATATATTGTGAATTCGTAATTAGCAGTTTACCAGATCTTACTACTGCTTAATTTTTTATTAATGGCAGGAGTATCCGAAGCAGAGAAATTTGAGAGAGATAAACTAAGTTATATAGAGAAACTTATTCTGAGTTTTAATGTTGGTAGGCACGTTGTCATAGAGCATATTTGATTGAGACAAAAGATATAATTATGTTTTTATTGACTGTTTCAATCCTTGCTCATCTGTCCTTCTGCTCTTTGTCTATTATTTTCTGTCCTTTGCTCTAATGGCCTTCTGATCTTTTGTCCTTTGCTCTTATATCCCATGCTCTTTTGTCCGTACGCCCTACGGCAACATGCTCGTGGCCAGCTAGATGGAGCCCAGCGTACTGGCATAACTAGACTTCATTTTTCCAGTACTTTGGGATGGGCACTAGGGCCATTGTTCTAACAGTTCAGGCACACAGCACTCAGTGAGAAATTTCCTGATCGCCTTATCTCCAGCAATGGTGACTACTTGAGGTGCACCGGATTTACCGAATATTAAAACAAATCCGGCCGGATTTGGAGATAAAGCAAGTCTAGGTTGACATGATCACTTGATTGGGTATTATCTAACATGTTGTGCTAGTTTGGTATAGCTGCAGACTTTTGTAATTTTCGATCGAAATCAACGTTTTTTATCACTCACATTTTGATTTTCCTATTTTGGTATTCCTAAAAAACTAAGTATAGTTATTTAAATTGTTCTCGGTGCTCGATGGGGAAAGCCAGGAAGCCACTGCAGTTCCACATCCATAGTCTGCATTAATGCAGAATGATCTAGATCTTTAACCATCATCAGACCAGCCTACTTTCTAATAGTGTTGACGTAATCCGGCTCATTAGGTTGGGCGGCTAAGTTTTATTAAGATGTCTACAGCAAAAATGCGGCACGGGGTCGAATCCCCTCGCACGTATGGATAGGTTTAATATAAGACCAGAGTTGATTTATATTTCATCACAAACATTCTCAGTAAGAACATATTACCTAGCTATCACGTCATTTGATGTAAGCCTGTCGATAATAATATATTCGAAGGGAGTACATGAGACGCATCAAAAAGTCATTCAACTAATCTCCCTGAAGAAGCGACAGTCCATTTGCATTCATTTCACAAGGTAGCGTAACATACGCTTCAGTTCCTTGAACAAGAGGCCTTCCAGACTTTAATGCCATTCGGGAAAAAAAATCAAACTGTGGTCACCAGATGAATGATAAATTGGATGTAGCCTTCAAGCAACAATAACATCCATTCTATATGGCCTACATGTACTAGTAGATTGATGTAACAATGCATGACGTATTTTATGCTATTCACTGGAAATTAATGAAAATCATAAATAAAATAACAAAAAATATATTATAGAGCTCCTTAGAGGAACGATAAATATCGGCAGCGGCTATAATACCAGTATTTCAGATGCTGAAAATCCGACTCTGGCCGGATTTGAAATCCGGTGCACCCCTAGTGATTCTGATGGCCACCAAGTTCACCTGATTTTCCCCCATGTGGCTTCTTTCTTTATTGCTATGTGAAATCACGGATATATTTGAGCCAACACGATGGCTCAATTGAAGCACTAGATTCGAGGTGGAATTGGTGGAATTACGTCAAACTTACATGTATGTGAAAGAGTGATTGAACATCTCCTTCAACAAAATAAGAGGAAATGTCACGAATGCCGTGGAGGTCATTTAAAGGATGCTGCTTTTCATAAGTGAATATACTGACTGTAGATGAAAAATTGTTTTGTGAGTCCAATATCAAACATATTTAATTTTTTTGATGGTTCAATTAATTTCCTTGTAAACCGATGATGCTAAATGAAATCGCATACATTTGAAGACATTCTAGGCAACAGATCAATAGCAGATCAATAGCATTGTGGACATGGCGATTGAATTAAATCCGGCGTCCATAACTGGACACTCTATAAAAAAATGAAATACTAATGTATAAATTCAAGATTGAGTCCATGATCTCCCACTTCCGCTTGAAAATAAATGGTTTTTTGCATCACCCTGTATAGAGGACATCACAAGCATCAATCAACACTATTTTAGAATAGTCCAACTCAATTTTTATGGCATTGAATGCATGATGAAATCAATGATATTCAAGATACTGCAAACTACACAAACTGTAAACTTATCAGTGAAATTGAGGGAATCGAAGAAAGCATTTGTAATCTGGCGATTTTTCATTAATTGTGCACTTGGGTCACACAGTTCAGTGAGAAAATGGAATCGCACAAGCTCCTACACACTTGGTGAATCTTAATAGAAATACCCAGCAAGGTTTTCATACCACCGAATTCAAATTGTCATAAATTCACTGTCAAAATTGATCGCAAATTTCTTTCGTGCTCATAGATTTATAAGTAAGCTGCATGCACAACAAATCTGCACAAGATACTGTGACCAAATACAAGCATGATTTCAGAAGGATTGTTATCCTAGCAACGTAGCTGCTTTCAAGGCCAGGCTCGGGACTGTAACACTGGCGAGCCCGAGCTTGGAAAAATTCATTTCGGAAGTCCGGACCCAGTTTTACTCTGGGATCACAACCCTAAACATGAGTCTAAATGCACTTTTATACACTGGAATAAGATTCAATCAAAATTAAATGCGACATTCTTACCAAGATCAGAGCAGATAAGATCTCCATTGCTGTTGAAGTCCATAAAACGACACTTAGACTGTCTCTTCTCAGCTGAATTCAGTGAAAGCAAAGGGGCGTAAGATTCACTTCGACGATTCCCAGGATCTCTCATCGAAAGGAAATGAAGGGTTGAAGTATTCGCCTCCAGAGTCATGATTTCACGTGTATTCTCACACAATAATAACCCATAGAGATTTGATTTGGGACGGACCTTGAAATCAAATAGCAAAAATGTCAAAAATTACATATCTACATTGGAATTTCAGAATTGTACTATCCTATTGGAAATTACCTTTGCCATTCAAAAACCAAATCAGGCCGACTCATCTCTACTGATTGCAGCATTCACGCGCTGGTAATGTTACATTAATATTTCTTATGAATTATTTCTCGTTGTATTAACCGATTTAGCCCTAGTTATTTAAATTGTTCATAGCGGAAGTTGACAAGTACGTGTACTGCACGTCATAATTTACTTCACCGTACAAGCTGACGAAGACCTGATCTACACTACCGCAACTGATAAAGAAGTGCCCTGCACGTCATAAATGTGCTGCAAACCTAACCGGGTAGTTGGGGGAGCGCAAGCGACTGCTGAACTGATCAATTGGATGCAAAAGAATGCATCATAAGTACGTGCGGTCTTCAACAACTCACCATTTGAGTGAAGTCGTAAAGAAAGTGTTTTTCAATTTTAATAATAGCATTTAACTAACTTTGGTAATTAAGTATTCAGTAGAAATGCAAGCCTTGATCTCGGAAGGAAAACATTCGAGAGATGAAAACAAGATCTGATGAGGTTTAGAGAGGTGATGGAAGAGACTATTACAGTAAAGCTCAGTCTTGTCAATGAGAGTATTTTCTATATTTTACGTTTGTCATGTCACAAATGCCTGATGCAGAATGAGCAATAAATATCATCCAATATAAGAGCGGAAAAAGGAATTGATTTTGACAGTCGAAAGCGAACCTATGTTTGCAAAGTAAGCAGCTTAGAGACGTCTTACTGCTTCAATCAAAACTGCCCCCTCCACCACTACATAGATAGCAAAAATCCTAGTGTAAATATTGTTGCTTAGCAACGGCAGCTAGTGGACAAAAATTTGATAAGTTGCAACTTGAATGGATTTGTTGTTGAGTCGAATGTCAAAAAAGATCAAGCCATAGATAGGTAACTCAACTGCTTCTGCATGCTCCTGTAGGTTTGGACTATTGGTACATCTCAGGGTGGACATCTGGCCAATGAAAAAATCCAGAATTCCGGGAAAAGGTCCACCCTGTGTAGTCAATAGAATTCAATCATAGAATTCTGACCAATGAGATAACGAGGCAGATCCTTTTTCAATACTTCAAAGAATTGAAGAACTTATGCCATGAAAAAATGCGTCAAGTCTACACCAGGGCTGCCACTCTTCTCAAAAATAAAAACCGGAAAGTCAAATCGAAATGGGCCCCCTAAATTACGTAGTCGTGGGCCCCCTCAAAGTAAACTTACGATCATTCGATATCACACAACCCGTTGAGTTTTGAAAGCGTTCAAACATAAGTTGGGTCCTCTCAATCCTCACAGTTAGCAAGTAAATGTATAAAATTATTACTGATGCTTATTCAATCATCAGTTTCAACAAGGTGCACTAGAATACGTGACTCGAACAGGAGATTTTCAGGAGAACCGTTTTCGAAGGTTAGACAGAGTGTACTACAAAGACCCCTCTACCTGTCCCCCAATGAAAAATCAGCATGAAGTTATTGAACGATTGACGATTTCAGCTCGATATAAAGACTACATAGTATCCAATAATCTATGGATGAATATTTTGATGAACTGGAAAACAAAGCTTTGCACCGTTTTCTGAAGATCGACGAGCGATTACGTGGAGATATGCTCTTGCGCTGTTGACCGAAGAATTAGATTGCGTTCAGGCAAATGGTGAGCAAGTAGAAAATAAATGATATAGTGTCAGCAACTGTTTTCCTTTGAATCATAATTAACTTACAGAAATTAATCATTGAGCCGCTAATTGCGATTGCATCAACAGCCTTAAAATGATAACTGAGAATCCGCCACGCTACATAAACAAAATAATTTTGAATCAATGTCACACTGTATATACTGACGACTAACAACTATCGCATTTTCTCAGTATGAGTAAACGGAGTTCTATATTGTGCCAAAATATTACACATTACAGAAGACATGCAACTTAATATATCATTTAATCTGAAATGAAATGAGAGCAACATTTGATACAATCCATTACGGGAAATACTACCGTTTCTGGATTTTTAGCCATCATCAGTACAGTATACCTGTAAAGAGTCAGGAACTCACATGCAAACAAATCATCAGAAATACAGACATCTGGAATTTATGAAATACATGCAGTTCAATCTCATTCTGTAGGAGTTCGTTTAAAAAAAATTGAAATCTGCAAACTCCAATGCAAAAAGCTAATTTGTGTTTGCACTTGATGCACGTAGGCGAGCTGCCGAATTTCCAAGCACATCCACCTACCAATGGTCTGTGGATTGAGTTGCTGATTTACTGCACTGATGGTGGCTGAAAAGCCAAAAACGCTTGAAGTTCAGCCTGAAGAAGCTTCATCACTACTTGTGACTCCGGCAATGGTTCAATTCAAACCTTGCTCTCATCTCTTGTACTTCAAACATATGTAATAAAAAACAATTACATCTAAGAACAACTTTTGACTTTCAAACAAGATCATGACAGCTATTTGATAAAGGTTGAGCCGCCATGGCATAAGTAAACGCAAAATCAACACGAAAAGAGATCCTCATCATTTCTGGAGTTGTTTGCGAGATTTCAATTTTCGCTGGTGTCTTCGCCGAAATTTATCCGCTTTTGCAACAAGTTATCGTACAAATATTCTTTCGTCACTCCCTTGTGTTCCCGAAGCTTTTTAGAAGAATTTTCTTTAATATTGTTCTGGCAGACGCTTCTTGAAAGACACGTTTTGGAGACCATCAAAGCAATCAGAAACTAATTCATAATAGACTCCATAACTACGTATTACAACTTATTCGTCAAGCATTCCCAGCTAAATTCATTTCTTATTTTAAAATCTTGATTACTTCCGTTTCGTCCAGTTTCTTGGGATTGACGAAAGGATCACTGACATCCTTGTAGAAGAACCTTCTGCACAAGAGTAGCGGATTTTTAGAAAGCATCTGCTTTGAATTTGTTCACCCTTAAAACTTGCATGGTCTTTAAGGTCCCCTAACAATCTGCACAGCCACGTTCACAATTTTTAAAGAGCCCTACATAATCTAATAAGGTCCCACATGCTCTTATCTGTAGGGGTCCCGCCCTCAATTTTATGGGGCCTTTACTATCTCAAGAGGTCTATTTATATCAAAAAAGAGCTCTTCAAAAACTAAAACAGTTGCCCTTCACAATCTCAAAGGACTGCTTCACAAAATCTTACCGATCCCTTTCAAAATATAAATATGGCCACTTTGCGATCCTAAAGGGCCCCGTTCACAGTCTCAATAAGACCTGTTCACAATCTCAAACGGGCCCCTTCGCAGTCTGAAAAGGGCCCTCACGATCTTAAAGTGCCACTGCACGATCTCAAAAGGGCCCCTCGCGATTCCTAAAAGGCCCTTTCACAATCTTAAAGGGCCCACTCGCAATCTCAAAAAGAGCCCCTTCACAGTCTCAAAATGCCCCCTCACGATTTCAAAAGGCGCCCTCGAGATCTCGGAGGGGCCCCCTTCGTAGTCTCAAAACGGACCCTAATTCACAATCTCAAAAGGGCCCCTCACGATCTTGAAGGGGGCCTTCGCAGTCTCAAAAGGGCCCCTCGCGATTCCTAAAAGGCTTTTTCACAATCTTAAAGGGCCCCCTCGCAATCTCAAAAGGGGCCCCTTTAAGATCGTGAGGGGCCTCTTCACAGTCTCAAAATGCCCCCTCACGATCTTAAATGGCCCCTTCGCAGTATCACAAGGGCCTCCTCACTATCTTAAAGGGGCTTTTTCACGATCTCAAAAGGGTCCTCACGATCTTAGAGGGGCCCCTTCTTAGTCTCAAAACGTACCCTAATTCACAATCTTAAAAGGGCCCCTCACGATCTTGAAGGGGTCCCTCCGCAGTCTCAAAAGGGGCCCCTCACGATCTTAAAGGGGCCCTTCGCAGTCTCAAAAGGCCCCCTCACTGTCTTGAAGGGGCCCTTCGTAGTCTCAAAAGGCCCCCTCACTGTCTTGAAGGGGCCCCTCACGATATCAAATGTTCCCATAGAAATAAACTGTTTATCTGAAGTTCGCTAGAATGGAAATTGACTCAAGGTCACGTCACATCCAGGGGAACTAAGTTGGGGCATGAAGAACCAATTAAAAGCTTCGATTTACTCATGTGACTGATTCTAACCCAATGATACAGACGTTGGCAGGTGCATCTAAGTGAAAATGCGTGCGATTTATGTGCCGTTATTGTGCATTGCATGAAGCTTAATTTCCATTCTAGAGGTTTTATTGTTGTCAATTTCTATGAATGTTCCCAAACGATCTTAAAGAGGCCCCTTCGCAGTCTCAAAAGGTTCCTCACGATCTTAAAATGCCACTGCACAATCTCAAAAGGGCCCCTTCAAAATCCAAATTATTCGTTCCTTGGCAAAGGATTTTCTCATTACTTAGTTAATTCTAAAAAAGCCGGAAATCCGGTCAAAACCGGAAGAGTGGAAGCCCTGCTACACGTTTTCGACATTTACTGCTGACATCATGACTTCAAACCATATCAATGATATCCATGCATAATCAATGTGAAGACTATGGCCCAAGTGATGCCAATTTTCCAAATTTCTGTAGATTACCGGGCATTCTCAATTCTTCTCCAACAAACAAGCAGAGATGGGGCCTATAATTCATACTGATTGCTTCAAATTTTTTCCTGAATATATTTTTCAATTCTCAAAACTTTTTAAGTCAATAAAATGACTAATTGAACAAAAAATGGCTTCCTTACTTACAACCAAAAAACTGTTGCCTTCATCTTGTAGCAGAATGGCTGGCATCTTCGGTGATCATGTCACGTGCAAAGCACTGTGGTGCAGTCATTTCAATGATTGTCATTGATTTATAGTCATTGACACAATTGAAGTCACAAAGATCATACAATGTACCTAACCATTAGTAGAGAAATAAACGATTACGGTAGGTTGATGCCATATTCTTCCAAAACTGATTCCAAATAAGCCACCACTACCAACACTTTTTTAATTTCTGACAGCTAATGCGGTACATAAATTGCATCGAAACTACTATTCAGTTGATTGTTCGAAACGCAAAGAAAATCGTTCACTGTGGTCAAAAGTACATGTAGCAATATAATGTGCATAATCACATAATTTAGAAATGTTATATCAGTTATAAGGTGCTTATATCAGCACCAACTTAGCTTACCTCAAATCGACGTACGATAGAATCACTTCGCAAATCCCACTGGTAAATTTCACGATCATCTTTCACAAGCAACATACTTTCTTCGTGATCAAACAGACATTTTGAAGGTCGATGAAGATTTGCTCTCTTGCCGAAAGTATTTTTCAAAGTGTATTCGCTGTCATATTGATGGACGAGTCCGTGACCAGTATCACAAATGAAAACCTATGGAAAGAGTAAAGACCTTCATTACCATGAAAAATAACAAAGCACACATGAGGTAAGCAAATGTTTTAAGTAATAAATCAATATCTTTTTCCATCGTTTTTACTTTGGCAAATCCTGGATATCGACTCATGTTGAAATGCATATTCAAATACTATATGCTGATTCTGTTTGAATAGTCGTTATTCCATAATCAAAAAGCAGAATTAAAAATGCCAGAATTAAAAATGGCAGTTAAAAATGACCATTCTGCACGAAGACCATATTGACTTGACATACTCTGTAAACAAGCAGGCCATGCTTCAAAACTGAAAAAATAATATATTTCGATTTTCTCATCATAAACACTTCGTAAGATAGAGATATGACATAGCAGCATGTGGTTCCTTGTTAATTAAGCTGAAAAATGGTTTCCCTGACTATTCTAGACTACCGCTCCTTAATAATGCCACATTTGGCATGAGAGAAGATTGTTCATTTACTCATATATTGATGTAATTTGAAATTTTGTGATGTAATGATAAAGTGCGCATGCCGGTCTTAATGTCTTAGCGGTCGTATCTTCTGACGAGGCCGCGAAAGTGCATTGGGAGACAATGCATGGTAGCTAGCGTACACAATAGCGTTCTTTTACAATCAAACGTTATAAATACATTCTAAAGCGAATGTGCCTGCATTCCCCATTTCATCATCATGCTTAGCAGCATCAGGGACGTGCCAGCAGGGGGGGCAGCGGGGGCAACTGCCCCCCTAAGATTTGGAGACCACTCATTTTGCCCCCTCTAAAAAGTCTAGTTATATATACAGTAATAACTTATCATCTGAGCGTGAAGAGAAATTTGCTACATCTTTTGCTTACATTGTCAAGTCGTCTCCTCCACTCGAGGCTGTGTGAGCGTCCCATCCAGCTCTATGATCATTCTACATGTGCGCTGCTGTACTAACAGTGAACAATCACATTTTTCCTCCCTGCAGTTCTGTTCTAACAATAGTTAGAATGTCCTGTAGATAAGTTGCCACCTTAATAAAAGAATTAAGATCTTATTTATTCTACACGACACACAATAACACACAAAATTCGAAATCGATTGATTGCTTCAAATAACAGCAATGAAAGAAAACTAACTCAGGACTCCTAAATGTAAATTAACTAACTCAAAAAATGTCCCAAAAATCGATTAATATAAGTCAAACTAGTTTTTTTCCTGCTTTTTTATATGTCACGTCACCTCAATCGAAAATCGACTACATTGATTCATGGTGAGCCGAAGAAGCCGTTGAAAACCCAAAATGTAGAAAACGAATCGCCAACTTCTCAAAAATCGCCCGTACGGCAGATGTTCGCGAGGGAGGATCGAACAGCAGATGTTCCAACAACCGCGGGATCAACATTCGCCACCCCCCAGTGTTGTTCAGGATGAAGAGGGCTTCAAAAAAAAGTGTGTACCTAAGGAAACACACACCTGCCAATGATGACTTCACATTTCGAGAAGGTCGTGAAGGGGGTGTCAGTCAACATGGTTAGGGAAATACAAATGGCTGCATTACGATGTCGTTGAAGATAGCGTTCTGTGCTTCACGTGCGTTCAAGCGAGGAAATTTGATTGTCAACGGTCGGTCGGTCTGATTTTGATTTTTCGAATGTAAAGTTTTCAAAAACTGGAAGAAAAGCCCCGAGAAGTTTGAAAACTCACGCTAAAAAACAAAATCCCATCGACAAGCATAAAATTCATAATTCAACCAGGGAAAACCAGACACCAGTAACATGATCGAGATTCAAAAGAGAGACGAGATCACCAGGTACGCACCGCACGCTATGTTGAACAGTGCTAAGCTTCGAACAGGACTAGCACGAACAGGACAAGCACAACGCGGGACTAACATGATGTGATGGCATTTTTATAAGTATAGAGGAAAGAAAGATGCGAAGCTCCTGATGAAAGTGAAACAGTGGTGTGAAGAAGAAAACAATTACCTGGATGGTGAAATTCAAAAATGAATATTTAAATTAGCCCCCATAAGGTGCAACGATTGCTAGTATCCGATGTTAAAAAAAGTCCAATATGGAATAATTTGAGTTGTGATGAATGAGCAGCAGTTGCGGGAAATGAGCAGTTGGAGTCTTATAAGATGGAATGTGGAAACGAGAGCTAGAATGGAAAAGTAGTCGCCTCAAAGCGGCTCGGCGGCCTCACGCTCGAAGCCATTAACACATTTGAACACATTTCAAGACATGCTCACACGACTCGGTTTCATTGATAATCATCGCGGTGGTTTTGTCAATGATGCTGCTCATTTGATGTCAGGTCATTTAATGGAGAAAGAAATTAAATAAATGACATTTCCAATCAAAGTCACTCAAATCATCATTGCAGCAATCACTGTGCGGATTTAGCTACAAGAAAGAAATCGACGTAGTGAGCTTATGTCCTTGTAAAGAGGTAACTAATAAAGAGGTGGTAATACTATCTAAGCGAGAGTGTCAGTCTCAAGTCTATCGTTCAAATTCATTGTGTTTTGTCAGCGTTGTCCCTTGTTTGAGACTCCTTTGTTCCCTGTCCTCCAACATCCAAGTGTTGTTGGCAGTGCGAGTAAAAGCTGTGTAAAAGGGTTAAAAAAACGCGAATAAACGGAGACAATGAACAGAAAAAACTCAAGATAAATATATGAAAGAGATGAACGATGAACGTCGAGATAAAATACTGTTAAAAAAAGAAAAACTAAAAATACGAAAAAAAAAAAAAGTCAAAAAGCTAGGAAACGAAAGCACTTTGCCTGCGTTGCAGCTGCCAGGATAACTGGCAAACAGGCAAAATAGAACAGGCTCAGGGCGTTACAGACAAAAGACGTTAGCGACTGACATGGCCTCTGGGACCTCCATGCGGACTGACAGGACTTTCTTATGATGTGCTGTTTGAACTTGGGGTAAAAGCTTGAAATGGCGAAACCCAACGAAGTAAGAAAAAGAGAACACACAGATTGAAAACGAAAAAGACAATTACGAAGACAAATCTCTGCTTTTATAAAGGGGTGAAGAATTTATGACATATTGAAAATAAATATCTGCTTTACTAGTTGAACACAAATATAATTTAAATACTCCTATAATACAACATAAAATTTTTTTTTATTAAAATTTTTTTACCGTAAAATGTTTATTACTATAAAAACACTTTTTTATAAAACGTGTTTACCGTCTTCGTTTTTTTTTTTTTAATTTTTTTTTTTTTTTCAATTTTTTTTTTTTTTTGTTTCTTTTTTTTTTAATATTTATATTTTATTATATTATATTTTGAATTTGATTGTATTGTGATTTTTAATTTTTTTTTTTTTATTATATTGGGGTTTATTTCATCGGATATACACTGCACTGTATGTGTTATTTTCACATTTTTACAGGTTGGAATTTTCACATATACGCACTTTTTGACTGCTGTTAGACCTAATTCAAAACGCTTCGTAAATGTTTTTTCGAAGTTTTGGCTTTTGTGTGTTTTTTCGAAATGAGAGGTTTTGTTTGCTCGATTTTTTTGTTTTGTTTGGAATATTGACAATATTGTCTGATTCAGTTTTGTTGACCTGTGTCTATTTTGGTTATTATAGATTATTTGACTTCTTCAGGTTTTATAACGACTGCACTGTAACCTTTATTTCAGCATGTTTTATTTACAGTTCAGACCGATTACCTTTAGTTTTTTTTATTTTCCCGTATCGTCAAAGATCACTTGATAAATCACATGGATTCACTTCTTCAAAATGAGAAAGCATTCATGAAATTAAGCGAACGTTAACATATGCTATTTTTCAATCTATTCCACAAAAAATCGATCATATTGCGTATATATATATTATATTATATGCATAAGTCGTAATGTAGAGAAGTACGGGGTATATCAAATCTACTAATATTTGTATACGGGTACGGAGACGCTGGCCCCCCAAATTTTTTAAAAATTTTTATGCCCTGAGCAGCATTATCGTTACATCAACTTAGAACAGACAATTTCTAGTCCTGTTTCGAAGCCGTATATTATGGTTTCATCAACACTGCTGAAAATGCTCAACTGAAAAACTAAGGGTATTGCACCGCATGACCAGCATCTTTGTCAACCCTGGTAACTTGGTATATGTAAACAATTTTCCGCCCTATTCTGAATTTCACAGATAAGCGCTAAGATAAACACAAGTCGCGTTAGTCGCTTGATTTGTCTGTACCATTCAATGCGCTGTTTCAACAGCAAACAAACACTACATCAACAGCCAACCAAAACTGCATCACAGAGGGCTAGGTGAGAATAAGTTCAACCTTCATCTTCAGACAACTTGGAACCTACCAGTTGCCAATCGCATTGAACAGTGAGCTACAAGTGACCGAGGTCTCAAATATTTAGTCCCGCTTTTATGAATGCGTGGATGAAATGAAGTCGAAGAGGTCACCAGAAAATCCGGTGTTTAGATGGAACTCCAGGTTGGTTGAGTGGATTCCGAGATCGCCCCAATATTAAATTCGTAAGGCTCCATGGAGAAAGATAAAATGTGGACTTAGCTGGCTGTGAAGAATGAGCTATTAAAGAGTGTGCTACCCGATATATTTAAGAGCTACCAATTATGTGAGTCAATAGTGACGCAACCAGAATATGCCACGTTACTCCAGATTCAACGTAAAAAAGCGAGCGAAAAGTGGGAGAAAATTGCTGTGCTTGATGTGATTCAGCTCCTGAAGCGTGCTTGGACTGATTTTGTCACGAATAGGACAATTGACGGCCGTTTTCGGGAGTGCTTGGGTCTCCACACCCGGCAATGATCTCTTGACAGTGAATCGGATGCTGAAGTTACTGTTCTAAATTTGAATTTCATTGAATTCAATGACAATTTGAGATCAGCAGGATCGGCGGAGGATACCTTACCTGTGACTCAGATATATTCACATTGAAACATTAAGAAATCAAATAATTTGGAAAACATTTGAGAAAAATAGCTTGGATACATTTGGTTGGATGTTTGGTATCTCCAAGACGCCATTCACAGGAAGAAACATAAAATCAGACTGATGGACTTGGCCACGCGATAGTTAACATGTCGAGTGAAAAATGAAATTCAAGATATGTTTTCTTCATATTTCTGAAATGCTCTGATTCCCCAGTTCCTAGAACTCATTTTTGTCCTTTCTTCTGTGTTTAATAGTAGCCAAAATTTGAAGTTTGGCGAAAAATAATCTTATGACGACGTGCTTGTCATTCATCAAGCCTTTTTTTCAAGCATTTGATTTTCAACAATGCTGCTGATGTGTGGGAATGTATTTCTA
This sequence comes from Prostheceraeus crozeri, assembly GCA_907163375.1. Taxonomy (NCBI): domain Eukaryota; kingdom Metazoa; phylum Platyhelminthes; order Polycladida; family Euryleptidae; genus Prostheceraeus; species Prostheceraeus crozeri. Next base: position 281,465 of record CAJQUW010008619.1, read on the forward strand.
TGTGGATGTATATTCTATTAGTAATGCTTAGTAATTATATGACCAGTGATATAGTCATAAAATCTTTGAACACCATTTTTCTGGGTGAATTAATTTGATGCAGTTGAAATTCCGTTACCAAATTTGCAATGTTTTTGTTGTCACTCAAAATCATTTTTGAATGAGAAACTTAATTTCATCAGAAAGAAAGCACATTGATGCATGTTAACACGCTGTATATTCAACTATCGAAATTTTGATATTTTTCTTTGTTAAATGAGGTAGCATTTTTATGAATAATATTTTTCTATTCAAATGTTCATCAATTCATACAATCACACAAAAACTTCTCTTACGCTGGTTTCTACCCCGATTACAATACCCATTTGACATGCCTTCTTTCTACGAATATTTTCGTTTATTATCAGAACTTATATTTTCATTCTTGGTTGAGATTGCAAAACAATAGCGATCACCTAGATATAGGCCTACTGAGTCAATACTTTTGATTTAAGAAAGCAAAATGATTAAATTATTTGAGGCAAAAATAAAACAAATAAATATAAATGATTTAATTCTATGATTAAGTAAGCATTGCTGTCTGTGTAACTATACATAATGTAGGTACACAGCCTACTACTGAATAACGTCTGAAGTTAGTCATCAGTGGAAATATATGATTTGCAGATTGTCAAGATTAAAGTAATTGTGCAGGGTGAGATGGGAATCTTCAGGTCTCCCTCACATTTTTCATGAATGTTAATTAATCACATCATATTAACTACTAGTTCATTGTTTCACTTATCTTGGCAAATATTGATGATTGTGTAGGCATATATACTCCTTGTCCAACATTAAATGCACAAAACGGTGAATATCTAGGTCAAGTTCAAATTTTCAGCTGCTGTCTCTATTTCTACTGCCTACAGTACATTCTCTCCGCATCTGCACCCTCTCTGTCACTTGATATGAGGACCAATGTCCATTTTCACAGAAACGTCTACTGTGAAGACCACATTTTTGCATGACCACGATAACACTGCATCCTGTAGTCATGTTGAATCCTATCGAGATTAATGTTAACAAACTGATTTGCGATTGTGATTCATTCATTACGCCGTTTAAATCTCTAATATTTGAAACATACACTCCCACATCAAAGTGCTTGCTCCCGTCAATGTCATCATATCCGTAATGAATAACTTTCTAAAATGAAGATGGTTGCTTTTCAATCATGAAAAAATGTGAAGGGGACCCAAAAGACTGTGAGTGGGGGGGGGGAAACTAATAGAGATGCATTTCTACCACCCATTAATTCAGTTTGTGTAAATGTCCACTGTATAAGCCAAGGCATATATCACAAGTGTACTCATGTACAATAGATTATTTTCTCAAGTTGAATGTCTATTTGACTATTTAATACATCCATACCTTGATCTGTAGGCCTAACGTACTACCTATATGAGCCTAGAAAGTTGATTATGTTGATAATAAAACGATCATAATTTCATAGGTTGCTGTAAGAGGAATGAATTCATTTTGTTCCACCATAGGGCATGAAATGGAAAAAATGATAGCATCAACATCTTCTATTGCTTTCCAAGAATTCTCGAGTGCTGGGAATCCCTGGAACATTTCTATTTATGCATGTAGCTATGATGTAATTATGGGCTGTGATGTGGTTTGAAAGTCAAATGGATGTAGTAATAAGGAGCAAGAATAGAAATTAGCAAAAGGAAGTTTTATCTGGTTATAGGACTTAATGAACATTTGAAATTCCGTTACCATGTAGCACCAATTATTTTTTTTATTTTTATTAATGGAATAATTACCACAACTATGATATTGATGATTTTTAATTTTGAGAAATAAACGCTTTCTAGTCTAACTAGGACAATATTTGGTAATAACATAGTCTACAAACCCTAAAACGATATGGTATTCGCCATATACGCATTTTCATAATGGAACAGGATGTTATGAGACATGTGCTATATACCTGCAAAAGTGATGTTAACTTTTTCAAATTCTCGCGTCTCGTTTCAATGTCTCGTGTTACCCAACAGTTTTATGGACACAGATTGAAGAAAATGAATTTATAAAAAATTCTTTTAGTCAGTGAAGAGCCGACCGAAGTGTCACACATGACACATTTCAAAAGGAAAATAGATCTTCATTGACTAAGTAGCAGATAACAGTTCTTCATGTTAACAGTGAAAATGAAATTCCGTTACGCTTGGCCAGCCCCTGATACACACAGACTATATAAATTATGCTGTTCAAGGCTGTAATAGACTTACTTTTACGATCATGCTGAAGAGGCGTGTGTTCAAGCTGAGTGTATGATGATGTCAAGCTTGACAAATGCAAGCACTTCATTTCGACCAATCATACGTACACTAATGACATGACAAAATATCCTTATGATGTATGCAGCGTTTCCACACCACAACTCAGCAAAAACCCCACAGGCCGATCAAAACCGCTCAGCTCCAATAAATTGACCTATATGTATATTGAACGCAAACCGCAAATTTGTGTGATATAGATACTATTGCAGTGAAGTATGTAGTTCCAAAATGCCTGCAGGCCTTTCAGCAATCTACGATGCCCATTTGAGATGTGTTCGGTACTCTCAGTTATTCAGTTGTTGTATACTGTACACATACATGGATACATCCTACATTTGTTATACGTGGCACACATAGCCTACTACACGTGTTGACACTCGACGCCAAAAAAGTGGGAACACGAAATTTTAAAGCAGGGTTAATTTCATATGTTTAGTTACCATGCTTTTTGGCATTTTTCTGTATTTCACTTGATTTTCATTGTGAATGTAGCAGTTATTTTGGCCGTTAGTATATCTACGAGTATACTTTATATATTTCGTCTACGACTATATTTTATTTGCATGTCTATCATAATGCTAAGATGTAGGCCTATGTATACACAAAGCCTCACGGCGACACGTTGGCCCCAAAAGAGGGCATAAAGTACCAGTGAGAAGTTGAACGCTACCAATTCTACAATCATGCTCGTACATCAAAAAAAATAATAATTCGACACTTGTTTCCTTAATTTAGTAGAGAGAGCTTACCTATCGAGTTCGCTGTGGCTCGAAATGACTCATTATCATAACTATCATGTTTTCAATGTTCATACATACCGAATGATTTACAGCATCGCACGGAAGGCGCTAAAACTGCAAATACTGGTTCACCAGCATTTTGCAAAGCCGCGGAGGTGTGGAAGCACTGTGCATACAAAAGAATTATTTCAGAAATGCGATTGGCTCATTACTTACCTCATTATCACGACCACTGCCGCAACCGATTGGATAATGAAATTTACTTTTGATTTCACATATTTGTCTGGCTTTCAATTTTCCATTCACAACTTTGAGTTTTTCTCCTTTTCCTGCATTTTTGGAGAAGTTGAGATTCGTTCTTCCAAATCCAGGATCAATTGGTGACGTTTTGATTTCACTGGGTTTTATAGAATTGGACGGAGGTGATTTCAAAAGCGATTCATCGCTGCTGTAGTTAGAGAAACTGTGATTCGTGTTATTAAACATACTGCTATTTATGTTCGGCATCGCTTTGGGAGACGTTTTAATGTTGGTTGGCAAATTACCACTGTAATTTCTTTTTGGAGTGGACGCAGATTCTAAACCTGATTCTGATCCATTTTCTTTGTTCTCATCGTGAATTTCCATGTCTCGTGTTTCAGTTGAAATTAAAGATAATCGTGCTAGTTTGTGTCCGAGTGGACGACTGTTTTCTAAATCGTTGGTGTGTTTATAATTACTTGAAGAAGAGGAGCTTTTGCTCTCTTTCGATTCATTGGCTCCAAACCTATCTCCGAACAAGCTACTGCTAACATCTCCCCCGTTTGTATTATTCACTGGAGTAGATTCTCTCAACGACATTGAATTGTTATTGTTTGAATCTCCCACAGCATTACTACTTGAGGAGCCGGTGCCAGCTTTGAATACGATGGTATACGGAGAATTTTTGATGTTTTTACCCATGTATTCAATCGTTACTGTGTGCGGCACAATGGATGTGATCGGAAATCCTAATGAAAATTTTCCATCCTTCTGATCAAAGAGATAGCTTGTGATTTTTGTCCTTTCACCAGTTTTGGTGTTGTCTCTCGTAACTTTGTGAGTAACGTGTTTCTTAGAGGCCGGACAATGAGACCTAGTCAATCTGAAGTTCACATGAAATAGTCCACCGAGTTTGACTCGAGGAACATTTATCGGCAATATCTCCGCACATGCACTGTCTGCGAGGAATTCAACGACTCCAATTTCTTCACTTTGCATTTCTTCTAAATTCAATTTACCAACGAATCTCAAAGACACACAGCATTGATTTATAAATTCATCGCATGACTGTCTGACTTCTTCGACCTTGGCGAGGGTGTTGTGAATCTAAAATTGCAAAACTGATATTAACAATGCCAAAAATATAAATGGACACAAAAATGCAATCGATTGATAAAATCGAATTCACTAAGCAAGATATTATGATCATACCTAGAAAAAAAGAGAACACTGAACATTAGCTTTGAGTCTGTGACCATTTTCATGACATGCAGTATTTTAAATACACAGCACATAGTTATGTTGTCATTTAATAAGCAGTGCAGTACTATCAATTAGTATTGTAACCATCCCATATACAAAAAAATGACAAGTTATTCATCACTTCATTCGAAATATTTCACTAATATTATTCTTACACAACACATCGTTTGCAGTTACACTAGGGCTGACAATTGACCCGAAACAAAAAAAACCGGCAAGTAGTAAGTGGTTTGGCAAACCCTCCCCAACGGAGTCTAGTTGTGGAATTCCTGTTATGGGACATCATGGTAGCATACACAATGCCTTTAAGATGATTTTTTTAATATTTGTGGCAAGACACCATTTAAAAAGTAGGCCTATATAAAATTCATGAGTCTTGTGATGTGGATTCTAAAATATCCGAAATCCTAGGAAGTCGCCTATGCATCGTAAAAGGCCTAATTGCATAGAGCATAATAAGATACAGATATGCTACGCTACAGTACCTATCCATCTGTATGCCTATCGATGCTCGCTTCAGACTACGTAAGTCGAGTTTCTGAAACTAATGCATGAATTTTGTGCGAATACAATTTATCCAGAAAACAATAAGTATTGGAATGAATATGATTAGCACACAGATGAAGAAGACAATGTATCAAGTAACTAAAAAGTTTTAGACTTTGAGCCTACATCTATCTGCAGAAACATATTAAATCGGAAAACGTATCTGAAGAACATGTCAAGTCTTCGAAACAATTTGCGATATCTGATGAATCCTGTAAAAATTAACCTTGACAAGCAAAGACCTAGAGGAAATGTAAAAACTATACATGAATACAAACAAAAATGACAAGGACTCACTCAGGAATCATGATATTTTACTGAAGATGTCATTAATAAAAGAATAACAAAATTATACACATCATCCACAAACTTCTCTGGAATCATCTAGATGTTAAATATATCCAACAGATGCACAAAAAATATATACCGTAATAAAACTTCTGCGAGCGCAAGAGATCATCGGACAGAGCATAACATCTTGAAAATCAAGTATAAAATTACACAAGTAACACGGTTTATCTAGAAAAATTTCGGAAGCATCTGAACAAAAACATCAAAAACAATAGATATTGAACTCATGAATAGTCCTATCCAAACTGATCACTATCGGAAGAAGAAAAAAAGAGACCGGTCGTTAGTAGCATGGAACAGCGATAAAACACACTTTATTGAGAGAGCTATATCTGGACATGGTAGGTATTCATTTTAAGCAAGGTTACGTATGTCATCAAACTTGAATGTTGCATATTTTCAATATCATTCATATCACTTGCAATAAAGAGTGTCTACTTGCCATGCATGTAATTGATCTATGTAAATATTCATACGCGACCACGACTATTGAAGTAAACATTTAACATGACAGAGCATATGTTAAAATAAAACGAACACATGTATGAAAAGAATATGATGAATTTTATAAATTGGAGTATTACTGACGTTGAGTTTAAAACAACAACAGAAACAGAAGGCTGTTTGGTCTTTGATTGGACGGCAAAACATGAGCATCACGAAATTGAGATCAGAACGGATGATTAGACTGACAAGTGCCAAGACGACTACAACATGAAAATAATTAAAGATGGTAAGTGATGAGGGACAGCAATGGTTCATTAGAGGCAAATTACTTTGATCAGAGGATACTAGGGGTCATTCTGAGAGAATCGGGACTGAAATATTTTTCAGAAAACATTAATTTTCATCACGGATTTTCAGATATTCAAACTTCTACACGCAGGTGTACTTGTGCGCACATAGAAATTCAACCTGAGCCTAAAGTTCTAAATATTATGTCACCTACATTCGTTTTTACTGTGGGGACCTCTTACGAAGATGTTCTACATCATTGCCCATAACTTTGTATTACAAGTTGGATGAAATTACATATATATAACTAAAGGATAAATCGTCGTGACTAAGAAAGGAATGGTCGCAGGTAGAATTCACTGTCTATGAACGAGAGTAAAAAAAGCAGTCAATTACCGACGCACACACAGATCCAGATTGATCAGAATGACTTCAGCGTTCCTCCTCAAAAACCTTTGCCGCTTGGAACGAAGTTTCTTCCTTACTTCTAATCTTCCTCAGCTTTCTTTAATTCTTTGTCAACAGCCATTACATTCACCTTGACACTGAAGGGATTTCTCCGCGTATGCACTTGCAATTCTCCACGACGTTCGGTTGATTTCAACGACACAACAGTCTTCTGCTCAGTCTTTTTCTTATGACACTACTTTATACTTGCTACTTGCCTCAGACAAGAGCTTTAACAAGCCAGTAGGTGGCTCGCAAGTTCCAAGTTTCGAATATATCTCGATTAAAAAATCCACAAACAAAGCGTCTCTTTGTAGCAGGATGGGCAAAACACTTTTATGAACGTAAGACAGCAAAGGGTACGCGCGTAAATAACCCTCCAGGAACATATTTTCCAGACTCAAATCGTTGATACCATCAGCTTGAGTTTTCATTTGAAGTGAACTGTGCTAATCTTGAACGGAAGAATGAGAGCAACCGATAGCTTCGTACAGCTAACCAACCTGTTCAGACTTTCGTTCGAAATGTCTCACGAAGAGAACATAGCAATAATGCACAATATTCGATGAGAGAAAGGATAAAAACCGATTTAGCAACCGTGACAACTGATCTTCGTTGTATTTGTCCCATTCGCTTTTGATGTAACGATTTAACTGTCACATAAGTGGTCTAATGCAGCGATTACGCCTTGATTTTATTCGATTATTTAAGATTCGATTAATATGTTGTGGAACTGAAGTTTCGGGCAATTCGTGGCTCTGTTCGGACGGTAGGCTAAACGAACAATTTCGTTAAGTAGGAACGAGGAGAAAGTACTAGGGAGTAAAAGTAACCAAGTTAGAAGGCTATCATAGATCATAAGATATCCGCATGAACTTTGCAATATCATTGGGGGACATTCTGAATCAGAAAGTGGTCTACGTGGACAAGAAAAATGTCTGATTCAGCGCATTTGATGAGCTTCTGGTCATTTGATATCAAAATGATCTTTCTGATGGCGGGAAACTGACTACAAAAATCTTCAAGGAATTCAAAAAGACAAAAATCGGGTTAGGCAATAGTTTTTCATTCTTCCTAGTTCCAAGAAATTTTCACATTGATGAAGAAGTACCCGTAGTTTCACTTTTGATTAGCAGTGATATGATAATCTTTCATTCTAGGACCCCAAATGTAACCCGAATCACAACAAATTGATGCATTCAAAATATAAATTCACCACTACCAATAAAGCTACAGCTATTCGGTGTTCTTGAAAGCAAAATGCACTTTTGAGCCAAAGTATGCTGACTTCAAAAAACTTATTTTTACTCATAAATGACATATTGCGCCATCAATTCTTCAAAATTTAGGAATCGCAAATACTCGTGCGTCTTAAAATTACATTATGATTGAATTAACCATCTGGACAGCTTACTAGTTTGAAATTGTTTATTTGTCCTTTTTTCATGAAAAGAATGTCTTAGACGTAGGATCAGAGTGATTTAAAAAGAGGTATATAAAAAAGAGACCTGCGTAAAAAAGAGACCGAAATGAGATCAAAAGAGACTGGTCTTTTAAAAGAGACCAAGTGATCAGTCTGGTCACCCTTTGATAATTTTCACAGAATTCCAAAAGCCTACATCTAACGAATAAATTACAAAACTGAAAGCACAGCACTAAAAAATGACTTGCAACTCTCAAGGACAAACTAAAATGTCAAAAGATCAAAACGTTATTTGTAAATGTTTCCGAAGAAATGGTGAATTCCGGTACTTAATCAATTTTGAATTTTACTTGTAATCTACAAGCTTGTTTTTAGTTATAAATATAATCCTTTCTTCAAGTATCGTAAGAGGACATGCTATTCACTAAACAATGATTTAACAAAAAATTACATCAGTCTATGTTAAAACAACAAGAGAAATAAAACATATAATCCGAACAAATAATGAAAAAATATCGGGTATTTTTAGAAAGGACTAGACACATTGCTGATTGCTGAGTGATATGTCTTCATAAAGAAATACATAATTACTGCTGATTCATTAAAGAAAACCCCCAATCTACCAAGGATATCATGGCATGTCAAAATTCGTCTGATGTCAATTTGAGGCTTCACCTTCTTCGGCAGGTTGTGTAAATGACGACGACGATCTACCAAACCACGTATCGTACCTTCCAAAGCTTTTCCTCGCTTTGCAATTAAAGCCTTTCTCTGCTGTCTCTCCATATTTCGTTTTTCTCTTCCTTTTCAGTCAGGCGTGTAGTAGCTCTGTCAAGTAGCCGATTTGCCGGCTGTTCTTTGGAGCATTTTTTTCAGGCAGACTGCATACAACTCCAGAGATGATTTGAAACAGGTTCCGTTTTATGATTCGGATGAAGTTGCGAAACGGAAGACCCGTAGACTTTGTTCCGATATTGTGCACTCAATATTGTACTTAATGTACGGACATCGGACACTCACCGATGACCTGAATTCTGTGGCAGTCATATGAGGGCAAAAGCTCCCTCCACCTTTGGTCCGTTGAAACAACAATCGCTGTCTTAATGACTGTGCATAGATTCGGATAGCGGCCCAAATTCTCAATTTTTGCCCAGTGTTCATCAATTCTGATTTCATCAGACGTTGGAAGAGTGTCATCCGATGAACATTGCCGAGCTTCTTGAAGAATTTTCACATTTTCATTTCCAGAAACAGGAAAATCTTTGATCCGGCTCGGTAGATGTTGAGCACACAATTCTGTCCAACATAGGCTAACAGCCGACATTCAGCCATGAACGATTACACCTGTAACCATAGAAGTCACATAACAAATAAAATGTAGGTACACAAAACACACCACAAATACTTCTCGAGAAAATTTCCAAAATAGTTTACATCATATGTTGACAGAACAATAATACCCAGATCAACTGAACTATGGATTCATCAACGAATCTAGAATTTCCCTAATGAAAGTGATGAAATGGTCGATACGGGGTGAACCCTTCCTACCTAATTTTTATGCATTTTTGGACGAATTTCGAGACCCAACCAAAATCAAGGAAAAAACCGGAGGTCCGGTTTTTACCGGCGAATTGTCAGCCCTGAGTTACACTTTCTATTTTTAGAAAATACGAAAAATACCTTAATTAATTATTAAATTTTAGTATTTTAGTTGACGTCGCCTATTCATCGTGATCGCAAATAAATCAACTTACAGTAAATATTGTGTCATTGGCTTCCGCTTGCGATGCACAGCTGCGTCGTTTGTCACGAGGTATATTAAGTTTAGAACTCAAGGCAATCAACTCGTCGCGAAGAGCTAAATACTGTTTATCTTGTTTACGATAAGCATCTGCAACAATTTGATTGTAATGTTGTTTCCATCTATCAAGTTGCTTTGTAAGATTTTGAAAATAATCGTTGATTTCGGCTGTCGTGACTTCACTGTCTTTACAATAAAGACTGTATTCATTATTCTTTTCAGCCAAATATGTATCAATTGTAGCAACACGCTCATCTGCAAGTCTATACACTTCCTCGACGGCCTTTCTGGTATAACTAGCTTCAGCCATTCTGAAAAAAATAATGAAAACACTGGATTATAACGAGCAGGACCTACTCACAATTATTTAGATGGTTCATGTCTGGTAAGCATGGAATCAATATACTAGGCCTACTTTCAAACGTACGACTCCATAAATTTTAACACAAGTTAGTGTGATAACTATTGAATAATTTAGGTTATCCGAGTTGTCCACCGTGCTTTATTCAAGTACCTATATTTCCACTCACATAAATAAACAATAAAATCCTACCGGAATGGATAAAGGGATTAGGGGTGATCTTTTCACTATCACGTAAATTAGTTTAATAAAACAATGCTGGAAAGGAACCCGGTTTTAGCACAACACTCAGTCGATAACCATATCAAGCAAAACAGTGCTGTAATATTTGACCTAAATGTTGTACGATCGGTTGTGCTAGTGTTGCTAGACACGTACTTTTCTTCGTCAGCAAGACATCATAAATGTGCCATACTTTGATGATATCACATATATTAGAATGGTTCAAAAAATCGAAAGTTGGAAAAGTCAAGGTGCACGTCGCCAAAAGTAATCCTTTTGGTAAGAAAATCGTACATGTAAAGTTTTAGCTCGATTGGTCAAGGTTTAGGGGTCGCCCAGAGAGGTCAAATGTGCTAAAATTAATAAAAAATGGCCTCTGACGTCATCACGTGACCTCGTAAAATGATAGATTGGGGTCACATTTCTGTCTGTTGGTAATATATTATATTTGTCTAAAATGCTTAGTTTCATCGCAAAATAGCATTTAAGGTCCGAAAATTATGCCTTTTGATGGGTCACGTGATGAATTCAATTGTTTAGCACGAGAGTATATAATGTAAATTGTAGCCTTGGAAGTCTATATCATTATTAACCTTGACGTTTAGTATTTGCGGATCAAGCCACGAAAATGTAATTGGATATCAGCACCCTGACTAAAAACATCACAGCATTCCAGAAGCGTCTATGTCCATGTTGAGGAGTAGGCTTAGTGACGCTGAAGCTTCGGCATAGTCACATGATATTTTTGCAAGCTCAGAGTGTGAAAATGCAGGATGTCGTCCCAAAATGTGGTAGTCCGCTCTGTAGCTTCACTGAGGCTTCAATGCACTTTGATATCAACAGCTACTCGTCACAATGAAAATATCCGTTTTCTCTCCCGAGTAAATTTAATGCCTGCAAGAATCGTAGTTAAATAATATGTACACAGCCATTGTCCGATTATTTCACACCCCTTTTCAAGAAAATACTGAATCAAATCTAGGTTTAGAAACGCAGGTTCAATAGAAGCATGTGCTGAGTGAGATTTGCGGGCCCGAAATATCAAATGATACAAAATGGAAGTATCCCAGATGATAATGCGGGCCTGTGTTTCCATTCTCATAGTGTGACAGGATCCATACAAAATGTACTGCTTTTCCTTCGTAGTCTGCATTTGTTAATTCAGGAAATTACGTCTTCATAGTTGATTTTGTGCATGCAAAATTTGTCATCGGAAGAGAAAATAATAGTTCAGACTCAGGGTGGCGCATGCCTCCTCACTCTCACCTTCACCATACAGTGAGGTTCAGACCGTCTCATAGTCCGGGAGCCAGCGTGAAGTTGTGCAGGGAACGAGGTAGTACATAAAACTTTCATATAGCACAGTACACCTCTAACCTACTGCAAAACTTCGCGTCTGCCGGATCAGATCATTTGCTTTTCAGAAATAGAGATGATAACAAAATCCTATGTATTTCCAATGGTAAAATTGTGACATCTGAGGTGTTGACTCCATTTTTTCGAGTTTTTGCTCATAAAAGTTACACAAATTGGTATTTTGTTGAACTGGTTATTATAGAAATCATCTATAGATCATGATCTTTCAAACGAGTTATCATTCAGTGACAGAGGATGAAGTAAAGTGTACAAACAGACACTTTTCGTTAAAGTATATCAACAATTTTCCTGAAATTTCTATGCTAAAATTTGCAGTTACACCAACGAAAAGTGTCTGTTTGTCTGTGTGTCTGTTTCTCCATCTCCTTCAGCTTTTCTCTTGGCACCCTGTTGTTATTCTTTCGCTTCACGAGCTTTCCTTTCCTCCACGGCCAAAGTTCGTCTTTCTACCGGCACTTCGACAAGAAAAGGACAGAAATTCCTCCGTAATTGACACATTCAATGGTCCTCCAGCCTGTTTGATGCCATCGTATGTATGGCGACTCGCAACCACTGAATCAGCCAGAAGATTCGGTTGCAACAGTGCTTTGTTCAAGCTGAATCCTCGTTCAACAACAGCGTTCCCATGTGAAAGGACAACGATCTTCTCTGTTACTTCGAGACATATCATTTGAAATAGAAATGAAAAAGTGAATACGAGCTTCCATACCGAATTCTTCGCAGTTTCCGCAATCATCTCAAAAGATTTGATGGCGGGCCACTTCAAAACCGTTTCAACACCATTGATTAGCACAGGTGTTTTGCTCTCACAAGAACCGATTTAGAGGGATTCTACGAAAAAGTGGACAAAGTAGCTAATTTTGAAATCTTAGAATAAGTCATCAACCACTATCCAAAATTACCACCAGATATCCTAATCATCACATTCTAATGTAATTTTATGATATTTCGGGCTTAAAGTTGAAATTGTAGGTCACTTTTGACCAAAATCTAAAAAAATGCATAAATCCGGATTTTTTGACTTGTTTCGTTACTAACTGGAAAATTCTTGCGAATCGAATTATTTTGATCAGGGGCAGCAAAAATTATGATAACGCGATATAAATGGAGGAATGCCGGTGTTGCACTGAAGCGATGAGTGGAATTGACACCGCTACTACAGCATTAGAGTGGGGTACGTCTTATTCGTCACGTACGTCACAATTTCTGGTGTAAGTTTTTTCACGCAGAGAACAACTTCAGCAATAAGGCTGAAATTCGGAATCCAACTAAAAGTCATATACGCCCAATACGATATTATAGTTAACTCGGAGATCGAAGGTCGGGAATTAGGAGTGACAGGTGCGTTCGTACGTGATTAGCATAGCGTTCGTACGTGATGATGATGTTCAATGTCATTCTCATAGCTGCTGACGTACGTCCTGAGTGGGTAACTCAGAGGATTTGTTTTTCCTGGAATAATGCCGCAGCAGGATATCTATCGATAAAAACGAGAACTATAAATAGCGCAATTCCTGGAACACATCCGAGGTACCTTATTTCTCAGAAATCTACATTTCCTCCCATACTATTGGTCAGCACTCTCAACTCTAACCAATATCATGTCAAACATCTCTTTCGACTTCATTCGAGATAACCAAGTACGTGCAACCTCATGGCTAAGTCATCCTCGGAGCGATCAAAGCAATACCGGGCCAAACTGGCTACCAACGCAACGTATAGAGAAAAGGAAAGAAGACGGGCTGCAGAAAATCGAGCAAAAGAAACTCCAAGACAGAAAAGAAATGCTAAACGCTTGAGTAGAGCGAGGAGTCAGCGATACCGGGATCGTAAGAAGAACAACCAAAGTACATCCCTGTCTTTACCGTCCAGTCAAGGATCTGCTTTCGGGAACAGAGCTTCAAAAATGAAAGCAGTTTACAGAGCAAGGAGACAATTGGAGAGTGTGTTACCCAAATCCACCAGGAGAAAGAGAGAGGTCATCTCAACTATTTCTACGATGCATTCAGTGATTCCTGAGGCAAGCTTCGAACTTTCTGATGAGGTGTCAGAAAACAGTGGGCCTACTCCTCTTATTAAAGACTTCCTTTACCGCGATGACATTTCACGACCTTGTCCTGGAGAAAACGACTTCGTCTCAGTGATAAACAAAAGTGGCAAGAGAGAACGAAGACAAAAGAGAATTCTTTGTTTTACTCTGATGGAGGCCTTTCGAATGTTCTCAATGGAAAGCTCTGAAGAAACTCCGGTGTGTTTTTCGAAGTTCGCTCGTGTTCGTCAACATGAATGCCCTGAAGTGAGATTGACATCAGCGATGCCACACAATGTATGTGGCTGTAAATACCATCAAAATTTCATCAATTTGATTGAATCACTTCAGAAACACAACTCTTCGTTGGTATACAGTGACCATTTTCTTGAAAGTCATGTTTTATTCGCTGGTGAGGATCATGAGGAGTGTAGATTTCATCCTTGTTCCACATGTGTGTCTGGTGAGAAACTTATCAACTTTTGTGATGGACTTGATTTCGAAACAATTTCGTACGATAAATGGATTCTCGAAGATGGACGTGTAACTCTCAGGACTCTCAGTCTGACAAAAGAGGATGCAATGGATGAATTGCGGCAACAGGTACAGCCTTTCATTACCCATCACTTGACAAAGCGATTTCAACGTAAAGCAAACACGGAGCAGAAACTCTCAGCGTCTGAAAACAATCTTATCAATCAATTTGATTTCGCAGAGAACTATTCATGTGACTTCCAGGATGAGATTCAAGCGGCGTATTATGGCAAGTTGCAGATTACCCTGTTCACGTGTTGTGTTTGGTTTGGTGATGCAGCTCCAAAACACATCATGGTCGCTTCTGATAACCGTCAACACAACAAGACAACCGCTGCTGCTTTTTTAATGTTGATACTCAAGGAGATCTTTGAGCAGCTGCAGCCATCTTCACTTGCACTCTGGTCTGATGGACCGAGCTGCCAGTTCAAGAATTCGTTCATGACCCAATTTCTGATATACATACGTCAATATTTCAATCTAAATAATGTGATGTGGAACTTTTTCGCAACATCGCATGGAAAAGGTCCATGTGATGCCCAGGGTGGCAATGCGAAAAGAACAGTTGGACGATTGGTTACATCCAGAAGAGTTACTGTTCAATGTGCCTCAGACTTTGCCAGCGCTATTGCAGAATCAGATTTGCAAATTCAAGTTTTAGTGTGCAATGATATCGACGGAGCAATTGAATACTTTGGAATCAAGTCTATCTTGGAAAAAGAAGTAAGTTATATCTATCTTTATTCGATATTGAGCATCTACAGCATAATAGACGATCAAATACTTATGACTATAACACAACTGGCAACCTTACATAAATTAGGTACTAAGGCATATTCTAATGTTGTGTCTAGATGTCCAGTGTACAAATTTGGATCATTTTCAGAAAAACAGTGCTAATGTGTACCTTAAGCAATTACATTATGTGGGTGTAGTATGCTTCTATCTGGGAATCTGCAATTTACTGAAGTAAACATTCTCCGAAAATGAAATAGTATACGTCAGCAAAAAGTGGCATGTGCACTCGGAAACTAAGCTAACAACGTTCACCACATAGGCCTACTAGAGTGACACAGTACGAATCAGATTATCATATCTACATTAATTTCTCTATTAACGCAGCGCAACATCTATTTTACGTGTATAATATATGCATGTCATGCAATGGTCTCCGATGGTACAACGTAATAGTCCCCACACCCTATTATGCTAGTTACTTTAGGAGTTGCATGTTATTTTAGGCTTGCTATCAGTATCAACTGCCACATCCGTTAAATGTTTTGTCATTTACAATTTGTTTCAATTTTAATGTCGAGAACATCTTCTTTCAGAAAAATGTCTCTGGTATACGAAAGAATCATTGCTGGTTTGCTTCTCGTGATGATCGCTTGATTCGATCCAACTTGTCGAAGGATATATGCGGAGATACTCAATTCATCGACAGCCATCTTCGGGTTGGCACTGTTGCCATAACGCGAGTACGCAATCAGCTCAGTGGTTATCGAAACTTTCTTGGAATTATCCAATCAATTGCGGACGAAGAATATGAGATCTTATTCTTGAAACAAAGTTCTCCCATTTGTTTCACCTTGTGTGGACGGCCTGATATCGCATGGATTGTGAAAGATGACATTCTGGGAACGGTAGCAGATTATTCATTGGATCAACGGGAAAGATACATTTTCACTACCCCACCAGTATAGTGTGACTTCCTAGATAGTGAGTTTGATCACAAAAGGAGATGTGTTTTTTTACTATTTTGTGTTTGTACAATACATCTGTTGAGTTTATCCGATCCATGTGTTCATAATTCTTAGGCCCATTCTGCACGGGGAACATCAAAAATCCATTACTAAAAGGTTTTATAACGGGTAATTTTTTTCATTTTTTTGATTGCTACATAAGTTATTAATCGCTTAAGTTGCTTATAAGATATTTTATAGATAAGAGAGTAATTTCCGTAAGACAGCCAACACAAGTAATGAATAGCATGACGAAAATAGCAGAGCGTCACGTACGACACAAGTGCATCACGTACGTCACATGCAACATATTTCAAAATTTAGGCATCATAAAGCTGACATAAGCTAAATGAAATGTTATAAACTTGTTTTCGTAGTCTCGATACAGGTACTGGTACATCGATTGAGTGATCAAAGTGTTTCATCGAAGGACAAATTGAAGTTTAAGTAAGGTATGTGAAACACCATGTCCATTTTACCGTCACGTACGAACAGGAGTCTAAATCATTGCCAGCAAAAAATAAATAAGCATTTGGATTTTCTTCTACAGCCGAAGTTTCAAGTTAAGTTGTGTATGTAAATTGTTTTTATGGAATTCGAAGTTTAAGTTGTTCAAAATTTGAAATGTTTCTCCAAAAATCACGTACGTCACGCGTAGAATCCCTCTTTAGAGTAGCTATTTTCCTTCGGGT
The DNA here is from genome assembly GCA_907163375.1 of Prostheceraeus crozeri. Taxonomy (NCBI): domain Eukaryota; kingdom Metazoa; phylum Platyhelminthes; order Polycladida; family Euryleptidae; genus Prostheceraeus; species Prostheceraeus crozeri. The sequence continues at coordinate 298,301 of CAJQUW010008619.1, forward strand.
TTTTTCCTCTTCAAAGATCTTCAAAAAATGCCCAGTTCACGTTGGGTCCATCCATCGATGTTGGTGTTAGACCACCAAACACGCGGCATCGCCTATTCGAAGAACCGCAAAAGGTCTACACGTCTGCCTCTTGTCATGACTACAGAAGACAAATAGCGAGTTTCCACCAGGCGATGATTCTCCTCGCTGATGAATGATGCGTGAAAGTCCATTTGACTTTTCTTAGCGACCTTATTTACTGCCTCGTCAAAGAAAACAACAAGTGACTTTAGTGCACGCATGCAGTCCATGGCCTGTTCTTTAAGTAGGATTTCACTAGGATTTCAGTAGTACAATTTTCAAAAAAGTAGTACAAGTAGTACATGTTAGACACCCTGAAGCCTACATACCTCATGATTCTTTATTATCAACAGTTTCCAAGATTAAACACGAGGTGCCGAAAGCGGTTATGACGACGTGATGTTGGTCAGCATTCTGGTGTGCATGATGCGCAGCAGGCTCCTACTACACATGCATATATTGCAGTGACTTTGAAGTGCGTTGATTACTTTGCGATCCTGCAATTTGACGACAAAAACTGATCACTTGCAGGATGAAAGGAGGAACCTTGATTAGTCTCAGCTTCCTCCGAACGTCAACAAATTGCAAAGTGCTCGATATTTCTGCAAGCAAAAACCTTGCTTTCAGTCGAACTGCAGATTCAGTCGGGAACATCATCGAACGAGTACCCCTGTTCGGAAGGAACACATACAGGGTCGTCAAGTCAATACTGATATCATCCTCCAAGTTAATCACGCTTGCATTAGAAGTTTATTACTACACTGCTGTCCTGCATTTTCCAATCTACCTGACTATCAATCCTAACAACTTGTCAGGATGGAATGAGGATGCAGAATGATTGTCCACAACTATGACGATGTCTGACATCCTCCTGCTGCAAAGGGAGAGGTTTATGATAATCAGATTGAACAAACTTGATATCAAGACATGCATCCACTACGCGTTCGAGAAGGTTGCCATTTTAAGAACCCAAAGATCAAAACAAACTTTTCATCAGTGCAAATGCACCGGTACCTAGTTTGTGCCCTTTGCTTTTTTCATATTTATAATGAAATCATTGCCATGCTCTTGAGGCAATATAGACATCCATTAATATACATAACATGTACTGGATACATACCGTTTACCCTTCTTGATTGAGTAACGAGCTTCAGCTACTATTGTGCGGGTGAATTAGGCCAAAATGTTAATTGTCATGATTACTTATCCATCAACTTATTGAACATCGATAGAAGCATGCAGAAATATGTTTTTAGTATCATATCAAGCTTCAATCACAAGGAGGATCATACCTGAATGTAGATACTTGTAGGCCTATAATACATACGGTGCTATACCTCGTTGGGCCTGTGGCAACGAGGCTGTTTTGTTGACAGTTTCGTTCCATAAAAGGCCAAGATCAAAATGACACTTCGTAAATCTTGGCATGGTTTTCATAAATGTTGAGATTTGCTTGACTAGGTGGTTTGCTTGTTGTTGAGTGGCGGTAGGTCCTGGGCATGACGTAAAAATGCATCCCCGATCGCAGGAGGAGGAGTAGCACCTTACCCCAGGTCTGGGCCCGATGGCACCGGAACATGTCCCGCTGGTAGTCCTGGTCTCCACTCCTGTGATTGAAGTGCTTGTGCCAAGCAATCCTGCTGCCTTGTAGGTACTCCAGTCTTTTGGCTAGGAAAGGCTAGGCCCACCGCTTAGAACTGTGGTTAAGCCTGCTGCCTTGTAGGTACTCCAGTCTTTTGGCTTGGAAAGGCTAGGCCCACCGCTTAGAACTGTGGTTGGCGTCAGCAAGGGCATGCGGTCGGTAAAAATTCAGCACCAAAAACTCAACATGATGACAGTTCGAAATGGAATGGCCCCCAGTGCCCGGCAGCCTTTAACTAGGAAGGGGGTGCGAAGAATCACCGGGGACGATAATCAAAAGTTAATCATGAGATTTGGCTCATGGAATGTGGGCAGTATGTCGAAGAGGTCAGGAGAGGTGGTGGAGGTCTTGAGGAGAAGAAAGGTCGAAGTATGTTGTGTCAAGGAGAGCAGATGGAAAGGAGGTAGTGCTCGTTGGCTGGGATCGTCAGGTTCACGGTTCAAGTTCTTCTGGCAAGGTTGCTCGGGTGGTACGTCGGGAGTTGGAGTGCTCGTTGCAGAGAAGTTTGCCGAGCAAGTCGTAAGCGTGAAGAGAGTCAACGAGAGGATTCTAGTGGTTAAGCTGGTGATGGGTCATCGCATCGCCAATGTCATCTCAGCCTATGCGCCACAATCTGGAAGGAGTATTGCCGAGAAACTGCAGTTTGGGACCTGATGCATGAAACTGTTAGTGACATACCCTCGTCTGAGTCTATTCTTCTTGGAGGAGACTTAAATGGACATGTGGGAAGCACCGCTGATGGTTTCGATGGCGTCCATGGAGGATTTGGGTATGGTGTGAGAAACACAGAAGGAGAGAGCATTCTGGAGTTCGGAAGTGCGACTCAAATGGTGGTGTGCAACACATTCTACAAGAAGTCTACTAGTCATCTAATTACGTATGCCTCAGGAAATGCTTGCAGCCAGATAGATTATGTGATGTTGAGGAAAGAGGATCGGAAGACCGTAAAAGATGTGAAGGTGATTGCAAGTGAAGAATGTGTGTCTCAGCACCGTCTTGTCGTAGCCGACATCGAAATGAGAACAAGAGTGAAGTTGAAGAGGAAGTTTGTGCCAAAACTGAAGGTTTGGGAACTGACGAAGCCAGAGATCGGTGCCGCTTTCCTAGAGCTGGTCAGCAAGAGAGAACGCGAGGTCACTGATGCGTCCGGTGTGGAGATGAAATGGAAGGGCATGAAGCAAGTTTGGCTCCAAACAGCTGATGGAGTGTGTGGGCGCACGAAAGGGCCAGCGAGGCACAAGGAGACATGGTGGTGGTGCGATGAAGTAGCACATGCGGTGGAGTTGGAGCGCAGTCTGTGGTTGAAATGGAAAAAGTCGGGCACCAACGAAGATCTTGAAGCCTACCGGACAGCGAAGCGGAGTGCACGCAGAATGGTGTGGAACGCACAGGAGGAAAAGCGTAAAGAGCTGGCACAGCAAATGACGAACGAGAAGGGGAAGAAGACATTCTTCAAAGTTGCAAAGCAAAAAGCGAGGGAAAGTAGAGATGTGATCGGCCCAACATGCATGAAAAATGAGCACGGAGACATAGTTGCGACGAAAGAAGCGGTGATGACAGTTTGGAAGCAGCATATGGAAAGGTTGATGAACATCGAGAATGATTGGGATGGCGTTGCAGAAAGTGACCCCGTTCAAGGACCGTGTTGTCGGCTTGAAATTTCAGAGTTCGAAAGTGCTTTGAAAGAGTCATCTCTGGGCAAAGCGGCTGGTCCTTCTGGTGTGACAGTGGAGATGATGACGGCATGTGGAGCCCTCTCTTCGAAGTGGCTAGCCAGTTTGTGCAATGCAATTCTTGAGGAAAGTCAAATTCCAGCTGACTGGAAGATGAGTATGCTGATACCAATCTTCAAAGGAAAGGGCGATCCCCTCTGTTGTGGGTCGTATAGAGGGATAAAGATAACAGAACATGCATTGAAGATATACGAACGAGTGTTGGAGAGGCGGATCAGAGCGCAGGTTGATATCGACTCGATGCAGTTTGGATTCATGCCCGGGAAGGGAACTACTGATGCGATTTTTATCGTTCGGCAGCTCCAGGAGAAGTGTTTGGCGAGGAAGTCCGATTTGTATCTCTCCTTTGTTGACCTAGAGAAGGCATTCGACCGGGTGCCAAGGAAGATTGTGATGTGGTCTCTCCGAAGATCTGGAGTTGAAGAATGGCTAGTGAAGGCTGTGATGGCTCTGTATACAGATGCGAGGACATCAGTGGCGTTCGGTGGAGGCGGGAGCGACAGCTTTGAGGTGACCGTGGGAGTGCACCAGGGTTCCGCCCTTAGCCCTCTGCTTTTCGCTATTGTCATGGATGCAATCTCGTCGGAAACCAGAGAAGGCTTGCCTTGGGAAGTTCTCTTTGCTGACTTGGTGATCATGGCAAGGAGCGAGGCGGAACTCATGGAGAAAGTTGTGAAGTGGAAGACATGTTTGGAGGCGAAGGGTCTGAAGGTGAACAGCGAAAAGACGAAGATGATGATATCTTCAGATGGAGCAAGCAATACAGATCGATCGGGAATCTATCCATATGGTGTGTGCAACAAAGGAGTTGGTGCAAATTCCAAAAGATGCACGGACTGCGGTAGATGGATACACAAGAGATGTAGTGGCGTGAAAGGACGCATAACATCAGCTGCCGCAAGGGGATTTGCATGCAAACGATGTAAAGGTGACATATCATCAGCAACGAAGATGGGTGACGGAATAGAAGTGGATGTGGCAGGGCAGCGTTACGAAGTGGTGAACAGGTTCTGCTATCTTGGGGACATGTTGGATGGCGGTGGTGGTGCGGATGCAGCTGTGTCTACGCGCATACGTTGTGGCTGGAAGCGATTCCACGAGCTGTTACCATTCCTGGCTTCAAGAGGGACACCTCTCTGGATGAAGGGGAAGGTTTACGAAGCCTGTGTGAGGAGCAGAATGTTGTACGGCAGTGAGACATGGGCCATGAAGACAGAAAACAAAATGAAGATGGTAAGAGCCGAAAGAAGAATGGTCAGGCGGCTTTGTGGTGTTTCCCTTCGAGATCGAATCTCCAGCGAAGAGCTCCTCCAAAGGCTTGACTTGGTTGGAGTAGAAGAAGCCATGAGAAGAAGGCGACTGCGATGGTATGGCCATGTAGTTCGGAAGCCAGATGAAGATTGGGTAAAGAAGGTGTGGAAGATCGAAATACCAGGACGGAAGATCAGAGGTCGACCTCGTACCACCTGGGAAGAAACTGTTCGTGGGGATTGCGGGAGATTGGGTCTCTGCGGGGATCTCTGCAAGGATCGTGGAAGATGGAGAACTGCCATCAGAGGAAACCGTCCAACCCAGCCAACGGCGGAAAAAGGGACGATAAACGTATGATGATGATGATGATGATGCTCTAGGAAAAGCACTTACTGAAATATGTGAATGTTGTAAATAGAACTTTCAACATGCAAATGGAGACAAGTCCTGTTGGAGATGTCTCTCAATACTTCACGACTTGAAAGTAATGGAAAACAGATCACCACCACTCTAAGATAGAATGCCACCCAAGAGATGTGAAATATACAGGCTATTACCGGTTTTATGCTGTTTTGGATAAGATGGCTTTAATAATGCAGATGTCCCATGTAAGCGGGATTGACTGCTTGCAGTAAACACGATGCATTACATAACTGATACGATGCGGAATAGCCTTCGCATCAATATCACATGTGTTGATATTGTGTATCATCTAATAGCCTATTAAGCGGGACTATCATGCGGTTACCAATAAATAGGGAATGAACGACTCTCAAGCATAATGTAGCGGTGAAAACTCCGCAAATCTACACAGTTGACCATTATCAATCAAATAGAGAACTGTCGCAATTTCAAAAAAGCAAAAAAACGAGTAAATGCGTTGTGATTGCTGCGCTTTCTATCCACCACGATCAATTTTCGTATTGAACTCAGATAAATTTAAAATTGATGAAGTTTAAACAAAAAATACAGGTGTATGAATTTTGCATCCCTTGCACGCTATTTCATCTGATGGTCGTAATTCCTCCACTAATTGTTCATCTTTAATGTAAGTATTCATGAATACTTCATAAAGCCAAAATATGAAAGGCGATGGCAAGTATTTAGCAAATAAGCAAGAAATAATTAACTATGAAAAGGCAGATGAGGGACGCCGCTGAAGTGGAGAATGGCCTCTCGCTGTCATCTCCCTCTACAGAACATACACATAATCTGAATATGTGTCTTCCGATGGCATTCACTAGTTGCTAAGAGGATCATTTTGAAGTCCCTACATAGTCAATGTAAAGTACCAAATAGCGTGCATTCTTGAGGAGATTGAACAATGTCTTACAGATAAGGAGTCTGTGAAGATATTTCAAAAGTTGGCTCCTATGGTAGGCTCCAGAGACGATGCTGCTTTTAAACTAATTCAGATTGACTTCAGATGCAATTTGGCGACAGTCAGCTAAATCAGCCTTAGTGGAAGGATTTCCAATTTACAACAAATTGTTTGGATGACAGTTGAAAAAATTATAGCGTGTGAAGATATTGGTGCTGCACCCACATAGACAGTGCACTGTGAACTTTGGTTCATCCTACTTTATGGCATCCATTCCTTTTCTGTTTATCTTCATTGATGTGAAAAATGAAAATATTCTTTATCGGTTGCAACTCCAAGCGATTTGTATTCTAATATTGACTTGTTTTACTCGTTCAAGATCTACTTACCTCCTACTTTAATGTTATTTGAAAAGCCTTCAGATTTATGTCTTGCAGTCATTGCTAATCGTTAATACTCGCTCACAAATTTATCACTTTTAGTTATGTGAATGAGAAATTTATGATTTTAGGAAAGGAACAAGATTTTTTGAAAGATGTAATTGTGAGTTCAAAGTCGCAAGCTTTCATGTTTTCATCACATGGAATTATCACAACTTCAACCACAACTTTTCGAAAGCTGTCAAGGGTGAAGCAATTTCATGAATTTCAAACGTATTTGTCATGTCGAAAAATCCTCCTGGAACGTTCAATGTTGATAATGTAGACAGCGGCAATTTAGGTGAATCACATCAATTGAAAATTTCGGGTTTTTGTAAAAGCACCTATATCACCTTGACATTGTCATGGGACAAATACTTGCTATTTGATTCTCATCTACTCATATTTGATACCAGTGGCGGCTCGTGCAGTCCTGCAGATGTGGGGCGCAATACAAACGTCTTCATCTTAGCCCATCATCTACTACGGACTCTGCTATATTTCATGTACGCCTATATAAATGCCTGTTTATGACATGATAAGCCTCACTGCAAATATACTACTGTGGTCCTTCATAATGACATTATTTTCGGAAGCCTACTTAAAAACAAAATCATCGCTCGAACACTTCCAAGTTAAGTAAAGAAAGAAAAAATTTGAATTTGGTAACAGAAGCCGGCATCAAATGTAAAAATGACTTCATTTATCATTTTCATTTATTCAAAGATAAATATGCAATATGATTCATTTTCAGTCGACACAGTGAGACACAGTTATGATTGAAAGTGCTTCGCCAGTCCAGTTTAGGCTTGTATACACTCATCAGAATAACAAAGGTTTGACCAGAATCTGACTTCCCAACGCACGCGCGGCGCTACCTAATCTGAATGTACGAAAGCGAGCCAGAGGGACTTTTTGAGAGCGCCCCATCCATGCATTGTTTACGCGTGCGAAGCGGCTAAAAAGTCTTCGATGTATGCAGATGTATGATCAGCAAAACATGTATGAATCAAGGCGCACAGACTGTGCGCGCCATCCGGTAGAAGACAGGGAGAGTGACGTCTGAATGAGTCACTGAACCACGCTTCGAATGTATTTAGCAGTACAGGTTGAACCATTGATAGTTCAATTCAGTCTATCAGATCAGTTGCGTTTCAGCGCAATGTTTTGTGTAAATAATTTTCTTTGATGTAAACAATTTTTAATGGAGGGCTGCGCCCCAGGCGTCCATATGGCCGGGCCGCCACTGTTTGATACCATTGAGAAAATCGTCGCAACGAATTACTTTCTAATTGATTAATTAACTTTTTTAATTGATGAGTGACACCAGCCAGTGCCGCATGTTTCGGGCAATAGTCTATAGTTCTTGTATATACATTTACAGTTTGTTTTGCATTCGAAATGCGGGTCATTTTAATGTTTGACACATACATTTTTATACAATTTAATTATCGATTTTTGATTCACCTAAATTAACTGCTTAAATTATGAAAATTATTCATAAAAAACTAAAAATGACAAAAATATTCAACCACGATGTTGGTGTCTAATAATAAGTGATGATTTGGTGCCCACTCATTTCAATACACGTCAACAAGAAATAATTATAAACTTCGAACTTAATAATCGAAACTTTCCAGAGCATGCTTCGGGCCAATGGATACCCGGAGGAATCAGTTCGTACTGTCCAACGACCGAGGAGAAGAGGACGAAGGCGAGACAGGGTGGTCGACCCTGTATACCTCAGACTGCCGTTCGTATCTGACGAGGTCGATGGGATAGTCAGGAGGATTATTCGCAAGCATGAACTTCCTGTACATGACGTGAATTCCTGTGATCACGTGATCATCAGCCGATGGCTATTCACTGTGACTATCGATGGTTTGTGCATTTTCAATAATACGTCATATTCAGCAGCAACGGCTTAATTTTTTCTTATTGCAATTAATTATAAATTAAGCAAGATACTACTGTTGATGAAATGGTTTTCAATAGATGAGTAATTAAATTCCTCTTTCACAAACATCTAAGAAACACGTGCAGTCTCTTGTCTGCTTTGTGTAAAAATCAAGCATCTGTTTATTCATTGACGCATTATTGTGTCAAATTCTTGCGATATTTTTTATTTATTTGCATATAGTGGAAGTGAATATACCCTCTTTTTTTAACAAAGTTGCGCCACGCTAGTAACGGCAAACTTGCTTCGGCAGTGTAGATTTTACACATCTTAAATGTCCATCTCTCTAGAAAGAGATCGCAGTAATCTGTAGCATCTAAAGTAATCCCATTATCAGGATTGTGATTTCATCAATTCTCTATTACAGAACAACGACTTTTTTCTGAAGCAAAGTAGTACTTATTGCCCCCTAAGGCCTCATCCGTTATAAGGCTGAATGTTAGCTCCTACTTGTCAAGTTGATTGCTGTACTTCCGTATTCAGTTATTGCCAATAAAGTTTCTGAAAATTCCTTCAGGGAATGGGGCGTTTATTATGTGATTTTGATAGCGTAAATACATGAATGAAGCAGCATGCTATGTAGGCTTCCGTAGCATTATGACTAGATTTTAGCATCGTTTATCATTCGATTGCTTTGATCTATGATGGAATTCGAATCAGATTATGTGGTCGTAATTCACTGAATTTATAATCCTTGGCTGTTTGACGAATTGATGGAAGTTCCTGAGTTGACGACATAAATATTCGATCGCAATTGTTCTCTTCTCACGCTGTCCGATTTCGTAGCTGTTTGATAAAGTTGTTGATGTTAGCGATTGGTTCAAATGAATTGACATTTCGAGGACGGCCCACCCCATTTATCACACAAATGCTTTGAATAATATTGAAATATGCGTTATCATACATAAAATTAAAATAGCAACAAAAATATGACATTTGTGTATAATATGAAATTTTCCTGTATTTATAAATTGTCAATAGCTACTGTTTATCATTCTGTAATCTTCCTTTGTATATTATTTCACTATCCATATTTCTGCACTTGTATGGCGGTGCTACCGCTGTGCGTTTCCACGCAGCTGCGCGGATGAGGGGTTTGAGCTGCACGTGCGCGGAACCTGCGCTGTTGGACCTGAACTTGCGCGGATGAAGGTATCAGAAAAATGTTCTTTTGTTTGGGGTTATAAATTTAGATTTCCCGGTAACTTATTTCTTGTAAATACATGTCCACAATTAAACATTTTTTCTACTAGAACAACTAATTTGACTTTCTTTAACATGATTAAACTTTTAGGCTATCGATAAATATGTAGGTACGCCTATAGCTGAAAGTGACTTTTGATTTGATGTCTGAATTTTCTAACTACTGTTTGTGAGTTGTCGATTGATATGTTTTGTAAAGGTTGAAAAAACGTGTTTTCATTTACTTGTGATAATAATAATTACACGATAGTTTAAGCTCAAAACATAAATTAGCGCGGAGCCTCATATCGATGTGGTTGAGCTTAGATAGTCATTCGCATCAATTAACTCAAAAGAAAGAAATATAATATATATTCCTAAATTGTCTCACGTGCGCTGAAGTCAGGTTGTGACTGTTATGACGATTTATATCAGTTCCTGTGCTTTGATCATCGTATAGAGTAGCACAATTAGAAGTTCTATTATTCTAGCAACAAATTTTCCTCTCGTAAACATTTTCCACGAAACAAATTATGCCAATCCACTGCTTAGTAGATTTTTTCCAGGAAAAACGAATATGTCACATATCGTCACCATTACATGTGGGCGTATATTAGTAGAAGACAACTTGTTTAATTAACACTAAATTGAGCGCGGAGGAAGTGATTTAATTGTTTACTATTAACTCCAATTTGGAGACTAGATCTAATAGTTCGCATCACAAAATTGATCAATGAATGACATATGAATGTCAATTATTGACTTTTCTCAACTTTTCAAGGTTTATAAGCTTTGGCCACTTTTGAAGAGGTATTTTTTTCTGATTTCTATCTGATTCGAAAAATAAGGAATACAATGAGATTTAGTCTGCTGTAAAGTAGAAAGCGTACTATAATGATCAAACTTTTATCGTACTTTTATAATTGAAAGTTAGCGATTTTGTGAACTGGCTAGAAAACATGCATCATTAACTGAACAAGAAAATACCCCACTTAATAATTTAGTTTTGAAAATACCTCAACAAGTATCTAAATTTATAGCATATATTTTGTCAACTTGATCAGGTGTAATCATTGAAATTACTCGAACAAGGTGCTTGCATAACATGCATTTAAAATTCTTTGCATGAAAAAAACGAATTGTGAAAAATTATAGACATTGATGCCTCTAGTCATTCACTCAATAAAGTTGTTCCATTGAAAATACCAAAAGAACAAGCACTCATTGAAACTAATATGAAAAGATTGCTTTTTCTTTTTTCCGAGTAAATATGAATTATGTGTCAAAATTCATCTCAATTATTTTCTTTCATTAGAATGCTTAAAAATTTAGGTAGCCTACATTTAAAGTAGATGTAAGTTCATATAGACTTCAATTTCAATCATATTTCACGACGGGTCTTCGCATGTTTATTTATCATTTTTTTGTTGGCTTAGTGCCTGAAGTGGGGAGACAGTAGTGAAAGTCGGTTACTGTTATTATATGACAGGTGTCCAACAGTTTCGAAGGTTTGCAGACATAGTGGTGCATACACTAGGTTACTTTGAAATATTATATTGTACCGCATCGGATTTGGAGCAACAGAAAGATCGATTTGGGTGAATTTTTTCCCTAAAACTCAAAGCTTGGTAGCGCACTCTACATTTTGACATAAACATCGCATGCACTCACAGACCTTCACGAAAATGACAGGGTCCTAAGCCAAATTTGACCAATCCTGGTATCAACTGTAGCACAACTGAGACCGCATGAAATTGAGTCCTCAATCTCATTTCAAACTTTGCATGTGAATAGTAAAAAGCATGTGTGGGAACACAGTTTCCGCTATTGATTGTAGAAATTGGAGAAACCTCAGTTCATTTCTTTATTGAATTCATGAATTCTTTTTCAATTGTTCAACGTCGTAGAAAACCCGTTCGCTCAGTTCACGCATTCACTAGTGAACAGCTCGAAATCTCGTTCTCACTCATTCAAAAGATCAAATCCATAGCTCCATATTTCCGTCTGTTTCGATAAATTGCTTTCAGAAATAAGCTGTGTTCGCAGTCTCATCTTGCACGCCTGTTCACCATTGTTTACTAGAATCTTTTAGGATCACTATCCAAGGAGAATCTGATGATCGAATGCGCTCCATAATCGAAGGGAGTGTCATCATCGCTATTGCTGAATATGAATGCAAGAATATGTGGATGAAGATAGATAGTATGATATTCTGTGAAGAAAAGAGAGTTCCATGATGCGATCAAATAGCGTTTACCAGTGGTTAGCAGCGTTCAGAAACCTTCCGACAGTTAGTGTCTGTAGAGTGAAAATTCTTCAATCTTCAGCTTGGAAATTTCGTGATTCTGTCCATTTTAGACAAGATTTTTTACTCTTTTTCATTGTTTTCAATTTTTGAATCAAATCTGAAGATCCGGACTGATACAGTTTAGTGCTCTAAGACGGATGCGGTTGTTATGGAATGCTGCCTCCTCAGTCCTGCTTAGTACTGCAGTTGCACAGGCGGCCTTATTGATCGGAGTCATAAGCGGCATTGGAAAGCCGTTCTGTTTATGCCTGTGTAGGCGGAGTCGTGTTTCTGGAATAGGTTGAAAGTGGACGCGCCCTTCTACAGCACAGTTTATGACTGTAGAGATGGAGGAGGTTAAATTCTCCTGCTTCTTGAATAAAGCTTACGTTAAACATAGAAAGATAGCCATGTTGACACTTGTCTGCACTCGCTGGCGCTTGATCTACATTTTCAGTGACGTATAGATATCGTGTTAGTATAACTATTTGTTGATTATATAGTTTATAGACCACTAGCATGCGAAATGAATGTGTATATGAATCCACGTTGGAAGTAATACGAAGGATACATGGACATCAAAATTGTGGTAAATAAATGCATACTGATTTTCAAGCCTCACATGCTTATCATGGCTCAGCTTATGAGTCAACATGTCATCTTCGCGGATCTGCTCTCTTAGATCGAATCTCTTCGCGAATTGTCTACAAAGATAACTGCTCGTAGACAGTGGCTTAGGCCTTTCACATGTAGGCCTACAACATGTGGGTAATCTCGATCATTATCGTTGTGCACTCGGATGCCATGAAATGAATGGACATCTCTGTCAAAAGTTTATTTGAAAGATTGCGATTTCACAATGCAGTTCAGATATCTGAACCACAATGTGCTGTAAGAGCGAGTCTGGCAGGCCCGAAGCCATAGAATTTTGCGGTTCTGATATCTGAACTGTGATGTCATTGTATTAGGGTAGTATATTATTGAAAGATTAGAAGATTTATGAACCTTACCTAAGATAATCAACCAGAAACCTCTGAGTATTAAGTTCAAGCATAAAACAGTTTGGGCTTGTCTATGTTTCCATTTAAAATATATTACTTAAAATAACCAACAGCCAAAGAGACGGATCATTCAACGTTGGTTCAAAGTAAGTTTTTATGAAAATAAAGAACGTCTTATCAAATCAATATAATTATCAAAACTTCAACCGCTTTCGATCGGAGGACAGTGAGATGGGCAACTGGCCACGCACAATCTTCTTCAGGAATTTAGTTGAAAAGACCAAATGTAGCCTACATATCAACAGTAACAAAATTTGAAATTTGGCCTATCATTTGTCATTAAAGATTAAGAAGTCATAGTGCATAAGTAATGGAAAAGTCATATACAATATCACTCATAGAATTAGGACATAGTGATAGGAGATTATCCTCTCTTCGTTATCATCCAACATGTTATTCTTTTTTGGAAATCCACCTGTTAGTGTTAAATTACTACTAGAATGAGAGCCCATGAAGTCTCGAGATCTCGAGGTTTATCTTTAAGATATGCGTCCAGTCCTACATCGTAGTAATGTAGTAGGGCCTACTATTATGTCATCATACAAAGATTTTCGTCGACACGTTCATGTCTTAAGCTATAGGAGTGATACATGATCGCATTTAAATAATCTCAAATCCATCATATGGGCGATTGGAGACATCCTTTCAATATCACTTTTGAAATTATACATCTATTGTCCATGGTTTTGTGGAAGTGAAATGCATCTTCACCAGAGTTGGAAAAGTCGGAATTGGAATTAATTCCGAACCGGAATTAATTCCATTTTTCGTCGGAATTGGAATTGACCTTGATAGACCTCAATTCCACTTTTTCGATAGACCTGTGATAAATCGATTTGCAAAAATTGAAATCACAGTACTCGGCCGTTGTGTTGACTGCACGCAGAGATAAGAGAGAGATAGATCGACAGAGGTAGCTTTATTCTATTGTTGAATAAAGGGTGCTAATTGCGACTTTGATGGGCCTACAACCCCGGACAATGTTATTTCAGCGATTAAGCAGACAATGAAAAGACAACCATCATTGTTCAATCTGTTATTTAGTTGTTTGTCAAGTAAGATAATTAATCAAAACAAAGCAATTGTTGAATTTAGTTCTTGATAGGATAAGCACAAAAATTGGAGATTGCCTTAATTGTTGTACACATGAAAAACAATTGGTTTGGAAATAGGAAAATTAACGCTGCATCAAAGGGCAGCAATCCTGTCAGTTCAAATTATAATATAGACACTGTCAACAAATTATTCTAATAATTATTCAATTACATGAACTATTATTCAACTTCCAATCACAACAATTAACAATATCAATTTTTAAGACTATAGTTATATAGATACGATGCACAACGATAAAAGAAAAACTTTACACTTACAGTTCACTTCTTAATATTGAATTCACTTCAATTCGATCGGACCCACTTATGCCAAAATGATATCATAAATATCAGTGTAGGGGTGCACCGGATTTCAAATCCGGCCTGGAGCCGGATTTGCTCCAAATCCGGCCTTTCTAGCATCTGTAATGGCATTACACCGACTATTGTTCTTAGCTATTTTAGTAAATTTCATTTACATTTTCTTATTTCTTACAACTAATTTTTGTTTTCCTTAATTTATTCGTTTTTCCATTTTGTACATGCATGTTCTTCGGGATTTTTTAAGAGTCTGCACGCCTGAAAAACTCTTAGTTTTGTTTTAGGGTTAGGTGATGATAGGGTTAGGGCCAGGGTTGATGGTCAGATTGGTTTGGTTTAATCTTCAACCAACGTTGTCTTCAACCCAACCCTACCTAGCCCTAATTTATAATGAATTTATAATACCATGTAGCTCGTTAATGAATACAATGTACATGTAGCTCGTTAATGATTGGCGGAAAAATACTTTTCATGTTTTCAGATATTACCTTACTGGCGGGCAGACACTTTTAGATCTTTTCTCTTAAATATATTTTGTTAAGAGAAAATTGTACCGGTACCAATACATACATGTACAATGACTGTTTGCATGTGTATTGTGTATTGTACACGTACTGTATATGTGTAGACTAGGATGGAAACGCTTGCCATCAAAATTTAGCATCCTTCTAGTGACTAACCACACATAGTTTTTTTATCAAATGCTATTTTAAAAGCATTATCATCTACATGTATAATTACAACCACTTCTACTGTTACATGTATAATCGAAAGTAAACAACCAAGCTGATAAACAAGCTCTTGAAGTTAGAACATCAAGAGTCATTGCTTCACTTTATTGAACAATAATATTTGTAAATCAAAATATGATTGTTAGGCTATCAAGAAAAATTACAACATGATTGATCATCTGTTAAAACGACGTAAAAGTCAAAATCCGCAACAAATTACGCAGTTCGGGTTCGTTCAAAAATAGGTCTGAAGCTGCAAGAAAGGAGCTTGGCTTCATTTATGAAATGCAAAAAGTATGAAGTTCAGTTTCGTTTAAAAATACGCAGCATCTGACGCAGCAGGCCTAACAAATGAGATCCGGGTCGTTTAAAAACACGCAGAAGAAGCAGTAGACTTAACAAATGAACTCAGGTTCGTTTAATAACACCCAAAGTCTGAAGCTATAACAAAGGAATTTAGTTTTGTTTTGAAACATATGAAGTCTAAAGCTGTAACAAATACTTTGTTATCGCAAAAATATTTTTCGTTAAAAATATATGAAGTGGGTAGGACTAGAGTGAAAATTCTATGGGACAAACATACACATATACATGTACAATAAACTACAAAATGTCTGGAGCTGTTACAAAGGAATTCAGTTTCGTTTTGAAATGAACGAGCTCTACTGTGTACCCACTATAATTAAGTTAGGGTTATGGTTGGGTTTGAGGTTAGAGCTGACCAACCTAACCACAACCCTGACACTGACCCCAACCATAACTTTGACCCAAACCCCAAAACAAATTAATGTAATATCTTAAATGGTGGGCACTTTCTTTTTTGGTGGTCAGGATCCCTTAAGGTCGTAATACACACAGTAGGTTTCAGGGACAGCTAATCCTTCCTTACAAATCGTCACGTAAATTCGCTTAATCTTCAAATCCGGCAAATCCGGCCGACGGATTTGGGTGTAAATCCGGCCAAATCCGGTTCCGGCCGGATTCAAAAATCCAAATCCGGTGCACCCCTAATCAGTGGCACTTATACCGTCAATCTTCAATCGCGCTCGCTGATGTTTTTCCGTATACGCTGCTGTGTCGTTGTTCGCTGGCAGTTGGTGTTGTTGTTACTTCTGTAGTTATATTACACCGCGAGATCCCGAAGTTCTTCTAACAGCTACTGAAGATGTCGTATGTGTTGTTGTTGTGTCAATTTCTCATCGTTTCTAATTTATGCAAATTTTTGAAACTTGACGATAAAACCACTTTCTTTTGAATATTGAAAGAGTTTCCTTTAATCTTTGCTCGTTAGCTTCCGACCCGACCACATTTCGTTTTTATCACGGAATTTTTAATCTCCTTTTTTAACATGGACCATTAATCAGATTTCATGATATCATTTTTCATCGTCGTTTTTTCTTTCATCAACAATCACGTTATTCGCACACTGAATTTCGTTCTGTCAGTTTAATTAATAGATTTATTCGCATCTCATCTCTCTCTCTCACTCACTCACTCACTCTCTCTCCGTTTGATTCGTTGCTAGCCGTTAACTTTCTTCTCTTTTTTTCACGAGATATTGAATATCTCGTTTACGAAACGAAAATGGCGCAGGCTGACCGGTGACATATATACATGTACACAAGAAATATGAACTGTAAACATGAAAACGCACATAGGAACGACGCAGGGAACGGCACACAGGAACAATGAGGAAGGGATAAGGGCACATGGGTTAGATTGAAACGAGCAAACGTTAGATACATTAACATAAGACACTATACTCGACATGCAATAATCGGAATTGAATCTTATTATGGAATTGGAATTGGAATTGAATTGAACTGTTTCGACTGGAATTGGAATTGGATTTGGAATTGAAATTGAAATTTCTGCTCCGGAATTGGAATTAAAAAATTTCAGTGGAATTTTTCCAGCTCTGATCTTCACATTACCATTCTTTTGAAGTATAGCTGTTTTTTTTAACTAGTGTGTGATAGGAACTGAACTTATTTCCTTATTTTATGTTTCCCATCGCTATGTGGTATGTTACTCGCACTTCTATAATTGACATACGAATGTTTTAATCGGTTGTATTTTAATATATCGGTTTATCTGCTTATATTGTCACCCTGATAACTTATGGTGATCCAGCGGCCGAAAACTCGGTTTCCGTTAACACACAGTTTCATAGTATCTCTGGTCTTGATAATCTGTTATGGTCACATAATTAGATTCATCTGCGTACTCTTCGGTTTCCTAAAAAGGAAGGGTTATATGTAACCTTAATATCGAAATGGCAGTTCACAGAATTAGACAACTTGCTCCTTCTGAAATGGATAATTAGGGTATCGCTTGCTATTGGAAATGGCAAACAATAAGCTGTCAGCAGAGGACACTAGAGCCAGTGAGAGATGCGTGCGTGCTGTGATATCACTTCGCACACACCAAAACACACATCGCCTGGCTAACATTCGATTCAGTGTATGCACTATACAGTGAGAAATGCCGAGGAGAGGATGTGAAAGCATCAAGTGAACTAACTTTCGTACGCCTGCTATTTTGTTAAATAATGATCGGAAGGACTAACATTATGGAGAAAACTTGTGCGCAATTATGTGAATTCTTCGAATCTGAAGGAATTTTGGCAGTCGAAGCACTTTACTGGAACTCACATTAATCTGCAAGCGACGCACGACTTTTTTTCTTATCTCTGTAAGGTATAAGGAATTCCTTTTTGCCCACTTCCTCGATGTGCCGTCAATTTCGTATTGATCACACTTCTAGCAAACCGAAGCAGATAAACAAGCTATTTAATTCTGTGGTTATAGTGGACCTATCTATGTTTCTCTAATTCATTGATTATTCTGCAGCAACGAATTTTGGATGCTACATTATTATCTTAATGGTTGTACACGCTACTGTTCAAGATATATTGATTAGTACGTGCTTACTATTATTATTATAGCGCGGTTAAGAAGGTATGAATGACGAATGCGCAATACACAAGCTAAGAGTCAGCAGCTCGTCCTGCTTTCATCGCGCTCTAAACAGCCTAATTCTGTAGCATAGTGATTTTCTAGTAGTGACACTACAGTGTTTCTAGTTACATGGATCCTAGAATCACCATTAGGATGCTATGCGTCGAAGAGTATTACCAGAGATCGTGGATTGACTGTTTCTTAATTTCAGGTCATGTTGCCATCGCTGGTGCGTAGTTCTATAACACGATCTTTGTGTTTTCGTCGCTTATCTTCCTTATCACTTGCAAAGCATGATAACATGAACACTTTGAATGGTCAGCCAATGTTCAAAACTCAGCATCGTTTGAAGAGTACCAGAGAAAGGTAAGACAGTTGTTTGATTCACTAAAATATGTTGCCATTAATTAGCTCATTAGAGTTCTTGTAGGTTATCTCTTCTCTTCGTTTTCAAATTTGTCTGAAACCTGCTCAATTCACGAATAATTGCAAACCTTAACTTGCAAGCAGCAGAGGAAGTTTTCTATTCACGTAAGATATTTCATGAAATTAGGATTGGTGCATTTTGAGATAGTGTGAAACGTAAACGATAGACCCACACATAGCTCTGATTTACGCACATCGGTTGCATTTCACATAACTCCTCTAACTCGAAAAGCATTCTCTCAAATTGAATGATTTTTTGCATGTGGATAGAAAGCATACGAGGTTTGTGGTGACTAGTTAATTCGATCACGGTTCAGACGAATTTGAAAGGGCTACGGGTAGTGGGTGTCAATTGTGTTGATATTAGTGACTTTTCTATAATCATAATGAATTACGTGCCGTAAAGTAAATTCGAGCACCCTAACAGCACTTTAAGCGCATTACAGATGGCCAATTGCAGCTACCACATCGACAACTAAGTACATTATGTATTGTATAATGTGACTTTCCAGTGGTTCCCAACCTTACAATGTCTCAGTACCACTTGAGATCATACACGTTCGCCGCGTACCACATAGTCTCAAAGAAATTCTTTTTATGTTAGGAAAGATATAATTCTTTTTTTTCTTGTTGCTATCGAACAAAGCAAACATGAAACAAATAGCAGTCATTCTATAAGGTGAGGTTGCTTTTTCGAGGCTTCCTAGGTAGTGTATCGTTTTAAATAAACGTAGCCTATTTTTTGAATACTTTTGGCTTGTCAAAGTTTAATGTAAATTTCTATGCCATGAGCATCTTTGAAATATGTGATTTTGGATGCTGAGATAATCTAAAATGTATGGTTTTGTTTTGTCGATTTCGACCTGTCGGTCGCTCAATAGATGTCATGTCATCGCCTGTCGCATTGATATCTAAACAATGTAATACAAATTTTGATGTGACAAGAGAAATCTATGCACAAGACAATTCTCCGTCTGTGAAACTATGAAAAGTGATAAATTGTATCGAATTTAGTTGTCGTTCTAATTTTCTCCGGCTGACCAACACTTTTCCTGATAGATTTGGTCTGTGACTTGAATAGATAAAATTATCATCAGGATACATTGAGCCTACTTCGGACAGGCACTCACTTTTCATCTGATGAGCCCTCGCGTACCACAGGCTGGGAACCTCGGCTTTACGCGCATCACAGATGGCTAATTGCAGCTGCCACATCGCCAACGAAGTACATGTGTATTGTATAATGTGATGATAGAGAGATAGAATAATTTCAGAATTGTTGGATTGGATGATTTCATGGTTTCCATAATCTGATTCTGAGTGACGAGCATCATAGTTTTCCAGCTACGACTTCTGGACGACAGTCTAAAATACGTTATGATCACCTGTAATATGTTTAATATCATGGCAGACTTTGTTTTGACACTATAAGCATATTCTCCTATACATTGATCAAATCAAACATCGTCTGTCTACTGCCTGTGCATGATTTTAGTGCTGATTTATTCGTATTCCAATTTCAAATTTGAATTTTACTTTCGAACTCTCTGTTAATTATCTTAAAAAACTCCGGTGATAGATAGATATTTGGAAACGCATAAGTCAGCGTATATCCCCTACATAGTGGTTGTTATCTAATACGTATTAAATCGTTCTATATATCAAAATGCAAAGCGCTTTTCATCGCCATGTTAAGCACAGACAAGCATTCGATTGCATGTTCTTCATGTTATGAGAAATTGACTTAATTTCAGGGTAAATATTTCGTTCGAATTTGGAGATGGCACAGTCAAAACAGTGAAAGCAAAAGTTGGAGATTCTCTACTTGATGTTGTGATCGATGAAAACGTGGATATCGATGGTTTTGGTAAGATATCAATTTATCTATGAATGCAGTATATGAATAGTATGGAGTTGGTAGTCGCCAACTGTTGTAATTCCCTAAGCGAAGAAGAAGAGTAGACTGTCGTTCTGGGTCCGCAAGTGTGTAACTCATATTCTTTCGAGATTATTTCATGGTTTGTCCATACGTGAGGTTATAGTCATATTCGCAGGAAAAATCAGAATCGCTCCCTTTCTTCGACGTAAATATATATTTTTAAAAATTACCAAAGCTTCGCCCGATGCGTTTCGTCCTCCCGGCGCAGCATCAAGGCAAGACAGCATCTCAGACAAAGCCCTTGATACTGTCAGAAGGACGAAACGCATCGGGCGAAGTTTTGGTAGTTTTTAAAAATATATATTTACGTCGAACAAAGGAGTGATTCTGTTTTTCCTGCGAATATTTCCAGATTATCTCTGATCACCTGAGAGATTACATGTATGACTGTGCGCAAAACCGAATTTATGTCTGCAGTCACCAGATCTGTACCAGGGACGAGAGAACATTTCGGTGTACTGATCAACTTGCAAGCAGCTTTTTGAGCTATATATTCCACTATGACAGCATTTGCAAATTTGATGTCAAGGTCATAGCGAAGATGTTGGGCTCGCTTGCAAAACCCATCACGTTGCATGCAACAAGTGTCGACAACATCGTGAATCTTTGAATTCCAGAGATAGTACTGTTATGCTGTATTTGTTTCCTTATGTCATGAACTGTCTTCTCTTCCAGGTGCATGTGAAGGCACGCTATCGTGTTCCACTTGTCATCTTATCCTGAAGAAAGAGGATTATGACCGCTTGCCTAGCAAACCTGGGGAGGAGGAAATGGACATGTTGGACTTGGCTTACGAACTGACAGATACGTATGTTGGTATTTTTTTATACAGATGCCTCTCTTTTTGTAATGATATTTCAATATTTAGAGAAAAATATATGTCTTGGTCATTCGTTCTGTCCTGAAGGTAGCTCTACATTATTACTCGCCTTATGTGCAAATATATTTGCTATAATAAATAAAGAACATAAATGGCGGAATAGAAAGGCAATAAAGCTAACAATCCAACCTCTATGGCAAGCTCCGTTTCTGCATGACCATGGAAATTTTGTTCTTGAATAACCTTTTATATTCAGCTGTAAACAATTGCGGGGTTAGTAGCTGAACGGCATCTGTTGTCCCCGGTCCGCAGTATCATTACGGACCGCTGATTTGTATAACACTCATTGCCCATCTTGAAACTATGCACCCTTAATTTTAAAATACTCAATTGAATACGGTGCATTTTGACGTTGATGTTATTCTAGTCCGGCCGTCAGCACGAACGAGGTCACAAATGAGACTTTCAGAGCATTGTGTACACTCTATGGCGCCTGCGAATCTTCGTGTCTGCCGAGTTCTACCCGGTTCCTTTTCTTGTCAGGCAGGATCACAGAAAAACACATTAATAAAATACCAATAAGATGTAGTTTAAGTTTTCCGTAAAAGTGTCATTTCTCCGATAAGTACTCCGTCAGTTAGCTCCGATTAATGGACAAGTACTAAGTCTATAGCCATGAATGTTGGCACGGAATGGCTTCATCCGCAACTCATCGGGAAACACGACACTTTGATTTAATTGTAAGCTTTTATAGGCAAATCACAAAGTGTGACCGACCTGAAGCTGTTTTTATCATGATACTGCAGGGTGGCCGCACTTGTCCGAATTAAGTTTGCTTCCCATTGTGAGTTACCTGTGTTTTTATCCTGTCTTATAAGCAGAGGAACCGGATAGACCTCTGCAGAGAAGCAGATTCATAGTAGTCTCATTCTGTGAAAGTCTCATTTTCGGCCTCGTTCCTTTTAGAAGCTCGTGCTGCTGATTTGTTAATGGCCAGCTGTATTAAAAACATAATGACATTAAAGATTGCGACTCGATCGCCCTTTGCTTTACTTTCTGGAAGAGAATTTAATAAAATGGCGATTACTGACAACCTAGGATAACGTCACAGACAGTAATAAAAATATGATTGACACTGAAATCAATGTTTAAAAGATAAAGTGATCACCTTGAATTTACGAAATAATGTTGGGAACCACTTCTTTACAGGATTGTATTTCCAAATGCTCAGATGATGATGGTTTAACGTCACTACTCCCCATACTGAGGGCTTGGACGTTTCTTACATAGTTTGACCTTTAATCTGAAGTGTTGTGATCTTTTAGCCCGGATGCCCTTCCTGACGACTTCAATTGACACTTTCGGGGCTCGACCTCTGGACCGAAAATCGCTAGGCCGAGCACTTAACCTTTGCGCCACGGAGACCACTAAAGCTGAGATATCCATGAGACATGCGATAGGATAGAATTTTGTGCATTGTCCATTCGGTATAGCGTCATAGTGACCGAGAAACAAGAGAATTTCGAGGAAATAAGCGATTCCCACGTTAAGTAATAGGAAGCGTCATATTCAGATGCTCTAAGGTAAATAGTGTCGAACCTTTCGCTAATCTTACTTCAATTGTCTTGCTTCAGAAATTAATGAAAATTGAGCCAAATTTCCTCATTTCAGTAAACAATAACTTTAATTATTAATTATTAATGTTTATTAATATTTAATGAATGTCTGTCGAAATTTCACTTACAAAGCTAATTGCAATCTCAAGTTTATCCGGGCATGGCTGCAACTTAAAATAGGTAGCTTTGTCGATGTTGAGAGATGTGAACTAGGACTGCTGTTGATTCCTGGTATTGGATGAAATAGAAACTCTTCAGGTTGTCCTCATTTTTCAACTGAGGATGCAACTGAATATTTAATTGTTCTATTTACATCTAGATTTACGTCTAGATACGGAAATTGATTTCCATAGCACTTCTGTTGTTTTTGCAATGATGTTTTTAAAGATGACCTTTCTGACCAAATGTCTCTCGCTTTCAGATCCCGACTCGGCTGTCAAATTGAAGTGACCAAAGATTTGGACGGTCTGGTTGTCCAAGTTCCCATCAGCTTGCAGGATGCCAGAGACGCATAATTTTCATGTGTTCCTTCATTCCTCATGACTTCTCAATTAGAAAAGTTCTCATCGGGAGGCTTCTCATAAAGGAATTGCCAATATATTGCTCACAGCTATGAACTGATATTCGGATTGATTTCTCATCGTCAAGCATTTCCTTCTCTGATTGATGCAGCATCTCAAGACTGTCATATTAATGTTATTGATCTGAAGAATGGAACATGAAATCTTTCATTTGTATGTTGTTGGACTCAATCAAACTCATAGTATTAACAAAACTGACGCACATCAGACTCAGTGCCATTAAATTAATCAATACAGATATCTACAACTTTCTAGTATGGAAGTAAGAATGCTATGGTCTCTTTTAGGGTAGAAATTCTAAAATTCTGAATCCTCGAAACGGTTGACTTCCATCATTTTCATTCTGACAACAGAAATTCTTCTACATGGCACTTATCTGTCATTGCATCAATTGGGATCACCATGACTCAAGGAAAGGCAATATAAATTTTCCAGAGTATCGTGTCGAAGGCTTTGATGAAGTCAGAGAGATTTGTTGACACATGTTTCTAGAATGTAGTGCTGTTTTGTTGTCTCTCAGGAATAAAATGATGGAAATTTTCAACCGCTTTGCTGATTGAGATTTACACGTTTTCTTGCCGTCCAAGCTGGATACCGGACCTTAAGCCTATACTGATAACATTCAAAAGGAGTGATATCTATAATTTTTATTCATCATTTAATTCAACCGATCTAAGAAACAGTTATGAAAAGTTGACGCACTCGTTTTTCGATATCAGTGACGCAAATTATTGACGTGCAATCTTATCTAGATGTATTGTGATAAACATATGTAGATAAGTTTAACTTTAGCTATGATGAAAATATTGACAATCGAATTTGGCGCCAATCGAGTCAAAAGCTGCCAGTACACAAAATTCTATTTTGACAAATTTTACTGTTAAACTAATTTCTATATTTATTTGAAATGTCTGCTGAATGAAAGAGAAAGCTTGTTTTCTTTTGTAATGACTCAGATGTTTGATCACTAGTCCGGCAGCCAAAGCGAGTTTCTGCAGGAAAAGAGGCCGAAACTGAGACTTTCACAGAATGGTGTACACCCTATGTCTACTACGAATCTGCACGTCTGTCGAGTTCTAGTAAGTTCCTCTACTTGTCAGACAGGATCAAAGAAAAACACATAAATGTGACGTAGATTGCAGTTTTTGGTTAAAATGAAATTTTCTATTTTTTCTCTTATCAACTGAAAAGTACTAAGTCTAAAGCCATAAGTTTCGGCATGACATGTCTTCAGGTAATTTCTTATCATGTGCATGTGATATTATCATGCTTCTGATCCGCGATGAATGCGAGAATGTGGTTCAATGTGGCTGAAGACGGCCAATATGTTAGTGCTTGCCGACAGTAGGAGGCTTTCCAAATCTGAAAGTGTTGAGCTGCATAGATAAATGTTCATAAACATGAAAGGAAATGACCTGAAGACATTCCATGCCAAAAATTGTGACTCTGGGCTTAGTACTTTTCGTTTAATCAGAGAAAACATAGAAAATTTCATTCTAGCCAAAAGCTGGGATCTGCCTCCCATTGGATTTACATGTGTTTTTCTTTGATTCTGCCTGACAAGAAGAAGAACTCACTAAAACTCGGCAGACGTGCAGATTCGTAGTAGGCATAAGGTGTACATCCTGTGAAAGTCTCATTTTCGGCCTCGTTCCCTGCAGAAACCCGTTCTAGCTGCCGGACTACACCTGCAATGTGAAAATTATGCACTTTTTAAATATCAATCTGTTGGCGCCATGTGAATAGAAATTTTTCAGCAGCTGTGATATTGCTGCATAAAGCTCGTTTGACAAGTGTTTTTGAATGATGACTAAAATATAATGTTTTGGAATGAATTATTGGCTCTTTCTCAGATTTAATTCACTTCATGTACTTGCGATATTCTTACTCAGAGATGTGAGACTGCAAATCAGGGATGCGGAGTTGGTGTCCCGGAGTCCTATCAAATGATGGGACTCCGGACTCCGGCCTATAACTAGACGCGAAATATAATACAAACAAGCTATTTATCCTCGTGCATAGCTGTCACTGTTTTGAAGTCAACTTTCTCCGTCAAATAAACGTACAGAGACAGCAGTGCATGCAAAGCTTGTAATAGTTGAGGGAATGAACCGTGATAGTGAAAAAAGGATTGTCTTTTCAATCGGTGATTTAGACAAGCCTTCCTAGCCTCGATCACACCTTCGCACCAAAGGTCACATCGGAGACAAAAGCAAAACACTAGTTTATTTGTGAACATTACATCTCTACCCTCACGTTAATCGTGTGATTTCTCCTCCAAAGTACATATTAAAATCGAAAGTGTATACTGATATTTTTTGAAGAAGGATTGGTGATTTTCCTACCTTGTAGAGATTGGAGGAAAACCGTATGAAGCACACATCAACAAGATGAGAGGAGCCGAGTCGCATGCATCCAGCTTAAAGCGACATTTGATAAATGTTTATCGAAAATGATTGATGATTGATACAGCAATGATCACTAAAGATAGGTTCAGGTAAGCCTATGGTGATAGTGATAGTATGATGTAGGTTACCAGTTTTTTCAAAAAGCTAGACTATATGCTTGCCACACGGAGTCGGAGTCCTATCAAGGTGATAGGACTCCGCATCCCTACTTTCCATTCGCTTGTTGTCGTCTGTTATGAACCCAGACTTCATTTAAGTGTCTCAGCTCACAAAGGTAAATTTCTTTATTTGTCTCCGTGCATTTATTGTAGATAACTTATCGCTTTATTTTACCTGCAAAACAGATTATTGCCCGCGCGGGAAATAATATTTACCTCAATGCCCGGGAAGGAGCGTAATCTATATCAGATATGAGTGCTCTTATCCTTCTTTAGTATAGACTAAATCTGTGAATAGATATTTTCACGATTGATGAAGCTAAATTTCTATTCAAATACTCTTGATTATCGAGACATGTCAATCACAATCTGTCCTTGATCATCATAGCACGTCGTCAAATAAAACTCTCTACGCAACTCGTGCATAAGATTGCTTCGTCATAGCATTCGAACTCGTTAGATTGAAATCACCCTCACCTATGGGTTCGGGCATTTAAGATATCTAACTCGTGGAATGCTATAAAGAAGCAATCATGCGTAAATAACCATTAATAAATGCAACTTTCTTAGTGTGTTTCTGATAGTTTCGAAGAATCTATCAGACAGTTATTGTCTTATGTTTATAAAACATTAAAACTCCCTCTGAGCAGCATTATTGTTAAATCTAACGAGTTAAGACAAATTCTTCTATGTAGCCGAGGCTGCTTGGTTGATAACTCGATGAGTTAATTTTATACTTATATTTCGGCTGTCACAGCCCTTTTCAAAGTATAGAGTAGAAAAGATTTACAAATGGAGTACAAAGCTATATAAAAATGTTTTCATAAATCAAAATATCATGTATATACCACTGTACAGATATCTTGTCCTTCATCACGCCTGTTCAGGTCAGGTTGGGCTGTCTTGATTATGAGTGCCTCTTTGAGACGAAGATCTACTGCGTCTTTAGCATGTGACACAATTTCTATGCTGAGGCTGCCATGACAGATGAGCTTGTGATCATAGATGGCGGATTTGTTGTAAAATAAGTGCTCTCGAATTCTTGTGTGTAAGGGACGCACTGTACTTCCAATGTAGACAGAACCGCATGAACATTGGATCTTATATACCACCATTTTTCTGCCACAATTGTCATTTTTCATAGGACAGTTCTTCATTGTGCACGTTTGTTTCAGTTTTGCTCTCTTGAGTTTTTGTTGTAATGTTTTCGAGCGATGATAAAGGCGAATGTTTATTTTCAAAAAAATGAATTTGGAAACAATTTCATGAATTCCAAATCAAGTTTGCCAACTGCAATGAAAGAATCAACCATCAAAAATGAAGTGAAGCGAATACGTGAAAGGTCCACAGTACAGGAAGATGAAGATAGAGCACTGACTGAATTTGAGCGAATACTTGGACTAAATGATTATGACAATCAATTCATCAAAAGTGTAACCAAAACAAATTCCAAGAGAAGGCGCAAAAATATGAACAATTATCCCACGTTCTACATGTCAGTCCCATTTGTATCAGATTATGTCAACAGAAAGATTAAAAGAGCTTTTCAGCATGAGAAAATAAACATTCGCCTTTATCATCGCTCGAAAACATAGCAGATTTCTCTACAGCAAACAATCTTTGCATTTTGAATACGCAGTTTAGCCACCACAAGCGTCGACGATTCACGTGGACATCTCCAGACCAAAGCACCCGGAATCAAATCGATTATATGATGATAAATAAGAAATGGCGCAACAATGTACTTGATGCCAGAACTGAACCAAGTGCAGACTGTGATATCGATCACAGATTGGTCGTTTCAAAGGTTCAATTGAAAGCATTCAGTGTGAAAAGAAGTGGTCAACCATTCCGTTTCAACTTGAATAAACTGAACGATTCGGAAGTCCGGGATCAATACGTAACAGAAACGAACAACCGATTTGCAGCGCTATTGGAGACAGATACTACGGAGATGGAGCCGAATGATCTCTGGTCAAACATAGCTGATACCTTAAAAGAGGTTGCAACCGATGTCATAGGACGTGCCCCGAGGCGGAAAGTAACTGATTCTTGGATTGGCAATGAGACTCCCACGTTAATTCAGGAACGAAGAGAAGCTCGGCGTGTTTCAGATAGCCTTTTGATTAAAAAGCTGAACAAGAAGATAAAGAAAAGCCTGCGTAAAGACAAGAAAACCTGGCTAGAACGACAGTGCGCTGAAATCGACGAGTTCGATAGAATGCACAAAGGCAAAGCACTTTTTCGAAAAATCTCCGCACTTACTGAACCAGCAGCTACTGAAAAACAAAGTCTAATCAATGACTCCACAGGTCTAACCCTCATAGAACCCAACCAGGTTCTAAAGCGTTGGGAAGAATACGCTAAGCAGCTTTTCGGTTCAAATTCACCGGTTTTTCATCAAGAGTTGGCTACTACGCCTCCAGCAGAAAAGGAGCCTGTTCCGCTGCTTGCAGAAGTCCAGAACGCGGTAAAGAAACTGAAAATGGGCAAGACTGCAGGTCGTGACAATGTGCCTGCGGAACTCGTCAAGTTCGCTGGAAACTTTGCCACAAAAAGTCTTCACAAGCTTTGCGTGAGGATTTGGGAGACGGAACGTTAGCCAGACGATTGGAAAGAGCAAGAACTCGTATTACTGCACAAGACTGGCAATCCCAAAGAGTGTGGCAATTATAGCACCATTGCGCTTATATCGCATGCTAGCAAAGTCCTCCTCAATATACTGCTGGATCGCCTGCGCATGAAGATCGAACAGGAACTCCCAGATGAACAAGCAGGGTTTCGAATTGGCAGAGGCACCGCAAATATGTTGGCAACCCTACAAGTCATTATTGAAAAGGTGAATGACATGTCATGTGGAGCGGTTATAACTTTCATTGATTATTCCAAGGCTTTAGACAGCGTGAGCCACGGTCAGCTCTCGGATATCATTTCTACTTTTGGATTCCCTGATCACCTCGTCAACCTGACAAAGTCCCTCTACTGCAATCAGCAAGGAGTTATTCGTTGGAACGGAGACCGAACCAAGCAATTTCCAATCAAAAAGGGTGTGCGTCAAGGATGTATTATATCACCGCATCTTTTCAGTTTGTATACTGAGCAAATCATGAGAGAAACCGATTTTACGAACGCTGGCATCAATATCGGAGGCAGACAAATAAGCATTGTCAGGTATGCCGATGACACAGCTTTGATAGCCAATAACATGAGTGAAATGCAGGAGATGGTTGACCAGGTAAATGCCGCAGGAATTGAGAGGTCGCTGAAGCTAAATGCAAGGAAGACAAAAGTAATCCGAGTCGGTTCAACACGTGACGAAGATAGCACAATCACAGTTGGGGCTGAGACTGTTGCAGAGGTTGATTGCTTCAAATATCTTGGCTTTATCAAGAAAAATGATGGAAGTTGCACAGAAGACGTCCGTGTGAGAATAGCTATGGGTAAGGCGAAGATGACCAGACTGAACAAGCTATGGGCAGATAGGCCACTACCAACAAAGCTCAAGATGAAATTAGTGAAGACGCTTGTGTGGCCAATTCTATCATATGGAGCGGAAGGATGGACGCTGAAAACTGCAGACGAGAAACACATCGAAGCTGCCGAAATGTGGTTCTGGAGGAGAATGTTGCGCATAAATTACAGAGAGCACCGAACGAATGCCAGCATCTTCGAGCAACTGACCACTACCCCTATGTTACTTCGACACATTCGGAAAAGGAAACTCTCCTTCTACGGTCATCAATGCAGGGAGGGAGGATGCCTTTTAGCGAGAACTGTCCTGCAAGGCAACATGGAGGGCAGCCGGCGCAGAGGAAGGCCCAGGACGCAGTATGTCAACAACATCATGAAATGGACTGGACTCAACATGTACGAATTGAACGGCGCAACGCGTGAGCGAAAACTGTGGCGTGCCATCTCCAATGGGTCGGCCGAAGTTCAGCAATGAATATGCCGCATAAAGTAAAGTAAAGTAACTTTGAAAAGGGCTGTGACAGCCGAAATATAAGTATAAAATTAACTCATCGAGTTATCAACCAAGCAGCCTCGGCTACAAAGACGAATTTGTCTTAACTCGTTAGATTAGTCTTATGTTTATGTAAAACTGAATATATTTCTGAATTTAGGCAAAATTAGATGAATTGCGTAAAATCTGTTTTCTATTCATGACAACGAGCAAATTTTCTATGAAAAGTCGCTGTCCCTTGCTGTAAATAATTTCTGTTCTGCGTTCCTTTATTCGGTTCGGCTCTTGGTTGTACAAATGAGATGTCTGTGATCGGTACCCGAACCTGAGCGAGTTGATAAAATATCATGGGGTCCGGGTTGCGTGAAAAAATCATATTCTGAGCACCCGGTATGTTGACTTTCATACTTTGTTATTCAGCTTGTTACCTAGAATTTCTTGTTTCGTTATTTGTTTCTCAGAGTTTGTTGCCCAGGCTTTTATTTTTTATAATAAATGCTGGTAGTTCTTTCGACCGGTTCTCTATCAGGCATTACACCGATGTGAAGCAGATAAACTAGCACTTGTAGTGTTGACACTATGGAAATGATAAATCACTGATATGTCTAAACAAAGATAAGAAATCATTAAAAATAGAATAAATTAAAGTTAGTTACCAAGGTAAAACTAAAGACAAAGCATTTTCTTTTTGTACACACAAAGTCGGCCGGAGGCGTTTGATTTACAATACCTCGTCAGTGCGCTGACCCAACAGATTGCTGCGATCCCACATGAAGTAACACACTACCGTTTCTGCAGGTTGACATTTTTGCTCAAATACGTGACGCATGATAGAGCTGGACGGAGGATGTTTGTCATTATGCTAAAATTATCTGATCAAATTAATGAGCAAAGTTTAACTATTATCCAGAGTTTCTGGGTAGGGTCTGGTCGGGTTGGATCGGGTTCGGGTTGACAGGCAACATTCGGGTCCCACTGGGTTCGGATTCTTCTTCTTTCGGGGTCGGATTGATTCAAGATTTCGGGACGACTGCAGTGCACACCTCCAGCACAATTTTGTCATACTTGTATTTCCATCATGTAAAGTTTGTCATCGACGCTAATTTCGTTTTCAGGCACACCATGGTGAGAAGGAAAATTCTTCCATGCCGTCTCGAAGAAGCTGATCGACGGCGGATTGAGAGAGACTTTCTCAAGAGGTGTGCTCCAGTCTGCGCTGAACCACTCAACCATGAAGAAGAGAGACCGAAGAAACGGCGTCGATCTAGTAAGAGAGAGGAGGAAGCAGAAGATATTTTGCGTCTGGGCATTGAATCTTTGCCCCCCTATCGTGTTGTTGTTCGACATGCCTGTGCTATCGACAAATCATTGATTTGGGGAACCTTACTTCGAGTGCCTATCGCAATTCCACTGTCAGTGACGATTGAGGCCATTGAAAACGTCAAGGAAATTGTTTTCTTTCATTACGGCGTTTCCGCTGAGGAGTTGAAGATTCTGATGCTGATGAACGTAAGTACTGCTTCCTTTGGAATTACAAGATGATGCTTTCCTCAAAAATGACATTTGTCTGTTTTCTCTGCTTACGTGAGATGTACTAAGTCTAGAATCATAACCTTTGGCATGGAGTGTATTCAGGTCATGAACACATGTGTTCAGTCTATGAAACACATTGAGATTCAGCCATGGACTTCTAGATATAGTATAGTGGAATATTATACTTATATAGTAGTCTATTAATTATATCTAGAAGTCCATGGATTCAGCAAGCATCTTAATATCGACAAACGCAACATTTTGATTATATTTTCATGTAAGTGTATGCATCTAATCATATTCTCACATTAACCGATCAGAAGTTGTCGTTAACATGAAAATAATAAACACCCTGTGGGAGTAAATCTTGCGAAAGGTTGGTGGATGTCGGCTACATGATACTATGCTACAGTTCAGTCATAATTGCAGCATATTCGCTTGCTAAGGTCGCCGGTGACAATTCGCGAATTTGCGGTCTATGCCGCCTATTACTTTCGACTGTTATTTCCTTTGGCAATTCACCTCTACTCCCGAGGCTTTGTTTTTTCCCTCACCTAACCATTGTCCACATGTGGCTAGTCTATCTAACAAGAGAGTGCAGACTAACTTTGAAAATGATGAGAAAGTAGATAATTTGTTTATATCAATTTGTATAACATCTCCCGACATTCAGAAAATTTACAACAACGACAAATATTTGAATCATTTCACAGTATTTAAAACATCTTCGGAAGATAAATACTTTTTAGTTTAAGCTTTCATGAATTTAAAAAAGATCCCTTTATAGCAGATCAGACTGAGTATAGAGTGTATTTTCATATGAAGGTAATATATAAACATAACTACTGGCTGCTAATTAGCTGCTATAATATTCACTTTCGTCGATTGGCGAAAGATCAGCTCAAATTAGCTAACAAATATCTATCAATTAGTTACAACAACTTACTCGCCACCTACCACATTTGGATTTTAGACGCATTTCTAAAAAAATGACTTTTGGTGACTTTCACATCGTGCAAAAATCTTGTTACAGAATTGAGCAAAAAATATATTTAGTCAGCAAATCGCTGACTCACCAGATAATCTCTTGATGTTGGCGAGCGACGTTCCCACAGGGTTGTGATAGAAAGTGACCTGATCCAATCTGTCTCATCCTCCCTTTTCACGTGGTTAAACCAATACAGTCTCTTCCTTCTTGCGATGGCTCTGATGTTCTCAAAGCCCAGTACTTTGCTGATGCTGTCAATCGATTTCTTGCCCGGCCTGAAGAGAACAAAGTCTAGGGAAGCACACTCCGCGCCTGATTTGTTAATACGTATAAAAATGGCAACTGTTTCCAGGCGCTCTCGGAGAATCGATCGTTTGCTTCGCTAGTCTTGGTGTTCTTCACACCGCGTTGGCCGTTCGGGGACCATACGGATCCCAGCTAGCAAACCATTTTTCATTGAGTTTCCAGGAGCAAGGGATATAGAAATATCGTTCCGAGCTAGCCTGGAAGCAGTTGCTAATGTTCTTTCTAACTTCATGCGCTCATTTTCTCAGATATATGATGTTGTGCTAACCTGTGGTCCTCTCCCGCAGACTGGTGAACAGAAACAATGGATTTGGTTGTATGGTGACGATCAGCTGCTAATGCACTATCTGGATATCAGTTACCTCAGTGTTGTCATTGATGACTGGACATTACAGGATTTGAAGTCACAATCACAGACTCACAATGAACGTAAATTGGACTTGTGTGTTCTCCTTCGTAAAACCTGTGTTATGATGAACCCTCCGTATCCTGCCACTTATCCAAGTGAGTTGGCATAGTCATGTCTGTTATGGAGATTTTTCCGTTTGACGTTGATTTCATAGAAAACTAGTGCTACGCATTCAGTTTTCGATGAATGAAAAGAATAAGCGGTGGATTAGATTGCAATGCCAAAGATGTGCGCCTGATGGCGCTTGAACCAGACATTAAACTAGGCTATCTAGACCTGTTGCTCTCACCAACTGAGATGCGTGCGACTTAAATGAAAGATTGATACATTATTTTCTGAAATATCTCTCTTACGACCAGACTGTGCACTCTGCACACTTCATTGTGAATAATACTACTTATCAAGGCATATTTCAAACTCCGCACACTGTACTCAGCACTGATCAGGATATACACAGCCGACTTTCACCTATTCAACACAGATCAGAATGTACGCAACCTACTTTTACGTATTCAACACAGATTAGTATGTACGCAACAGACGACCTTCACTCGTTCATTACATACTAGGATTTATACATCCTAGTTTCAATTCTTCAGCACAGATCAGGATGTACACAGCCGACCTTCACTCCTTCAGTGAATACCAGGATGTGTACAGCCTACCTTCAGCACAGATCAGGATGTACATAGCCTATTGTACATGCAAAAAGTTAAGACAATTTGTGTCATTATGAGCACCCGAAGGATATCATAAAACTACAGAGAACATCTGATAATTATACACGGATAGTGATCACCAAGCAGTCTGAGATTAAGTGTAGGTGAAGTCATAGTTTCAATTTTCTGAACTTCTCTCTTTCCTCCTCAGAGACGATGAGTGAAGAGAATCGCAAAAAGATTTCAGCATTAGTCTCAACACTGACCGAAAGCGACATTCCAAGCGCAGAATCATTGACTATCGAAGAAGAGAGTGAAAATGATCTGAAAAATGTTGATGCCTTGTTGAGGAAAGTTCGAGAGCATCAGCTTCGTGAAATGACTGATCTCACTTCTTCTATTGAACCGCAGCATCCAAGATTGAACTTGCCACTTCGTCAATATCAGGGAGAGTCTGTGCGCTGGATGGTGCAAAAGGAAACAAAGGAATACGTTGCCAAAGGTAATTCGAATGAAGTGTTTTCATTTTTAAAGCTCTGGACAAGGAATGGTAAAATAATCTTGTAATTATAAAGCATGATGTAGGTATCGCAGGAAGCACTTCTCGTGTGTGCTTTCTTACAGTGATTCAAGTAAATTGTCTTTCAGCAATCCAATTACTAGCGAGTGTTTCCGTATTATAGGACAATATGCGATAAAGTTTCGCTGGCCGTGTTCAGTGGCTGAAATTCAGTCGACAGAAAATTTATCGATTCAATATTGTGATGTATTTTTTAACACATGAATGTTCATTTGGTTATGGGCTCATAAAAAAGAACAACGTCAATCATAGTGCAAAACATTAAATATGTGTGGAAAATGCCTAGTCAATGTAATTTAATTCTCGAGAAACGAAAAACAATTGTCTCAAGATTTGTTCAAAAATGCAATAAAACTTCAAGGGTTAGGAAGGTGACAGGGTATCATCACTAAATTTCTCGAATAATTAAGGATGATTGAAGCTTCGCACGTGCAATTCATAATAGTGAGTATTAATTTATCTTCCTCCATCGGTGTATTCCCTTTAGATGCTCATATTTTATGTGTTTCATTCATCAAGTAAGTCTGTGAAATTGTTCCAATTCCACTTGCGAAAATATCTCTTCGTGGTGCCTTATTGCTTTATTTGTTGATGTCTTAACTGTTGCTGAATTGCGAAAATAAGATATTTATTCTCAACAATTTTCTTTCAATTATGTAGTTATTTTTAGAAGTAGCTTAAGTTATCAGTGACTGGTTTATGCTTCCTATTCACAGCGGTCCCTATACTTGACTGCCATTTTGTTGACAGTTTAATACTGCATTCACAAGTTGGTGGACTGGGTCTTGGAATTTAAGAACTTGCATTATCTTGGACTGTTATAGGCCTATCTAAATCAATGAAGTACCCATTTCATTTCAAGCTTGTGTTTGCTGTTTTAACCTCGTTCCCTGGACTGCTATTGTAATGATGTTTCGATCAGATGGGAAGTAAAATTGCTGACCAATATCAGCGTTTGAAGGGTTAGATGATCAATTGACAGAAAATTAAACTGTTGTGAAATATAATAATAATGACAGCAAACGTTTATTTTCAAAAATCAATGTGTCAGTATTGGAAATCGTAAGACATATACTACAAAGTAAAAGAAATATACCATTGATATGAAAAGAAAACACAACACGCCTGCAGCTTTGGCCAACAAAGAAGAAGTGGCACTGCGAAAAGCGAAACAAGAGAAGCTCGCGATGAAAAATCAGAGATTGAGAAAGCTTGCAGACGCCGGGACCAAATCGCATGAAAACGGTGGAGGTCAACGCCTCTTCCATTCCAACGATCTTTAAAGTATCCGCATCATCGAGGTCCTTCTGTCAGATTAAGCTGTATCCGTCTTCTTTGTTTGTTAAATTGAATTGGTTCAAAATAACCCTTGTTCCTTGTTTTGTAGGGGAACTTTATTTTATAAAATAAAAAAATCGTCTAAATTGAGGGAGAGCTATATTTTTGCTTACATCGCGGAAAATTGAATAATGAATCTCTCGTATGAGACAACAAAAGATCTACTCCCTGTTATTCTTCTGTTAAAACTAACGATTTTTATTGTACTGTGTGATTTTTACATTGAATTCCAGTTTTGTTTTTTGTGAGATGTTACTTGTTTTGTACACGTTTCAGAAATCAGTGGTTTATCACAAATAAGAGTTACGTGTGGTGTGGATTTCACTGAAGAGTGAGGGACAGGATGTATTTGACATGATCGTAAGGTCCCCTCTGCTGGTCGTAGCAGAACTCGCATGATGATGATGTCCGACTTACTCGAAAGCTCAAATCCAAACTTTGAGTTTTGCTACGAACAGCAGAGGGGACCTTGCGATCATGTCATGTGCTGTGGATACTTAGACAAGGAGTAGAAAAATGCATGTCTTCGACTCCACAGAAATTTTCTCGCTACAGTCTTCTGTTCTATTATGGTATTTATATTTCAAATACAGCAGCATTGTTAGCACTCCTCTATTCTAAGTGAAAGTGTATTTCTACCTTTTCAGCGTCATTCAAACATATATCACACTAGGAGCGGTAGTGGCTTCTATAGATGTATGCGGTATTGTCAAGCAGTCTATTTTAGGGCAGCTATTATTCGATAATGCAAGCCAAACTGCAGGTGTTATTTAGGAAGTCATGTTAAAACCTGATCTATTTAATTGCTTTTATATTTTTTTAGAGGATATACTTTTGTTATTCCCCAATTTAATTATTTAAGAAAAACATGCGCTTGCCTTAAGCGTCTTTACCAACGTTAAGCGTTTAAGCGTTTTATTGTGCTACACAGGAGATGAAGAGCATGTCAACCAACATAGAAATTAATCTTGTAACTGCTACATTTTGTTGTTGCAGATTTGTATGCACGAATGTATTATCCTGTTACAACTATGGATGAGAAGACATTATGGTATTCCCCTTATCACAGCAATTTCATGTGTGAGGAACCAGCCCTGTTATCCAATTACAAAGGTGGACTTTTATGTGATGAGATGGGTCTTGGGAAAACTTTGGAGGTTTTGTCGTTGCTTCTATGCCATCCTTGCACATTCTGGCAGCCGACAAGTTCCGCGGACTCAACTGAGGTAAGAAAGAAAGTGGAAAGGCTCTATTTCATGATTTTTATCAGCTTCCCGATCCTTTAAAAGGGATCTAATGACGCCAGTGGAGTCTTCTCCGTACCTGCGAGGCCTTCGGCGCATCCTCAAAAAATAATTATAAAAATGAAAAGTGTTATCATTCATTTAAATTCGATAGCTTCTCGTGACAGCTTTGCACAGCTTTCCGTCTCAAAGTCAGACGCTCAACCTCATTGAACAGTTTTGCACGTGCTCGAATCACAGCTGTTTTCTTCGAACAATTAGACACACAAGCTGGTCGTGTGTTCAGACGGAGCATTGATGTTCAGACAGAGCGAAAGAGAGCTGTGTGCGTGTGAGGCAGTAAGCGCACGCGCCCGAGACAATATTGGCTTTTCCGATAGACATGATGCTTTGCCTTCTCCAATTTTTGCAATGAAATTCTACGCGATTCTTGATCGAGGCGCGGTATCGAATATAGTAAGGGAAGTGCAACCCAATTGTTCCTGGATTCGCTTTATGTCAGAGAGGCCACTACGTCAACAGTAGCAGATGGCTGACGTTCAGACAAGACTGCGATCAGATGATGAGCGTTCTCCAATGAATG
The DNA here is from genome assembly GCA_907163375.1 of Prostheceraeus crozeri. Taxonomy (NCBI): domain Eukaryota; kingdom Metazoa; phylum Platyhelminthes; order Polycladida; family Euryleptidae; genus Prostheceraeus; species Prostheceraeus crozeri. Next base: position 335,872 of record CAJQUW010008619.1, read on the forward strand.
CAGAGTAATGCATCTGACTCGAACCCCCAGATTCGGTAGAATTCCATAATTTGTTTATGCGTGATTGATGTGACACTATGTTTAGTATTGCAGATGAGATCACAACCACGCCTTTCGTCCGAAGGTTATATACTGAAAAGATGACAGTTGTCAAGCAAGGTAGGCCAACACCTGATATAAAGATTGAAAGTACTCACAGAGAAAGAAATAAGAAATACACAAGACATTTTAATGCATCAAAATTTCAAACATATGTGAGTGGCTGACCGGCCATGAGAAACGCAAGAAACTGTTAGCCTTGTCTCCTTTTTTCTCGAGAAAATGTGGTATGAACAGAGAGGGGATATAGTAATCAGTTCCTTGAGTAAGGCGGTTAAGAGACATGTGCAATCACTTCTCATGTGCACATTCACTTGGCCTAAAAAATGTTTGGGAAATTGTTATCAAAAATTCAACTTTTGTGAAAATTAATGCTGTAACATAAAAAATCTGTGGTATAGAAATAGTATTCCAATGCCGAGTGAAGGCCTATGGTCTGGGCGCACGCGACCCCACTGAATGACGCTATGTCGGGCAGCAGCATAGCGGCTTAAATGTAGTCAGTGACTTGAGCAGCTATCTCGAAAGCAGCGGGTTGGAGTGTCTACAAGTGAAGTATTTAATTTCATTTACTTGATCGCTGAAATCCAATTATGACAAGAAAACTGAATTTTTCTATTTCAAAACAATTATCATTCATTTCAGCTTGAACATGAACATGTATGTGACATGGCTTTTCTTAGATTCCTCACTTATTCCTCAGAATTTAGGGTTAGATATATTTACCTTTGATAGTTTGATGTTAGAGGTGTTTGTGCGTATGCTCGGTTTGTACGGCCCAAAACCCCACCCTGGTTTTTTGGTTGAGTTTTTCATCTAAGGACACTCTTATTCTCGACTTGCAGAATATTTCGTTTTTCAATTCTAATGATATAATACTCACTTATTAGCACCACTCCTTTGCTGTCATCATTTATTAGCCATATATTCATCAAAAGTTTTATCTCCTCACGTTAACCGTAAATAATATTAGCTGGAGTTTGTTGAGTCATGTGACACTGTTCTGTTAAAGGAATATCCTTCCAATATTAAAAATCGATTGGGTTATCGCTGGTCATCCGGGTTGAATGGGGTGCAGTTTACTGGGCTCTCTTCTGGTTCCTTTCCCCCCCTTCCCCGACAGTACCTTGACACGCCTTGTTTTGTGGAAATCGCAAGAAATTGAATGGGATCATAGCATTAGGAATATCGGTATCCGAGATATCGATATGCTGACGACGATGATGACTCATATATGACGTCACAAACTGCGAACGCGTGAACTAACTTCCAAATGAAACGTGATGCACGAGTATTTATTGTGACTGTCGTCTCAGTGATTCACTTTGTTTCAACAGGCCATTTGTTTTTTAATATCAGCAGAATAAAGGCATCATGCAATACATGCAAATCTGAATTGCAGCAGTGGCCATCTGATAGTCTTGAAGCTCTCTTAACGAGGGAACTGCCTCTGTTGCTGGCGGGGGGGGGCTGGAAAAGAGCCGCTTACTGTGTATCTATTGATGCTTCGATAGCTACCGGTACACAAAGTTGCTCTCAGAAGTAGCATTTTTATTTCCCAATTTTTATTCTTTTGGCATCTATAAACCATGTTTAATTGAGTGTGGCTGTAGATATTTGCCGCTTCTTCCATCAATCTTGTAATAAGCATAGTTATGTATCAATTAATTCAAACCATCACGCTTGTAATGTTTGTAAAATGTTAGCAAATCTACATATATGTATATGAGAGTTAGTTACCGGTTTGGGTTCATTAATAATAATAATGTGATATCAACTGTAAACCAGACATTTATACTCTCATCTATTTAATTTGCATGCATGCAATGCGGAGATATACTATCATAGAGACTTCTATACTTGACAACATACACGATTCGCATAAATCGTGTGCTTACCTTGTTAAATAAAACTATTGTATAACATAACGCATTCCTACAGTGTGTGGGAACTCCCACAGGATTTTCTGCAGTGTGGGACAGCTGTGGGTATGATAGAGTGCCACGGTACCTCTGGAAATATCACATGTGACATGAATCAATGAGACCACTTGACCCTCCCTCCCGTCAGGTCTCTGAGAGTCACTACAGATGAAATTGTTTCAGATTTTCACGACTGGTGAAGAGGACTCAGGCTCCAGCTTCGAATGCGTCTGCGGCTCAATTGGTGTTGAGAAACGAGGCAAGAAAAAGTTCCGGGTTAAGTGTGAAAGTTGTCATCGGACTCAGCATGCACATTGCATGGGTTTCGACGCCCAAAATCCTCACAGAGGCTTCTACAAATGTCCTCGATGCCTCGTTAAAGAAATCCAAGCCAACGATGAGTTGACGGTGAGAGAAATTGTCCATGTACTAAGCTGAATTCATACTTCTGCTGTGCGGCATGCTGTATAACGCAAATGTCGGACAACATGCCGCATTGCTGTAACAGCAAATTGATTGCTGTTCGGCAACGTACAACAATGTTGTCCGGCATAGTTATTGATTGCTGTTGCTGTGACCTTGTTCATGCATTCATATTGCTGTACGACAATTCGACAATGCAGTCATGTATTGGCCGCGAAAGAAGAGACGAGGTGTACGGCGATACTTTTAGCTATTCGATTTTATCAAGGCCGTTATTAAGGCAGTGTCATATTTTCTTTCTCATCCTCAGCATTGACTCTTGTCTATGGGCGGATGGAAATGACAACGGAATTTAGTGAAATGCACGAATACTCGATGATTCTGGTTAATAATGACCGTTTTCTGGGATTAGCTCTACATGTACAGTGTGTATCTCATATATTGCTGGTTACTTCATACTTCCAGTATGCCTATGATTGAGCATTGAACTCATTAATAACTGTCTTGATGTTTTTGAAGTCCTGACTGTAATTCAAATATTTTTAGCCTTTTTTTGTACTTTGGATAATGTTGGTCACACAGACTGTCAAACAATTCTAGTTTAAAGACACTAGTTTCAATTTGTTTTTTCTGACTTGTCTTAGTTTCTATAATGCGAGTATAATGTAGGCTTATGAATAAATCATTAGTAATACATGTATATATGTAAACGAGGCTTTGAAATTTGGAAATACGGGTGCAGTCAAAGCTCGACATTTCGGACTTGGATAATTAAGATTCTGGCTAATAAAGACCGCCGTATTCTAGGATTAGCTCTACATGTACAGTGTATATCTCATATATTCTATTTACGGTACAGGCATATGTATATTTCACTAAAAAATGGCATATTTTCATTATTAAAAAATAAAATGATGAAAAATGATATCATTGCCGATCATAACCTCGCAACATTAGAGGTGTAGGTTGTTTGGTGGATGAGATACGAGAAATGAATCCGGAGGTTCACTTCAACTACTTTCGCATGTCAAGAGAAAAATTTGACGAATGTATACAAAAAATTCAACCTTTTTTGTATCACGATCTGACGCACCGGTATCCTATCAGCAGGCGCATCCGACTGACTGTGACTCTACGTCTACGTTTACCGGAATTTCCTTTCATGTGTAGGAGCAGTGGTCGGTAAACATATTGTCATAGCACCACCCTACAATGCTGGTAGCCGTTTCTATAACTACAAGTGCACACATTCCATCGTCTTGACTGCAATTATTGACGCAAAATGCATCTTTCTGCACATGGACATTGGCCGTTGTGGCACATACAGTGATGGTGGTATTTGGCAAGACTGGGATGTGAGAAGAGCTTTCGAGAATGATGAGTTGTATACTCCCGCCGCTGACGTTCTACTGAAACCACCGAAAAAGTGCCTCGTGTTTGTGGGAGATGATTCGTTTCCTATTCGCCCTTACTTACCATTCTCAGATCAAAACTTGTCTGACGGAAAAGAGATTTTTAGTTATCGTCTCAGCAGGGCTCTTCGAGTTGTAGAGAACGCCTTTGGTATTTTGTCTGCCTGATTTGTTTGTTTTTGTTGACGCCTTTTGTCTGCCGCTTTTTTCATTACATTTCATCTAGCCCGGGCGTAACTGTCGCGAAGTTGTCACCATCTTTCCCGTGACTCTTTTGAAGAAAATCCTCCCAGCTGGTCTCCCATCGATTCCCAGCCTCTACCGCACATAATGCTATCTTTGTAGTCCTCTAAACTACAATCCCACAGGCGCGGTTAATTTCTAACAAATTTGATGAGTTTCTCGTCATCCATCGTCATCGTTCACCAAATAATAACTGATTCAACTGACATTGCTGTGTGAGGAATGACACACCCTGCTAGTCCCACACAACATGCTGTTACAGCAAAAATATCTAAGCACAGCAAATTGAAATGCAGTGTCCGCAATCATGTCCATACTCTCACGCAGATGTACGACAATCTGATGCCGCATGTCGGACAACTTTGCTGTGCTATGCTGCGCGGCAAATTCATTCAGCAAAAATTTTGCTGTACGGCAGAAGTATGAATTCACCTTCAGCAAGTTTTAAGAAGACGCCAACCGTCGATGTTTGTCTCCTCTACTGGATCTCATAACGCCTTATGTTCGAATGACTTTGCATAATGTTGCATGATGTGAATGGTGTTCGATGTCATCACATGATTACTAATTGCTCCTTACTCATGATTGCTGACTTTCAGCTGGTAGGATGGCTCAGTTGATAAGGATCACTCAGCGAGGCGGAAATGCAGAAGGTCCAGGCTTCAAGTCTGTCCGCCTTGGAAGTTATCATCGCTCTCATCAGAGGTTGCTAGACCTACCCTGGTGAGAGTTGTGAATGTGTGAAGGCTGTCCCACCCCCAGCTTTGTATGATTCTGTGCGTTGAGTAGGACAGGGATGAGTGAAAATAAGTAACAGTTTATCGTATGTAATTCACGAACAACTATGTGTGTGATGAAGTTCGAACATCGTAAGAAAAGCATCGTGTAAAACTATGCAGATAAAACACCTCCAATAATTTATAGCGAAATAGAGCATTACTTAATAAGTCAATTATCAGTACTAAGTTAATTATCAGTGCTAAAACAAATGAAGGAAGGAAATAATAAACTGTTACAGACACAGAATTAGATTCATCTGCGCGCGCTTCGCCGAAGCAGATAAACAAAATATTTAATTCATTGTTTACAGAATTCTGTAGTTCCTTACATTATGGATCACGATGAGAAGTTTCATAGATCTTGCGTTTCCTCAAGCTCACTGTCAACAGGATTTTCCTCGATGTCGTGAAATTGTCGTACTGTATCTGATTTCTTTTTCTCTCACCACTCGCAATGTAACATCTCCCAACCTGACTTCTTCCATAGTGTGACCACAATTTTCGGCGTAGAATCAGGAGCAATGGAATCTCTCCCACTTCCACCAATTGGGGACAACAGCAAGAGACTATAGGTGTATGATTAGTAGATAGTTCAGTTTAGATGATCATTTTTGTAATCGTTTGATTAATGAATAAAATTTGATGTCATCTATAGGAATTGAATGCTCGTAAATTCAATTTTAAGCCCCTAAATAAATTTCGACAAATCGTTGGACCTTAAATTAAACTAGGTTAGCCATGCGTTCAGTTTGCATGATAATTAGCTGAATTACATGAATTGAATTTCTTTGACTATAATTTCAATTAGCACAGGAAGGTAGTGTTTAGAAAACTTAAAGCTCACATCGACGCTTTGCGGCTTCCCAAAACTGGTTGGCGACAAAGGGAGCTTTCTATTTCTCGATTTTTTCCATTACAGGCGCCTGTTGTTGGGAAAGCAACTTTGGTGGTGACTCCGGAAACGATCGCAGATCAATGGTGTGACGAAGTTTGTAAACACGTGAAGAATGTCCGTGTGCTTGATTCTAGACGCTACATGGGCTCACTGCAGAATGGTTTTGATGATCAATTTACGGTCATGGTTTACCACGGCGTTCAACAGAGGTACGTGGGAGGAGACCAGTCGGCCTCTTGATCAGACTCTTGAAATTGCAGTGGCAATTACGCAATTAAAATTACAACTACTGTAATTACATGTTTAGCCATGTGATTGAGAAGTAATTGCAATTACTTTGCAGTCAGCACTGTTTTCATTCAGCATACTGCATAATGCTTTTTTCTCGTCGATAATGCGTTACAATAACTGCTAATAATGCTAGCTTGTGATATTATTGTTAGATATGTACCAGGGGTAGAATTGCCGGAACCTTTTTAAAGAAATTTGAGACGAAGCCTGTTATCTTAAGTAATTGAAATGTTTTTGAAGAAAAACGGAGTAATTGTTTTTTTTTGTTCAACTGCATTGATAGAGATGTAATTTGTAATTGTAATCAATCACATTTTGGCAACATAGCCATTGTTACTATTCAGTTCCATATAATTTGAAGTTGTTTGGCTGAATGATAGAGATTTGCATCGATAGAATTTATCAACGTCACATTGTGAACTTAAACGACCGGCTTAGACTCTGCAGTATTATCCGCCACTCTTTTAGCCACGCTGTTGAACCAGTCGAGGTTGAGGAATTTGCTTATCAAAGTCTATGGCTCGTCTTCCAATGATATCGAAGAACGTGACAGTTTTCACACAAGTTTTTTCCTGGTGGCCTCTTCGTGTGGGACCTTTCACAATTATCTGCTACAGCATCGCGAAATATGTTAGATCCCTTGGATACCTTGTAGATGAAAATAAAAACCGCATTCATTGTTTGTTGCAATGCGACATGTTTCGCCTGTTCTGCTTCACGCGTGACACAGGAATGAAATACACAATGTTGAACATGATCTTGAATGAGAACACAAATATCGATCTAAGAGAGAGACAGACAAGGTCAAACATTAACATGCGGACACATAATTGGAACGGTAGTCTAGATTAGAACACAAGCTACACATGTCATTCCTGTGTCACGCGTGAAGCAGAACAGGCGAAACATGTCGCGTTGCAACAAACAATGAATGCTACAGCATCCTCATCCAATCGATGTTAGAAGAGTGTCACCAGACATAAGAAGGAATATTTTGGCAGCTGTAGATTCTGCGTACTGTCTTACACGTGATTCAGATCTCAGAAAGAATCAAACAACATGCAACTTATGATAAAAAATCATAAACTCATGATCGGTGGCTGCCAAGGAACTTCAGTTTAAATTGTTTAAACCTAAGGGCTTTTTTAATCTATCACCAGGCGAACTAGCCTTGTGCAATTTCTTGATTTCTGCACGGCAAAGTCAGGAAAATAAAAGAAATAGCAAGGCAACCTGTTGTGTGGTTCTTCAACTTCTTCAGCCATCCTAGATATCATCAGCTTGTTATGGCCTTTTCAAACGGAAGATGCTTAGCTGGAGCGCCGGTATCATTCGTTTGTAGCACATCGGAAACACGGGATTCCGTAGACTATATGGTGTTGTCCCAATTGCAGACACGATGCGCGAGACCCGACTACGATGGTTTGGGCATGTTCTGCGCGCCAATCACGATTCTCTGGCAAAAGTGGCGTACAACCTTGAAGTCGAAGGTAGAAGAGCAAAAGGCCGCCCGAAACAACGCTGGCTCGACACCCTGCGCCCATGCCGACCAAACTCATGACCGAGTGGATTGTAGACAACGAAGGATCTCACCATCCTGTGGGACAAGGGTTAAGAATGAAGGAGTTAGAAGAAGTTAGGGCCTTTTTGAGCTGAGTCATTGTAGGGCAAAGCACAGCTTCTGCAGCTTCCAATGAATGTTGTACTTTTGTTCAAGTCTGAGAGCATTATTCTATCCTGGCGTATTATTCTCTCCTATTCTATAACTGACGCTCCGTGCAAAAGCATGCGCATAAAAGGTATGGATATAGGACCAAACCAGGGTGTACAACCTCGTTCCAGGCACTTGTAGTCACAGAATTGGATTCATCTGCGCGCGCTTCGGTTTCCTAGAATGGAAGAATTGTATGCAACCTTAATATCGAAATGGCACATCACAGAATTGACAACTTGCTCATTCTCGAATGGATAATTCGTGTATCACTTGCTATTGGAAATGGCAAACAATAAGCTGCCAGCAGGGGACACCAGAGCCAGTGAGAGATGCGTGCGTGCTGTAATATCACTTCGCACACACCAAAACACACATCCCTGTCTTGGCTTCGATTCAATGTATGCACTATACAGTGAGAAATGCCGAGGTGAAGATGTGAAATCATCAAGTGAACTAATTTTCGTACGCCTGCTACTTTCTTTAATAATGATCGGAAGGGCCAACATTATGGAGAAAACTTGTGCGCAATGATCTGAAGTCTTCGAATCTGAAGGAATTTTGGCAATCGAAACACTTTGCTGGAACTCACATGAATCCGCAAGCGACGCACGACTTTTTTCCTATCTCTTTAAGGTATTAGGAATTCCTTTTTGCCCACTTAATATGTTCCTCGATGTGACGTCGATTTCGAATTAATCACACTTCTATCAAACCGAAGCAGATAAACAAAATATTTAATTCTGTGCTTGTAGTCGCTAGGAATTTTTATGATGCTGAAAATCCATGAGATTGTGTGAAGGAGTTCATTTATCAAATACATACATGGCTGCATCGATATTTTGTTACTGTTCGTTGCAAGCATGAAGAATATTCGTCGTCCTTTTTGCAGAAATTACACACAACCGAATACTCTGGCTGGATGTGACATCGTCTTGACAACTTACACAGTTCTTCAACGTGATTTGAATCATATTTTCTTCGGGGAAACCAAAGAGAGTCTACGACCGGAGAATCAACGCTACATGACGAAACCGTCACCATTGATGGCCGTCCATTGGTGGCGAGTGTGTCTTGATGAAGCTCAACTCGCTACTAACAAATATGAGTCGAAAGCAGCAACAATGGCCAAGAGTTTAAGTGCTGAGAACAGATGGTGTATCACTGGAACTCCAATCACATCTTCTATTAAAGGTACTTGACCCAGATTAGACTATTGACCTGCTTCAGTGTGTCTTTTACATTGCCATGGTATTATCAATTTATCATATCAACTAGGGTCATATTTCTATAGTAATTAATTTCGTCCCACTCTTCGTTCTTTGATCTTTTCAAATCTCAATATTATGCTCTTTTGCTTTAAATCATTTAGACATTTCTTTCTGGAAATGTTAGCCTTGAATAACCGGATTATTCTCAGGCAGTGCGCATATCTTACTCATTATTTACAACCACAACTGATGCTCAGGCGATTGGTTCTCCATCACTTAATCTGCCTCGATGAGTATTATTGTCATACCTGTTTCAAATACCGTGGTATCCATCATCAGTGGCGATAATACAACAAACGGACAGGGTTATATATAATTTTGGACATGAAATCGATGATGAACACATTAAAAAAACGAGATCCGGACAGTCGCAAGGCAAGAGTACAAACTAAAATCGTCAGTGTGCATAGAAATAGTTGGTCACCAACTAAAATAAATGTAGAAGCGGATGATGTTTGATTGTTCATGAGGTTTTGACGTGATTTTATGATGAGTGATCCTGCTATTTTTGTGTATTTTGTTTTTGTTAGCATTTCTAATATGTTAATTTGTTAATATGCATGGAAATTTCTGATGCTGGTTTCCCTGTAACATGTCCTCGAATTCTTGTTTGCAATTGTCGTTGAGTTTCTCCGATGTAACGATCGGGGCATCGTTCACAGTAATATTCATAGACCGGGTCTCTTTTTTAAATGTATTCATTCTCGATTTCATGTCCAAAATTGTATATAACCCTGTCCGTTTGTTGTATTATCGCCATTGATGATGGATACCACGGTATTTGAAACCGTTCAGTCAATAAATCGTAATCGTGCAAAATCTCCACGGCTTCTAGCTTGTAATAAAGTATTATTGTCTCTAGAAACTTCTCAATCAACATACTTGTGAAAATTTGCCTCAACAATTGCAGTCTAGTCTTCACTCATCACTTCCGATTTTCTGATGCGTGCTGATGTAGGCACACAGTCGGACACGACTACTTTTAAATTCATTGAGAGACTCTAATCATGGATCAAGTGTTTTGGCACGTCAAGCTCGTTGCAAATATTTCAGGCCTGTGTGATCAATCTTCAAAATGTAAATATCGTTAATCAGTGTTGACACATTTCTACACAGAAACTTGCTCCGTTCGTTCAGGTTAATAGAAGTGAAGCGTCGTATCTCACATACTATTGGAGATGACACATTCAACAATGAGCAGTCAGTCGGCTTTTGAACATCAGCCAGTGAGCTGAGGAGACGGCGGTGAAATCTCAAGGCCAACCAATTTTCGTGAACCTGCTATCTTCTTTAATAATGATCTGAATTCTTCGAATCTGAAGAAATTGTGGCAATCGAAGCACTTTGCTTGAATTTACAGCAAAGCGACGCACGACCTTTTCCTTTGTAAGGTATTAGGAATTCCTTTTTGCCCACTTACTAAGTTTCAGCATGTGCCATCGTTTTGAATCAGTCTGCAATTATAGGAAACTGAAAGATTTAAACAATCCAATTCTGTGCATTTATGACTTCGTCGATTCAATCGATAATACAAAATTCAAATAATCAGATTCATACACTTCCTTGTATATTATATATCCTTGTATCATATTCGCTTCCGCTTCCAATTATTGGAGACCGGACATGGGCTACACACCTCCCTATTTCGAGCCCCTTTTTCTTCATTTTCCATTTTTTTACGAGTTATAGGTTCTGAAGTTAACACTTTGCAGTCTCCACGAACTTTCTGTCGTAACCCCCAGCTGACTTGTATGCGTTTTTTTTGACTTGCCAAAAAGTCAAATATTTTTCAAATTTACTGAAAATTTTAATCTTTGGGAAATTGTGAAATAAAAACGTCACATTTTCCCAACACGTGTGTAGTAAAACAAATATTATGCGACCAAGAGAGTGTTTGAGAATGCTACAATGAAATGGCCTCAAGACACACCGATCCTCATTGTATAAAGTTGTCATTGAGAAAATGATACTGAGGCTTTCTGATTTCGAATACCAGTATTCTGAGATAATACACCTGCGTTTTCATCATAATGAGAAAATTAGAAGTAACTATATTTAGTAATGCAGGTGCCAATTTGTGAATAGGTGTAATAGGGGAAGCACTAAATATGACAACTATTACTTAACTCGTATCAAGACTTCAGGTCAAAAGTCAGAAGTGCCTCGCCTCGCCCTGACACGCGAATTTCGTCAGTCATTAGTATTATGACACTTTCGGAAGCGGAAGCGATCGTCAGGCATTCGCTTCCGCTTCCACAGTCCTGCTTCCAATAGCTATCTATCATTCACGGCAACTGAACTTTGCAACTGTTTTTACAGATCTGCAACGATTTCTGGGGCTTCTCAGCATTGATCCCTTCTGGGTACCTCAATGGTGGGACAATCTTGTTGTTCATCCTTTTCGGAAGCTACAACTGGTGAAAGATCCTTCGTGTAAGGAGTTACTGTTGTCGACGTTGGTGCCAATGCTGTCCAGATACATGTGGAGAACTCACAAGATAGATGTCATGGATCAGGTATGCTGATGCCGTAGAATTGTATCATTCATGTATTCGTGTGATGTGTGTAGACAGAGCCGACGCTAATAACTGTTTCTAAATATTTGTACACTGATGAGAGGTTGGGAATCCTTCTGAACATGTATTTCTGTTTTCTGCTTTCGAAAAACATGAAGCTATTATTTATTCAACACAATAAGAAGCGCGTGTTCAAAACCATGAGATAAAGCATGTGATATAACCCTTTCCATATGGGGGCTTCTCAAACGAAGGAGCTCTCGATCATGCACACATAAGTCTCGTCGTCAAAGCGTCACTGCATCCACCCGCTTGACCAAGCATGCCTCCGAGATAACAAAACTGTGGAGTAAGTTCAGACTGATCCTGGCCAATCTGAACATCATAGTTGTTAGTGGCGGGGGAGAGACATTTGAAGTCGTGATCAGCTTTCAATGATCCCCCAATCCCCTGAGCATTTGTGGTGGATTCATCTCTCTTTAGTGTATTTTCAAACTTTTTTCTAAAAAGTTTTGTGCTGTTACGGCACATTTCCTAAGTAAACTTTGCGAATCCTCAATTCGTATATCGTCTCTATGATACCATTGAAAGTACCCTGGCCTGGAGAGTATAATTTCCATGATGCACTGGAAAGGTTACTTTTTGAAAGAAGCTCTCACATTCCACATACTGATTCTTGATTGTATTCTATGCGTGAATCAATAGTATCAAAGTGATTTTTCAGTTCATTTGACTTAACTATTATTTATTTCAACATTGATATTTGTTATAGATATAAATTATTAGATATGAAATTATTTATCATAAATATAATTATAATTTTAATAATTCTTTAATTATGATAATTTTTAGGAGATTTTTAACCAATATTCGGTGAATTTTCAAAGTTTCTGCAAAAATTTGGAAAATCAAAACTAAAAGTAAGCCAAGGCTGCTGTTCGAAAGTATAAGTTATAAATACATCATAATCTCTTGAGAAGGCGAAATATTAAGTTTAAATATTAGGCAATATGAATTTTCGAATGTATATTTACAAAAAAGCAAAAAGCACCACAGCTTGCGGGCACAACACTTACGTATAAGGACAATAACAAGAACATTAATTAAACCACTTTGCTCTGTGATGAAAATCCACACTCCCGAAGTCTTCTTTCATAAAATCTACGGTGTCTCTGAATGAACCACAGAGTCAGGTAGACTATTCCACAGGGATGTTATCCGATGACTGAAAAATTCGTCTGAAGTCGCAATGTGGATATCCAATGTCTTCTATCCTCATAGAATGACCTGTTCTAATGATGTCGGTAAGCTTGAAGAAGTTCTCGAATGGTAAGTCAACTTCTTGATGGACATCTTATTCACTAGTACTAAATCAAAAATATCTTTTCATTTCGAGAGATTCGATTCGATGTATAGTATCATCAGACTGATCTATAATAATCACCGTAAGATCAGCTTCTTAGAAATACAATATATCAAAGTTCGGTAGAAATATAGAGTTATGAGTCTGTGACAAATCGACAAACCTAATAGTTAACATACTGTCTGTCGACAGTTTAGAAATGCTTTCAGAAATCATTGGTCACACGGTCCAATATCTATGGTTCATACAGCTCATACATCGAGAAAGTATTTTTGTTTGGCAGAAAGCTGTGGTGACCATAGAAATTGATAACAACTTCAGATAAACAATTTATTTCTATGGTGGCGACAATTCGGTTACACCACTATCGATTGAACTCGCGCTTCGCGCTCGTGCAATCTCTCGTGGTGTGACCTTTAGTTACATTCGACATGCATTTGAAATGCATGATGAAGAGCAGTCCACCTGGGAGCAGTACTCAGTCAGTTGTCGAACATAGCCTATATAATGCTAAATGCTTTCATGAAGTGTTACGGATTCTTTGTGAAAAACAACGCAAGATCAGATGTGCTCGGGCATTCCCTTTGAGAATATTTCTCTACAGTGAGAAGAGACAGCTTTGGCCTGTTTTCAGCTGCTGTGGCTTAATTTTTTATCTTATTTGATGAAAATGAAAAATAAAATTGCTACTTGATTATTTTTCATATTATAAAAATTCTGATGCATCGCTTATAGTGCGAACATGAGGAAGTGAGAACAAATGAAAGCCACCCTTGTAAAGTTCTCATCTCAAATATATTGTATTAAGAGATAGTTAAGAGTGGGTATATCTCCTTCCCATGATCTCGGTACACTCCAAAGCACGATGTGGATTGGGTTAAAGATCTCTGAATTCAACAACGCTGGTGTGACTTAATTTTGTGTTGCCGTCTGTCGCTGAGAATTTCCATTTCCTTTTCAGATCAATTTGAAATCTCAGTCTGTCAATGTGCACTATCTCCAATTCTCGGCCGTAGAACGGTTCATTTACAACACATGCTTAGAGGAGGCACGGACACGCCTGAGAATAATGTATTCCCAAGTGGGAGACAGCGCCAATTCTCCGTTAGAAAATGTCTCCGGAGATGTCTATGACAAGATTATGGCCAATGTCAGCCGCGTTCGACAGTCATGTAGTCATCCCTCCCTCATAAGAACAAAGAAAGAGAACCTGTTCAAGCTGCAAGCCAAGTAAGACTTGAAATTTCGTGCTACGTTTTTACAATCATCGGCCAGCGCAGCAAGAGATGCATTGTTGATTAATTCCAAACTACTATGTCAATAGTATCGCTATCTGGAACGGTGATTACTTAGACCTTTTTGAAAGTTGAATGTCTATGCACAGGGGTTTGATTTTCAGATGGCGAATTAAAGTTCGCCCAATCATAGATTCTTCCAATCATTGCAATATATTAAATAATTCTTTGCACTTGCTTAATTACTTGATGACCGAATCTCAGCCCTTGGCTCGCGAACGGCACAGATGACATGATCGCATCTTCTCCATTCATTTCTGCATTTCTCGATTCTTGTCCAGGTTATCTCGTACAGCTTTAACATCGGATCGCACCATCTAATTTGAGGTCTACCTCTCGGTCTTTAGTGTCCCCAAGGCCTCCATTCCGTTATTTTGGTGGCCCATCTGTTGTCGCTCCTCCTTATTACATGGCCAGCTCATCTTTTCGAAATGTCTATGATGTCCTTCACCTTCGATCTCTCTACCTCATGTCTTCATTCGATATATGTTGTATTAGTCGCGTTCTTGTTACTGGTCGTTCCATTGCTCTTTGGATGACTTGAAGAAAGTGTTCATCCTTTTCTGTGAGTCTCCATGTTTCACAAGCACAAGTCAGCGATGGTATTACATGAAGACACGCGCTTTCACCTCTGAGGAAACTTTTCTGGTCGTGAGTATGTCGCGCAGTTTACTGAATGTATGCCATCCCGAATGTTTCCTTCTAGTAAGTTCCTTTCTCGTTTTTCATGTTGATTGACCGCCGAGGTAGATGAAGTGATCGGCTTTCCGGACTGGTTTGCCATCCAACTTGATATCATCATGACTGATGCAAAAATCGTTTGCCATCCACTGACTTTTGTGAGGATGGAATTCTAAACAATTGGATGGATTCTTAACACAAAGAATAGCAGCAGGAACTTTAAGCAGTTATCTTGATATCTAAATATCCTAATACAAAGCATGAGATTAAATGAAGATCACACGTTCATATGTGCACAGCGCCCCATCTAACAGAAGTGACGGACTCAGCAATCATTACACTTTCAGCACTACCACAAAAGCAGAAGTCCTCCAACAGTTAAAGAAGCAGAACATCGGAGCTATGGTGGAGCATTTTCGTCGTTATCAACTGAACATGAATGGCCAAGCAGGTCTCAAGATCCTTGAAGGAGAATATGAAGAAGCGGCGAATCTCTACAGAACTCTGCTAGTTGAAGCAAGGCGAGAGAAAGAATTTATTGATGTCGATACCCTTCAACAGCTCCATGTCTTTGTGAATTTGAAATGGCTTTTAACGGCTCATCAACACGATATCTCAGGTAAACACCTCCTCTTTGGGGGCACTGTTGAATGGATATGAAACATTTGCAGGGTTCGTGTGCCTCGTTGGTGTCCTGGGAACTCCTGGAAAATTGTCCTGATGAAATAATAGACACAAGTATCATGGTGTCATGTGTTAGAGACATATCCTGGCTAACATGGGCACATTTTCTTAACATCTAATTGGAATTTTATCCAAGTAGAGGTTAAGTTAATGAACAGTGACACCTTAAAGCTTTTAACAAGGCAATACATCAAACTCGTCTTCATAAACTGTAACGAAGTATAACTCCGAAGAATGTTGAATACTTGTGAATTAACAAAAATCGCAGAGAAGTGTAGGCTTATCTGTAATTTTGATGTGTAAAAGTTATGTGGTGTCGAAATTCTCATCTAGAAATTCCTTGGCATATTAGTTTAGCACTTCAGTATTATGAAGGCAGCTATATCTTCATAAATCTGTTCTACTTTTCTCATTAATTCTTCATTTCAACACCGAACGAGACCAATGACTGCTTTATTTGGAGCTTAACACTAAATTTGACCATGAAATCTGTCAAACTCCTTCAGTTAAGGGATTTTGTCTGAGCGGCAGCGGTGTAGAATAATGGAACCAACGCTTCCTTGCGTGTAGTTGAAAGCGACTAAAAGTGCCATTATAACATCGACACGGTGAGTCTTCTGAAGCTGGAATTTATTGGTATCTAATCTCTAAAGTGAGGTGCTCGCACTAAATCCTATGCAGGTCTTGTTGCAATGACCATGAACCATTTTAGAGATTCCCCGACTTTCCGCAGTGAGCTGGTTTTCATAGACACCCCCCGTTTGCCAGATCGGCTAATTGCAGCTGTAAAATTGCATATAAGACAACTCTAAAGAGTTGACATCTTCAACATGTCAAGTTTCAGCGCTAATCTGAGCAATTCATGAACATCTTCAGCCAGACTTTGGAACGCAAAAGTTAAACATTGCGGAAATGCATGTTTACAATTCTCATCAACTTATTTATATTTTCCGGCATTTATTCTCAAACACATGTTCTGTAGGAAGGCTCTGTAAAATACTGTAATCAATTCGTTGCCTAAGAATAATTTCTCTATCTTCTAAGGTTGGATGCTTTTACAGATATTCTAATTACTGATTCTTTTTCTGGACTACCTAACATAGCTAAGTTAGTATGCTGAAAACTCGAAAAAATGTTTTTGAACAAAGCACATTTTCTTTATATTCAAAATCTAAAAACGAATTATGAAGCCAGAGTTTTTCAGTTGGTCTCCTCCTGCCTCGGATACTTGCCTTTTATATTTGTTGTTATGTTATTAAACGAATCCTAGCTATTAAAAAGAATATAATTTTAATTTCTTCTCACTTAACTGTTATACATTCCCTTTTCATGATAGCCAGCTTCATCGTTGTACTTGATGCAGGATCTACATCGGGATTAAGATCAATCCGGCCTTCATTTAATGACATCAAAGTATCATTTCTAAATCAACGGGTATTGCTGTTTTTTCGTGCCCAGCAGTCGCATGGTACAATATGAAAATGCTCCTATCAATAGATGAAGGTTTACTTGCATCAGCTATCTTCATAAAATTCCCCTGTCACTGCAGGTTGTTATCATAAAACTATTCGTAGTTGTATTGTTATGTGATGTTTATCAACCATTTATTCATTTTAAGTAATGGTTTTTTTAACACTAACTTTTAGAACGATGGGGTATAAATAATGAAAATGTTCCCAAAATACAAATTGACTTTTTTAAAAAGCACTTGATTTTTGTTTGATGAAAGTCTTATGAAATACATTTCATGACATAAAACAACACTGTTTACAAAATTTTAATGAAAAAGTAAAAGTGAATTAAAAGAAGTATCATGAAGACGATCTGTTTATACGAATATTAGCAGCAATATTTCGCAGACAACTTGTCTGCATCATCAGGCATTATGAATAAGAAACTGACCGACGCTGTGCTAAATTGCTTCACACAGCAAATTAATCGATAATCTAACTGTAAGTAAAAATTATCTCCGCTGCACTCATTTTACCTTCAGTTGAATTATCAATTAGTTTTGTGTGTGAGGCAATTTAGTGCAGCGTCGGTCAGTTTCTTTGTCACAATTACCTGATGATGCTGACAGCTAGTGACCGATTGTCTGCGAAATGTTGTTGATAATATTGTAAGCAGATCGTCCGCAAATGCTTCTAGTGTCCACGAAGAGCTGTATGCTCACTACCCAGTAATTTAAAAATAAATTAATCGGATACTTAAATCACTAAAAAGCATCAAAAGGAAAGTCCTAAATGTGAGTCTCAAAAAGTCCTAAAACTGAATCTTAGATTTTTGTAGACACCCTGTATCAATGAACATTTTACTTTTCAGCAGTTGATCTAACTTTAGTTATTGATTTCAAAATAAGTAACGTAGCCCCCTGCTGTTTCTTTCAAGTATCATATAATATAACCGTTTATTTAAGAAACTATTTTCATATTTGCCATGGATAAATGATAAAATGATAGAAAATGATATAATTTCCCAGCTAAAGCTTACGGAAATCAATATTATAACGCCTAATAAAAAAGAAGATGGTGAATACCACATCGTCATTCAACATTAACTTTACTTCTTTCAAATCTTGTGGCTCGAGTTAGTCATCGCTGTCGATTCTTTTGCATATTCCGCCTCGTCATTAATATCCACATCAGGGTTGCAACTGGCAGCCGACCAGTTTTAGATCGAATGATGTCCAACGGTCTAATTTGAGCAGCTGCAAGTCTTGATTAGTAGGTTATAGAGACGACGGCCTGGTTCCGGCCGGTTTTGACTCCGCCGGCCGGCCGCGGCCGCCAAAAACCTGACCGGTTCCAAACCTGGTGCACATTGTCTGCACATAATCACTAAAAAGTTGTGAGTTGAATCACAAACTCTGAAATTTATTCATGCAATCCACTCTCGAAATGAACCCGCTCTTAAATTGCAGAAAATCATGTAACCTTTGGTTTATAATGTGGTAAGTCAGTTGATTGTCGAACGTTGTACTGTTTTTCCTTGACGGTCAACTTAGCCTTAAATTCCACGAACATATTTCATAGCCTTAAAATTCAGTTGAAATGCGAGCTTCATTAATGACTAACTTTCAACAGGACGATCAATTCAAGAAGACAAGTTGATGGAGGAAGTCACTGCGCTGCACAAACACTACATCAAACGAACATTGAAGAAGGCTGCCTCTGCCATCGACGGTTGGCGACAATATCAGAAAGAATTGACGAAGACTGTTTCACCGAGAGTATTGAGAGATTGGATGGAAGAGGCTGTTGCCATCGTTTACGAAGGCGGACATTTGAAAACGTTGATGGATCATGTCAATTCATCGTCTATATCGAATTTGTTGGGTTTTACTGTATTCAGAAACCAGGATTCCGGCGAGTAAGTCGTTAACCAATGCCAAATGGAGTTTTCGTTCATCAATTACCATCTTTTTGTTGCACTTGGCATCTCAAGGGACATATGAATTTTTTTTTTTACGGGTTTTACGTCACTTTTTACCCCTACTGGGGTCTTGGACGGTGCTGACTTAAGTCAGACTTTGTTTGGAGCGTTGTGGTGTTTTGTAGTCCGGATGCCCTTCCTGCCGACTTCCAATGACACTTTCCGGGTTCGACCTCTGGACCATGAGATCGCTAGTCCAAGTACGCAACCACTGTGCCACGGACACCTCCATGAATGTAATACGCTGATGTTAATGTTGCATGCATTTATGAGCTTCATCCAAGACTACTATGGCTTCCGTCAGAATATGAGTATAGTACCTTTAGTGCTTGTAAAAATTTGCTTTGTACATGGTTCCCTCACTTTGTCAACATGATCATTGCCGGACATTTTTGAGAACACATCAAAAGCACAAAATTTCCCTAAGCAGATGCCAAAGATTCTTAGAATCAAATCTGTATTTACATTTTTTAATTGTTGGGCCTTTCACTATGCTTTATATAATCAACAATCCATTCCTTGATGGCTTCTCATAAGTTTGACGAATTTTCAGTGCAAAATGTTAAAGACAAATTAGGAATTTTCTCTTGATTTACCCCCATGCAGATATTTGTCAACCAAGAGAACAGGAAGAAGAGCTGTCTTTATTAAATAGTTATGATTTGATATGGACCCTTAAACTTTTTCTCATACAGATCTGCAACATATTGTTGGGGAAGTATTAACATAGTCATGCTTGTTTCTGATTTGTCTCATCAATAAAATTCAATTACTTATATGAATAATCACTAAATGACATTGTAGAAGACGCTCTTAGAGACTCCGCTTCTAAATATGCCACTTTCCGCTTCGCAACCAATGGTCATGCCATTGATTTTGACAATGTTAAGATCCCGGACCATGAATTGATTTGGAGACGTCTTACGAGAGATTGACCCACATACCCGTACAAATAATACTCCAATATTCAGTTTGATTGACCAATTAGATGTAATTGACTAATTTTTGAGGAAAATTTTTTAAATGATGGAGTCGATATCTCTGCTTCAAGTTTGTTTTCTGTAACTTTATTGAGATACCGATGATAGCAATAGAAAAAACCTCTCCCGAGTGAAAATTACTGCCGATGTATGACTGTATAAAATTCAATAAAATACCATCAACCTTTGATGAACAGGCGTCACGAGACTGTTGCAACGAGAATTAGAGTTTTGTAAATCACTCTTTCATTATCTGTGCTAGTTCTGCCACGACTAAGCGTCTGGACGCGAAACGTCGGCACAATTATATTTTATTGAATTTTATACAGTCATACATCGGCAGTAATTTTCACTCGGGAGAGGTTTTTTCTATTGCTATCATCGGAATCATGGTCCTCCCGCCTTCTGCTATTGCATACATTTATTGAGATAGTACAGAATTTCGTGTTTGAGTAATTACATTTACATGTGGTAGCAGACCCTCTCTAGCGGGAAGAGGCACAGGAGAAGAAGTAGTAGCAAATATCTTGAGATGAATCGGAATTGGATAATTATGTTGAGGATGTTGAGATTAAATGTTTTTGAAAATTTAGCTGGGTTAATTTATAATTTAGCTATCATTGACTCAAAATATCGCGATTTTTGTCAAACCCGACACAAACACGGAATTTTTGTTCAGCCCGATACGAATCCGACTGTACACCTGAAAATATTGTAGTACAGTGTTGTACAACAAAATTGCCCATCCTGTTAATTTCGGAGGAGTGGCTTCACACGCTTTTAGTTTCACTTGGAAGATGCCCTGACTAGTCATTGTATATTAGTGTTTTAGTTGGAAAGAGTCAGGTTTTTGGAGATGTCAATTATTATTTTCTATTATTTTTCAAAATTTGTTTTGCTTTTAGTTTTGTTTCTTTTTACATTTTTCTAGCCATTCTTACGAGACTGAGATGCATGTTCAAGATTAATTTGTATTAGAAAATGTTACAAGAGGTTGTGCGGTGATGTTGTCATTGTTCGATTTGAGGACACCCAATTCGTTCGATGGATCGACAACCATTTTATTAGCTAAAGCGCTTTTCGGTCCACACCGCTGGCCATTTTCAAAGCAATGATATTTATTATACACAAATTTGAAAATATCTATAATAGTATTCCAAGAAGTGGACATAGCATCATATGATAACGGGACATTATAAAAGAATAGAAATTTGCGGGCAGTGTAACAGGAATTATATAGAAGCAGCACATCTATTATAGATATTTTGAAATTTGTATATAATAAAGGTCATTGCTTTGAAAGTGGACCGAAAAGCGCTCTAGCGAATAATATGGTTTTCGATCCATCGAACGAATTGGGTGTCCTCAAATCCAGTGTTGGGCATCGCCAAAAAGAAAGTCAGTTCCGTTAACAATAATCCGTTAATTTGGGAGTAAAGTAGCGGAAGTTAAAGTTAAACCGTTAATTCGTTAAATTTTATTTTATCTTTAAAATCGTGTTTTAGTTAACATTGTGTCTTCTCAGATAAATTCCCTGCTATTCTTAGTTTCTTTGATTTTCCTCGGCTAGGGACCCATGCACCTCTTGTGAAAATTTATAAGCCTACATCTTTGCTATACATGTACATGCAGCTTTTCTCGAAAAATAGTTGTATCACTTTTAGACATCCGTATTAAAATTCTGTAAAATCTGTAGAAAACAAATGAACTGTAGTTATGCAGAATGAATAACGCAAGAGGATAGTTGCACGTGATTTGCAAGTTTGGTAAACAAAAGTTAATTCAAAAAAGACTGTGTTAACTTGGTTAAAAATTGAAAAATCAATCAGGATTAACAGTTTAACAGGATTAATGATATTTACACTTATTCCTGCGCACTTCAGGGCAAATGCACTCATTCCCGCGCATGAATAGCAAGCGTTCAATATTTCGGTCCGTAAGGCGTGACCTCTTATCTCTGAACACAGCTTTGCCACTGGAGAATAGTCTTTCTGCAGAGGCACTTGACGGTATGCCAGTATTGAATTTTTTGAAAAGTTTCAGTAAGACAGAATTATCTCGGAGAGACTTATCGCTGAATTCTTCTTCTTTTCTCCAAATGCCTGATAGCCAGGAATGAACGATGGAAAAAGCGGATTCACATGAACCACCGCTTTTCCGAGTTTGGGTCATGCCCCGAAAGAAATCGGCATCGTATTCCGAAGCTTCGATGTCTGTCGAATTCTTGCCGTGATTAGTTGACTTGACATCATGAGCTGAGCTCTCAGCTGCATATTTATTGAAAAAAGTTAACGGATTAACGGACCTCCATAAGAGTAACGGAAGTTAAACTAATCGTTAACATTTTTTAGAAAATTAAAAAGTTAAGAAAAAGTTGGCTTCTGTTAATTAGCGGATTGTGCCTAACTGTGCTCAAAGCGAACAATGAATAAGTGTACAATGAAGATATTCGTATTTTTTTGCAAAATTGATGGGCTGGACAATTTTGCTGCACAACAGTGGAGCTCATCTGCCATTTAATCTTCTTTTCTTGTGACTCTTTTTTGTACTCTGCTCACGGAATTGAGACTTGTGGGCTATAAAACTCGAAACTCTGTCTAGACTCCCAAATCTCTTTCAGATTTCATCTCCTGCACTCAATAACAATGCGGTTGTTAGACTCTATGGAGACCAGTCATAGTCGCGTCCTGAGAGTGACGAAGACGCTGAACATCGAAGACGATATCGAAAACTCAAAGCTGACTGCTGCAGGCACTATTTGTGCTCCTTCATACGTGGAGATATTCTATCGCTGTTGCGCAGCCAAGCACCGTCTGTCCGATGAAAGTGCTCCGAAATCAAAGTCGGAGGAGAAATGTGACTTCTGTCGCTGCGAGGATCTGGTCAACGAGTTGGAGAAGGCTGTGTTCGGCAATAAGCGCTCCGCCATGATTGGACTCTTCGACGGGTTGCGGAGAATTGTAGAGAGAGAACGCGGCCCGAACGAGCTTGATGACAAAGTGCGACATCGATTGGAAACATTGCGCGCCAGCTATTACG
The DNA here is from genome assembly GCA_907163375.1 of Prostheceraeus crozeri. Taxonomy (NCBI): domain Eukaryota; kingdom Metazoa; phylum Platyhelminthes; order Polycladida; family Euryleptidae; genus Prostheceraeus; species Prostheceraeus crozeri. The sequence goes on from CAJQUW010008619.1 coordinate 358,908, forward strand.
TAAGTCGGATGACTCATAAATACAAGAGCGGTCACATCAGGGTTTTTAAGAATTTTCCAAATGTAATTCAGCAAATTCCAGGTGTCTGTAGAAAAAATAGGTGTACGAAGGAATGATGCTTATTGTCATTCTCGGTTCATTAAATGTGAAATCATTTTATTCTGTCACAAACCTTTGTTCTCTGTTTTGAACAGAACGAAGCAATGGTCGGGGTTCCATGAAGAATTTCCAGAGACTGTGTTGGTCAATTTAGTGATGGCTATAACTCATTTGACGGACTGTGAGTCTGACTGAAACACAGTGGGTGACGCACATAAATTGCCTGGTCTCTCAACACTTTGCTATCCTACAAACAAGAGACTCATCCGTGTAAATGATAAAATCATGCTCTAAATAGCATTTCTGTCAAAAATCAAACATAATCAAGATAGGATAGCCTTTTATTTTATTATGTTTTCCAACACTATTACTCTATGATATCAATTTTGCAGTCAAACCTGTTGCCACATTTTCTAGTCGCTACCACGAGGTTTTCACATGCTATGCAATTCAATACGTTATCTCGTTTATTTCTTGTGGCTAATTTTAAAACTGTTGAGCTTATTTATCTCCAGCTTTATCATGCACCTATTCATGCAATATTCAGGTGCATAATCGTTCAATTTCAATTATTTTTTCATCTCATGTGCATCCCAGGGTCACATTCAAGGTATGTAAATGCATAGGTGGATACTGAAGAAAATATCGCTCGAACAGAATCGGTGATAACTGACGAATACCTTGTGACTACTTTTGCATATTCTTCAAGGTGAATGGGGAGAAGGTGATGGAGAAAACAAAGCCTTTGACAAGCCTCTAACTAACACAGTAACGTGCTATTATGTGAACTTTAGTCGCTCGAAAAGCTTTTCGCATTGTGCAGCTGTAGAATCTGCTTCCGTGACCAATAAAAAATCGACACTTTCAAGGGGCGTGCGTTTTTGGCAGGGAATGTCAACTCCAATGTCATTTCCTATCTGTTGCATGTGTTGCTATCTCATGCTTCTGATAGGTTATGCATGCAAGAATGTAGTTGGATGTGGCTAAAATTGGCATAGGTACAATCGTAGATTATGGCATTGTAGACAATGGTGCATGAACACAACTTGTGGAAGTTGAAGACATTCATTTCCAAAAATGGCCGTAATCTTCGTATTGCTCATTTAATCACAGAAAACATAGAAATTCACATTTTTGTCGACAACTTCAATCTGTTTCTAATTGGATAATGCATGACTTGCAGGGATTGGTTAGAACTTGGCAGACTCGCAGATTCGTAGCAGCCGTAGGGTGTTCATCGCTCTATGGAAATCTCACTTTCGGTTTCGTTCCCCGCAGAAGCTCGTGCTAGCGCTCCGACTATACTTGCAGTATAGGAATTGTACCTTCTTATGAGATGGGCCTAATTCAAACGTTGCGACGATGCTTGAGAGTCCGATGATTTTTAAATTTATGCTCGATAAAAAAGGATGTTAATTTTATTCCAGGCCAATGAATGTGAAATATACGTCAGTGCCAATAAATGATAATAATCTATGTACGTATTATGACATCTGAGTTACAGAATTTCTACTAGAGTCGATAATGCAGCTTTAATTCAATGAATTTTCACTAGAAGCTCATCGAACAGTAATGCAAGCTACTATGTTAGTGCTCTCCGATTGATGTAGAGCTTTACAGGAATTTCATCTTCATAGAGTTGGAATTTCTGACTGAATAAACAATTACGCAATCAATTCCAGATGTTCAGCAAACTGCTGTGTGAAAGACGGATGTTAGCAGGAACGTTTGATGAACTCAATCAAGCGGTGAATCGTTATACCATGTCCAGAGATGATACCTACGGCTTGGTGAGGAGCAATACCTTCATTGACTGCGTGGAAGTGTTGCGAAGTCGTCGCATTCAACATGAAATCGATGCAGAAGCGGAGAAAATCAAATATCAGCGTCTGAAGGCGAACATGAATTTCTTTGACAATCTTTCTCGTGGTAGGTTATCATTTGCTTCAAATTGGCTTACCGATAGCAATTCAAATCTGATATAATTCTTGTCGTCATCAGTGATATCCGACTGGCAGATTTATGCGGTGGTCTCTTTGGCACAGTGGTTAAGTGCTCGGTCTAGCGATCTTTCGGTCCAGAGGTCGAGCCCCGAAAGTGTCATTGGAAGTCGTCAGAAGGGCATCCGGACTAAAAGATCACAACACTGCATATTGAAGTCTGACTATGTCAACACCGTCCAAGCACCCAGCATGGAGAAGTAGTGACGTTAAATCATCATCATTATTGAGATATATATATATGGCCATGAAGACAAATTATATAGTTATGCAGGACACAGAATTAGACAGCTCGTTCCAGATACAACATTATATCAATTGTCGACGAAAATGAACATTTTTCAATTTATGAAACAGCAACTTTGTTTTCTTCCAGGATTGATTGGAACTCAAGAAGAAGAGTCTGTTGATTATTGTCCAATTTGCATGTCAACCATATCCTCGATGTTCATCGTTTATATGCCGTGTGGTCACAGCATTTGCAATCCGTGCTTCACGAAGATGGTTGGTCAGAGACATTCATGCAAGTGCCCAACATGTCGAGAATACTTCACCCCTGATGAGGTGGCGTACGCCTTGATTCAAGAACGTGACGATGAAGTTGAAGACGACCATGATGATAAGATTGTGGTAAGAAATTTTCGACTCAACCGCTGTGATGAATTATTCCCTGATGTTCTGACTTTCTTTCAACTTAAAAGTGAAGCTTGTTTCAGAGAGTTGACAGTACGCCAAAACTTTCACCCACTATAATTATGTCATACCTGAGCCGACATGTCGGATCTTCAGATTGTAGATGGGTGCAAAATGTTAGTTAACCAGACTTTCACACAAACTTACCAAATTATTGTTTCGATTATCTGAAGCTACCCTTCATGAGAATTTAATTTCCTAAATTATGGGCATTTGCTGAGCTACCGCATAGCAACCGCGACGAATATTCGAGTGATAACTGGATAATGCCGTTTACATAATAATATATAAGTGTAGACACTTACTGTTTAGGTGTTGCATATTGAGCAATCCTTTCATTTCAAGTAAGCCTCCATCTACATGTACAGGGTGTGTTAGAAATAGATTTTCAGGTAGATTAAAATGTACAGTATAAGCCTTTTGATATGGCAAATTACGGTGTGTGATCATTCGTTTAATCGTAGCTTAAAAAGGACCCTCGCATTACTGTCATCACAAAGGGAACGAATCAGTGGATACATAATAATTGCAGTTGGGGTAGATAGTATAATAGTCCATTGCTTTCGGAAAACTTTCCAACTGTATCAGACGATGTTATATTATTCGGCATCTATGATATGTTTTCATGTTGTCTTATCTGTATTTAAATCTGTTCCACATACTTCTGCATTGTCTTGTCTGGCAGTGTCTATGTACATGTCTGGCACATTTAAGCAGTATATGCGATTTCGATCTCATTCCTTCTCTTTTTTCATTTTCTTGTTGTTTGATACAGCTATCTATGATTTTTTTTTATAGATCAGTAAATGCCTATGAAAAGGAAATGCTATTCTGATGATAATAACCACGAAATAGGATAATGATCGAAAAATATTGTATTTTCATTTCCGTCAAAGATTTGCAGTCTCAAAATACATGCAAAATTAACTTAATTGATTGATTTAATCAGAGAGATGAACCGTGGTTGTGGGGTCGTGACGCTTCTGTCTGCTGATTTGGTGATGTATCTGATCATTCTCACAGTTCATGTGAAAATTGAGTAAGACTGTAAGGGGCTGATTCATCGACACATGATTGTACGGCTGATTTCTGGTGTAAAAGGCAGCATATGTATGAGAACAGAGGTGTCGAATTCTTAAGGATTCAAAATCAAATAGATTTTTTTTACTTTCGACGCATCGACATCTTTGCCAACATGACAAAATGATTGTGATCAATGTATGCAAAAATTCAGAAATTCTACGACCGAGGGCAATGTTATAAAGATAGTGAAAGCGACGTTTCGTACTTGGCTTAATTATGGAAAAAGTGAAACATTGATTACAACTGAACATTTAACTGGTTCTAATCCCGCGTAACTCGATGCCTCGACGCAGTTATGGATTGGGGAGAGCTATATTCAGGGTGTCCGCGACCTGGAAAAACCTGGAATTTACTGAAAAAACTGGAAAAACCTGGAATTTGGGAAGGAGACCTGGAAAAACCTGGAATATTGCTATTATATAACTTTGTAATCTTATATTATCTTAATATAACATCGTAGAAGAAATGGCTTCATAAAAATGGAAATGTAAAACTTAAATAGAGGATCCTGTTTTTGTTATACAATAATATACAGTTTTGTAATTGTAGCTTATACCAAACTATCAATGCATTGCATGATTTTTTTTAGTTATGTTCATCCTGGTAAAAATACCGATTTTTGATATACAGGCCGGCCATAAAGTCACGCAGGATGTTCAAAACACCCTGTTCCCAGGCATTCTCACCTATACAAATCCAAATACTGTGAATATATTCTCCCTTGTACAAAGTAACTATGTTTTACAGATAAGGTGTTTTGAATTCGAAGGGAATATTTTAGTGGAAAGCTTAAAATGGCATATCGAAATACTGCTGCAACAATAGTGTATTAACTTACAAACGCATGATCAGTAACAGAGACGAAGTAAAACTTCTCTACAGTTAATTTCTAAATCAAAGAGATAGTGTTAAGATGTTATATACGAGTACATACATAATGATGTAACTGGCGATATAAACAACTCGATAATAATTCTAATGCTTCATATAGCTTGTGAAATCAGCAAGATACTGATATCTTGTAACAAGACAACGTTGAATTATGGCTAGAATTATTAAGTGGTAAACCTGGATTTTTGCTTAAATCGACCTGGAAAAACCTGGAATTTCGGTCTCGAAAAGCCGCGGACACCCTGTATATTAACACTTGCACTGAAAACTATTCAGCGATGGTGATCGACATCCATGATATTCGTTTCAGTGGTGGTAGACCTATGAAGCATCCGACGAGATGTGTTCCTTTAGACGGAGGCGCATAGTTCGCTTAGATTCTCTGATGTAGATTTAACTGCATTCAAGATATCGGATGAGATGAACCATATTCTTAGCAAAACAGTCGGCGTTATCATCATTTGCAGCCGAACAAGACGCACAATTAGCTGTCAAAGTCTTTGATTGTTTGAACTTCAACCATGATAGCATAGATTTTGATGTAAAGGATATTTGAATATCACTCGAGTTCCTCATATCTGTTCATTCAAAGTTGCATTTTAGAAAAGTTGTGTATATTTCCCTGGTGTCCTTTTCATGCATTGGTCGAAGGTAAAGTCAAATGAAAATGTTCCTGGTAGGAACACGGACATTCTTAGCTTGGCTTTACACAACTTTGCTTTAAAAAAATGATGTAGTTGACCAAACGACAGGAGATAATATTCATATTGAGAAAGGCAAAAAAAGCAACTCTCCTTTGTTTTACGGTCGAGAGTTTCTATTAAAGTTAATCAAGACAATGCTTCGGCGTCCCGCGCCTTCTAAGGTCAATAGCTCTAGGTGGACAACGAGATGGCAGCACGTGAAGCTTTATATAAAGAATGAGTGATATTAAGAGATGTGCTGGTTGTATGAATGTTTATCAAATTGTGAAGACAGATTGCAGTTTGGAAGTTCGTATTTTTTATTGATTGTGGGTCTAAGATATGTGATTGCTTTTGCTTCTGATATTGTAAAAAAAAGGTTAGGTGGAGGCGATAGAAAATCAAGCAAATAAACTCAAAAAATGCAATAAAAGATAGCTCATTACTAAAGCAAAGTGAAAAAATCAATAAGTGCAGGAAGGGAACCAGCCAACTTTTTCACGTTTGTAAAAGATCGTAAACCGCAGACTGACAAAGGCTTCCCGGTTCGTCCGATAGCCTCTGTTCAAAACATGTTGGTAGAAAAAACAGATGGGGTAATCTCGGAAATTCTAACTCAAGGGCTTGCATTTGAACCTGCGCATTTAACTAATAATGACTATCTTCTATCCTTACTTAATGAGTTTGGTGAAGTTAGGCATAACAAGGTGTTCATGTCGCTTGATGTGAACAACCTTTATCCTAGCATTCCGATAGAAACTGGTATTAAATACAATATAGAACACTTAAAGAATAATTGGGATAAAATAAATAATTTTGAAATAAGCATAGAAAATATAGAAAAACTGAAAAAAATTGAATACAACATTAAGAAGGCGGAAGTCATTCATTCGTTTATTTTCACTGAGGTCTCGCGGCCTCTTTGTAGCAGGACACGGCAGAGACTGATTGTACGATACAGCAGTAAGAGATATTCAATAGGTTAACTAACATTTTGTGAACGCATTCGGCCTGTGACACCGATTGATCGATATACTCTTAAAAGATAAGAAAATGCACTGACACAATAACGCACTTAATTAAGGCAAAGTAAAGGAAAGTCAAAATAAATGATATGTAGAAATAAGTTGTACATCAAGCAATGGACGGGAAACAATTAAACAAAATAAGTTAATTGATAGTAAAGAATAACACACGACAGGAAGAAAAGGAAGTAAATAAAAGAGAAAAAGGGGAAAAAAGAGAGGTATTACACTAATTGACAATCAAAAAGAAATTCTTTTTGTAGACATAATACTGGTGAGGTAAGGCGAATACAAACGGCCTCTGATATGCGAAGCTCAAAAGGAGTGCGACACGACTTTACAATTTTGAAGTTCGATTTGTCTTCCAATGGCGAGTAACAGCTGAGGATGGTGGTGCCGTTGATCTCGGGCGTGATCGTCCTGCCAAACACCATTTTGGAAGGTGTTCGTCGATCCGCTTCCAAAGAGGGCGTTCCGTTCGTCCCACGTAGCCTGCTCCGCAGGTGCAATTGTAGGAGTATATGACATTACTGCGGTGAGACAGAGGAATTATGTCCTTGGGAGCGTTACGACCTACAGTGCAAGTACGATACCATACTTTGACTTGTATGTGCGTATAAAAAATGGTTTGTTGCAACTGTGAGATTAAATATAATGACGAAGTATGCAGACAAATTATAGGTGTACCAATGGGGTGTCACTTTGCACCATTTGATAAACATTCATACAAGCAGCATATCTCTTAATGTCACTCATTCTTTATGTAAAGCTTCACACGGTGACATCTCGCTGTCCACCTAGTACTATCGACCTTAGAAGACGCGGGACGCCGAAGCACTGTCTTGATTTGTATGTTAACTTTAATAGAAACTCGACCGTAAAACAAAGGGGAGTTGCTATTTTTGCCTTTCTCAATAGAAAATGATGCATATCTTTTCTCCAATTCATCATAGACTTGAAATTGCTGTGGACATAGCTCGATTCATTCTTGACTGCTCTTTAAACTTCTTGCGCAGGATATTGGTTAGCACATGACGAGCATGAGATAGGACCATTGATTACGCAATTCTAATGAGAGGGTTTGGAATATAATCTAAAATCTGGTTTAGATCCATCAACAATAACCAGAGCATTCTAGAACATATAGGACTCAAAGGTTCAGTTGTGATCATTATCTTACCTTTAGCATGACTGAAGCCGAGTGCTCTCAAATGCTACTCATTACTAATTCCGACCGATTGAATTGAAGGACTTATCTGTATTTGTAAAAATGATCATGATTTATTGATCTGCCATTCTATCACTAACTGACATAGGGTTCACATGGCAATGTTTAATGCAATGTCCTGTATCAACCCGTGTACATGCCGTGAAATTTAGCATTTGGATTTCATTGAATGCTTGTTCATACAGAGCTTCAAAATATGCAACTCATGCCAGATTTTTCGTTGTCATCTATGCAGTGAGGCAAGATAAAAATTTAGGCTCGTGTGAAACTTTGTCTTTTGTACATACATGTACAATAGTACATGTATATATTTTCTTTTGATAATGAATTTGTTGGTGAGTATCTTTGTTTCCAAATGTATTGATAAGAAGAACTGCTTCAAGGTATGTAGTGAACGCAATTTCAACCAGACTATCTGCTATTCATTTCACATACAATTCTCTTGCTTGTATTCTAATTTGCTATTTTTCTGTGGGTGATTTTGGAACATAGTACGCTGTTGTGGTAGGGATGAAAATTTTTGCAAAATATGAACTGCATGAATATTTCTATCTTAAAATGTGCGTCACGAAGATTTTAATTTTGGTTTGCTTATCTTTCAGGGAGATCATTGCACAAAAGTTCGAGGCATCGTAAGATGTCTAAAGGACATCCAAGTTAACCAACCAGGGTCGAAAGCACTGGTTTTTAGTGTCTGGTCACGTGTGCTGGAGGTCATCCACAATGCTCTAGTGGAAAATGGAATTAAACACGTCAGCTTGTGTGACCCAAAAGATGCCAGGTCAAGCTTGAATATGTTTCGAAGTAACGACGATTTGACTGTGCTTCTTCTACCAACGAAATCAGGTTGTAATGGACTGAATTTGATAGAAGCGAACCACGTCCTCTTAGTGGAGCCAATTCTCGACCCTGGACAGGAGGCGCAGGCAATCAGTCGTGTTCATCGGATTGGTCAAACAAGGTGAGATAGCGACAGACTCATCTCTGTCATTGAAGGGGACTATTGAGTGACACGCTGTAGGTAGATGACACGGCAAGGATCGCAATTTTCCGTTTTTTCCGGCTTTTCCGATTTTTTTACAAAATCAATCTAATGCATATATTTCAAATTTATTAATTCAAACCCCGGTTTTTCCCGATTTTCCGTTTTTTTCTAGGGTGAATTCAGATCCCTTTTGATACGGCCACTACTTGACACGTAGCTGGGAAAGTCTTTCGGTATTTTAAAGCGCATGATCGGTGGAAAGGCAATAAGGATCCTAAATATCAATAACCCTTTATACTTTTTTTTAACGTCTTTGTCAACTGAATGCATTCCTCCTAGTATGAAATCAAAAAATATTGATGAAGTTAGTTTTCGCTACACTTCCTAAAAGACAAAAAGTGACAGGGTCAACATTTGAATTGTTTCTAAGTTGACCAGATTTTAGACACTTATATGTACTGTACATGTATATCGTGGAGTTTTTTGCATTTAAATATGCAAATGATGTTTAACATTCTCTATCTGCATTTGAAGAAATAATGAAATATCATTATTGTTGTGGAGGGGAAAATTAATTTCGCGCCGCTGTTCCTCTTAATGGATATTGAATGCTGTATTTTAATGAAAGTAAATATATCACTTGGAAAAAGTATATGAAATTGTTTGAGATGAAATGAAAGTGCAGTGAGTAACAACACTGAAGTAACTTATCATTTGAAAAGTAGTTGGTGAATATGTCTAAATCTAGCTGATGTACTCGTAATTAAAAATTTATTATTTTCTATGTTAATTTATTGTCATAGATTTTAGCATGAACTCAACTGAAGTCGTTTAACATTAGATATTTAACACTACCTTTTAACATCACCTTCAAGCAAATATCGCCGATTAGTAAAACTTTTATGCCAAAGATATTCATTTCCAGCATGATATTACAGTTCTTCAGTTCTTTGCATTTCTATCAGTGCATTTAAAAAGTGGTTCTTGCACGGACAATCTGTGAATTGAATGCATGGAGATTTCATTGCAGTTCCTCGCACTAGTACCAAGAACTCTATATCATGCAGGAAATATAATACCACATAGCTTGGCGTGCTCCCACCTGTACTTGAACCAGGAACGCCATTTATAATTTTCATAATATTAAATTATTATAATTATATAAATGATTATTTTTATTATTATTCGCGTCTCGTGATTCAAGTGACATAGACAGTTCGTTCAATTATGGTGGAAGCACTGAGCGCTATGCGGTAATAAACATTTCATGAAAAACAAAATATATCTGAAAATTTTTACATCATGCAAGAGGAGAGAATTGTCTTCAAGACGCTCCAACGGAAAAAATACCAACCAGAAAAGTGTAATTAACTACTTTTGAATCAGTAAACATGAAAGTACTCCATACCAGTCAAAAAAAAGGATTAACTTATAGACCGCGTCATAACGAGCAAAGGCTAACATTTAAAAATGGGGGCAAAATCAACTTGGACGGGATTGAATGTCTCAGTCCCACTTGCGTAGTTTACGAAACTTACAGCTGTAATTAATTATTTTGCGAAAGAAATCACAGTCATTCCTGTATTCAATGGCCAAAACAAGTTGATGTTTAAATATCAGCTACATACAAACGGTAACTATCAGACAGTGTCATTGATTTTGCTAACATAATATCGCAGGAATATTTCAAAAAAGAACATGTATTTGAATATTATTATATCACGCAAGAAAGAGAATTGCCATCAAGACTGTCTAACGTAATAAAATACCAACAAGAAAAGCATTATTAATCGCTTTCATCTTTCAGTAAACTTGAAAGCACTCCATACCATTCATGAAATAGGATTAACTTACTGACAGCATCATAACGAGCAAACCCTAACATTCAAAAATGGAGACAAAATCAACCTGGATGGGATTCAGTGTCTCATTCCCATTTGCGTAGTTTTCGCTCACAATCATCAACAAAGAAGGCGGTGACATCTGGACGACTCAAAATGAAAAGACAAAATAGAAAAGAATGTTGTAAGGGATAGAAAAGAAACATATCTTCATTAAAAAGATACATAAAGAATCAATTTTCTATAATAATTATTGTTTAGCAAAATCTAAAACCAGACAGTGACTTTGAATTCCAAAACAAGTTGATGTTTAAACATACCTCATCAGATGCATACAAACGCTAACTATCAGACAGTCTCACTGACTTTGCTAACATAATATCCCAGATATATTTCAAATGTTAACATATATTTGAAACTCCTTATATCAGACAAAAGAAGATAATTTTCTTCGACAATCCAACGGAACCAAAAATACCAATTAGAAAAGCGCAATTATTTACTTTTACCTATCAGTAAACATGAAGGCTCTCCATACCACTCAAAAACAGGATTAACATACAGACAGTATCATACCGAGCAAACGCTAGCATTCAAAAATTGTGGCAAAATCAACTTGGACGGGCTTGAATATCTCAGTCCCACTTGCGTAGTTCACGCAACTTACTGCTAGTTTCATGGATATCTTCGTTACATATCTCCGCAAATCTGTGGCCTGATTCATTGATATCACAGAAATTAACAATACCATAGAAAGTCCTAGAATGGAAATTGCATGAAAATTATGGCACACTCCGGGGGAACTTACACTAGTTGGGGCAAAATGCAACTTGTGCGATCTGGCTTCCATGTTTTTTGATTGACACTTACATTTATCAGGCCAATTCTTGATCTGGATTGTTGGCCCTTGTCCAAAGACCATGTTAGTCCGGCAGCCAGAACGAGTTTCTGCAGGGAACGAGGCCAAAAGTGAGACTTTCACAGCATGATGTACACCCTAAGCCTACTAAGAATCGGCACGTCTGCCGAGTTCTAGTGAGTTCCTCTTCTTGTCAGACAGGATCAAAGAAAAACACATGTAAATCCAATGGGACGCAGATTGCAGTTTTTGGCTAAAATGTATTTTTTGTATATTTTCTCTGATTAAACGAAAAGTACTAAGCCCAGAGTCATAATTTTTGGCATGGAATGTCTTCAGGTCATTTCCTATGATGTGCATATGCTTTATCATGCTTTTGATCGGTACTGTATCTGAGAATGTGGATAAAGTGGCTAAAAATGTTTGTGTCTACCGACATTGAGAGGCTCGCCAAATCTGAATGTGTCTAGCTTTATAGATAGGGGTGCATGAACATGAAAGGAAATTACCTGAAGACATTCCATGCCAAAAATTATGACTCTGTGCTTAGTACTTTTCGTTTAATCAGAGAAAATATACAAAATTTCATTTTAGCCAAAAACTGCAATCTTCGTCCGATTGGATTTACGTGGTTTTCTTTGATCCTGTCTGACAAGAAGAGGAACTCACTAGAACTCGGCAGACTCATCGATTCTTAGTAGGCATAGGATGCACATCATTCTGTGAAAGTCTCACTTTCGGCCTCGTTCCCTGCAGAAACTCGTTCTGGCTGCGGGACTATGTACTCAAAAGCAACAGTGAATTTACAAAATCCTGCGCCGACAGGGTGACAAAGAAGGAAATCTTTTTAAACGTTCTGTACGTTCATCATTTTGAAATATCGCTCCGATAATCTATCGAGAGTATAATCAGACACATATGCAACTTGTAATGTAGATTTACAGAACATGCATAACTTCAGCTTGAAATCAGAGGCCAATAAATCTTCGAGTATTCATTTTACTTTAAAGGGCTCTCCTGTTCACTAAATTTGATTAATTTTTGAAATCTCTTCATGCATTCGAATATCAGCTTCCAAAATATCACATGTGTCATTCAATGATTAATTGAAGAGTTCCAGCGACATTTCATTTATTTGAGAAATGATTGTCAGTAAAGAAACTTTCAATGTGTTTCAGAAAAGCGCCAATTTTCTTAGCCGCTTGAAGAAGGAATTATCCAATAATTAGACTTTCTATCTGTGAATTCTTGAGATGTTCTTACAAACAGCAGACCGACCACTTTCAATTATGACTTTGTGAACCAATTTTTAATTCGCATTCCAATATTGAAAAATTGGAAAATAGTTGTCAGTGACTCCTACAAATAGACACTCTATATTAATCCATGGAATAGTAGGCTGTTTCCCATGAAGCAATGCCGCCATCTCACTTGCAATTTTCTTCATGAAAATCCTGTGTGTTCACTATGATACAATGTGATCTACAAACCATAGATTTTTCCATGTGCCATCATTGTGAATGGGCAAGATATCAAACTTCCATTCTAGTGTACTATTATCCACTTCTATGGTATATAATGAACCATTATATGCCCGCCAATTTCACGTAGAATTCTCAACGTACCAGATAGCCATGAACCGTCGTCCGTCACTCCAGTTTGAGAATCCCTTAATGAATGAGTTGGTAAATGGATATTTCAAATCATTTTTAGATAGAATTCTGAATTTCAAATCTACTTACATTTGCAAGTATTCATAGACTTTCAAACTTCATGAATCATCATCTATTGAGAGAGCAAACTTTCATAGACTTCAATAAAAGTCAATCAAAGATTTCTTAATCCTCCCATTATCTGTGACCAACAACGATCAAGAATTGCAATATTCATAGACTTCTATGGATTCTTCTTCTTCTCGGCTGCTAACGCAGCCTCGCCTATGTCTGATATTACTGCTCTAAAAATATAAAAAAAAGATATAATGCTACAATAAGACCGCTTTATTTTCACCCCGATTTGCATAGAGTCTATGGGGGCCTATGGTGAAAGTGCTGCAAACTTTATAAGATCTGTTGGCAGGCGGCTCATTGCATCGACTGGCGAGAGAAGGGCGGCTACTTACCTCCAACAATCCCTGAGCGTCGCCGTTCAAATCGGCAACGCAAACAGCCTCCTAGGTTGCCTCCCAAAAGGTCATGCACTGCACATTATTTTTGACCTCTGACCTGTCTAAAAGCGATATCTTCCCTTAACTTCAAGCTTCCCTTTTTCTTAACTGTCCGGATGTCTTTTTTCTTTTGTATCTTTTATATGTTGTTCTTAAATGTTAACTCTACATTGTTGCTAATAAATTATTAAATTATGGAAATTAAAAAAAAAAAATGCTACAATGTTTTAGATCGAATCTTATCTACAAACCATAGATTTTCCATGTGCCATCATTGTACATAGGCAAGATATCAAACTTCCATTCTAGTGTACTATTATCTACTTCTATGATTGATATGATCTGTTTTGAATATAATTTCTATGGTTAATCGCGATGTCTATGCAACAATAGCAATGTTAATACTCATTGATACTCACTGAAAATGTAGAACGTCGTATAGACATCGTATTAATATTGCTATAATCAAAATCAGAAAAATGATAGAAAATCTGTAAACGAAGTCACTTTTCAAAGCTCTAAAGAATTCCAACGTGTGTGTTATTGCGTTCAAAGAATTTTGAACCATTCTTCTATGAAGGAGCTGATTTTTTTGAGATTGCCTTTGTACATAAAATTGTTGTTTGGTATTATTTTGGCTTATAACTAATAAATTTTTAGTGATTATTTATCATATCAGAATCTTATTTCTATCAACAGGGAAACAGTTGTCCATCATTTCTTGGTGAAGAATACGTTAGAACCGCAACTTCATCAGCTCACGCGGAAAGCTGCATCTTCATGTTCCTCTCTGCAAACAGCTCCTAAAGGAAGTGTCGAAAGATGCTGTGTTTCACTGAATCAGATGCTGTCTTTGATGGAGAAGCAATGATTTATTCAAGAATGAACTTGACTCGAGCTTGGCTGTTTGGAAATCCGGCCATAAGTAACGTCAGTACATCGGACTGAATTATTGGATAGTGTCATTATTCAGTTTCATGAGAACAAGGGTGGTGAAGTCGGAATCAATAACGACAGGGACTACCGCATTACACATTTAAATGGCATTTCTTAGAACCTGACCGCCACCATGAAAATCCTGTCATGTTTGTATCAGACATGTAGCAAACGTTGTGACTGATCTGCTAAAGTATGCACTGAGCATGAATTATGTATATTATTGTCTTCGACTTTCGAACCATCAAAATTATTGAAAAGTAGCTGATGTTATCGCTATTGTGTTGTCTTTTCATGTCTCTGAATCATTATTGGCACCGTTTTCAGTGTGAAAATTTCGTGAATATCATTGTTATGTTTGAAATACACTTCTACGAGAAATAGTGGAGACAGGCACTATGTGCTATGTTATAAATGACAGCATCACTGACTGATGTTAAATATCATTGACTTTGATATCTATTATCCAGTCTTCTAATGTGAATAAGTCGGTTACGCGGTTTCGAAAAACAATCTTGAAATTTTTATCTACTGTTGTTTTCTATTTTTCATCTTGCATGTCTTTTGATGTAAAAAGTTGTTTTGTCCATAAACTGTAAATAAAACAATAACTACAAGACGTTTTCTCTAGAATGGCAAAGTCAAATTATCTCCGTGCTACGGATAAATATTGGCCTGATGACAGGCCAATAAAATTAGGATTTGTGTGAAGCAATTTACGGCATATCATCAATAAATTCCAAAATACCACAGGAATAAATAATTTTGTCAATATTAAGAAAATTATGCGAACTCTGACTGAGATCCTACCAGCCTTTGCAAGTAGTAAACTTAATATGAAGAAGAGCAACTTTGCAAAAAAATGCAGCTATGTTCATTACAGTTTTCCATTCAAATATGCAATTCATTCAATTTTTGGATCGCAGGGACGTATAATTTCCGCAAAAGACCGAATCTTTTCATAGAAGAAAACATTTTCACTGTATACACTTTTGGAGAAAAGTGTACGAAGTTGTCTGAATGAAAATCCGTCATCATGTCATGACAATTTGGAGAGGTGAGATAGTTTGCTAAATTAGCAATTCGATGGGTTACAAAGCTCAGTCTTATTATAACAAGATTATTTTCTTAATCGTCATCATATCACAAACTGCCACTCAAGGATAAAAAACATCGTAACAAACTGGTCACAATGAGCTATGAAAAATATAAATGGATTCACATCATTCAGATTCAAGAAATGACATCTTGTGAATCATAAAATGATGCCGCTGAAAATTGAAAAAAACATCAAAAAAGCCAAGAAGCTCTCAAAAAAAGATCTCAACCTGAAGATCTCCTTGAAGACCTGCACGGACTTGCACTATAATGCAGTTCATGACATTTCCAAGATCATCAGCTTAATTTCCGCTTATTTAAGATGCTTGTTTGCAAACATTCAATCCTTCTGATATCCAACTTGCTCCATACTCGGTAGTATATAAACACAGGAATAATTTGCGAATGGCTTTTACAAACTGCTCAAATGATTGCTTGGACATCATAAACGGAATCTGCACAAAAATTGAGTCTCTTCATGTAAAATTTTTCACTGTATAGGCCTACACATACTTTTTTAAGTCGACACTATAGAGTAATAAGCAAAGTAATAAGTATGTAGCAATATGCCTACTCTATGGTCGACACTCATTCTTCTACATACTTAGTCTATGCTCTATGATCGAGAGAGCTGCTCTCGTTTGATGAGAAATTATTGATCCAAAAAATGAATATGCTAGAATATTTTATTAGAAGGATGTCATTATAGAGCATACTTGCTCTATGGATGTCACATATAACAACATGCAACTTTATGCTACTTTATAGTAGTCTGCAAGTTCTTTGTTTACTCGTTTTCGTAAGAATATACGAATGCAAGGAAATGAACATCGAGCAAGTACTAGAGTTCACTATCTGAGTAATTACTGTGTATTTTCTCCAAGAAAGCGCTTAAATATCACAAAAACTTGAAAGTATTCTGCGTATTCTGAATGACAAATTATATTTCATGCTTCTTGTTTGAATGTGCTTGAAATGCTCAGCATCTTATGGTAAACAATTTGAAATCTTCCCTATGTGGTCGGCGTGAGAACTTTAATGATGAAATTTGTGTATTTCCTTTGTACCTTCGTAATTGCAGGCCTTCAGACAACTGGCAGTTTGAGACATGGCTCTTTGTTTCAATGTTTCTTTTGTGATTCTAAGACCTCAGGTTGTCGTATTGTAGATATCATCTAATCTCCTATTGAAAGATGCAAAGTTTCTAGCACTAGACCTACCTCATAATCTGCTACGTTGTGGTTAGATGCTTATCGAAAATATTGATTATTTTCCATCTAATGAGTGATTCTTCGAGAGACCTTCAAAAGTTCTGATAAAGATGGGCGACGTCTCCACCCTGATTCTCTCTGAAATTGAGTGTGTCAAACGATTGAGAAAAATATACTTGGGTTACTGCTCGGTAATTCAGGTGACATTGTTCGCATTCAGATATCAACCTCTTCCAACATAGTAAAAGTGTCACAAAAATTTAACAAAACAAGATGCCGTATTTTCTCGCATATGCGCTTCAACTGTTTCATCACGAAACAAGTAAAAATGGTTATTTGAGAAAGTACTTAGGACGATAATTGCTGACAATTTCAATTGATTTTGAATCGTTTTTGTGACACACAAGACTTCTATGGCAATGATGGGCAGTGAAATTTATGCACTGTAAATTATTTTTTTATGCCAGTGGTCTCCCTTGAATTCATATGAGTCAGGTTTAATACAATTTCTTTGAATTACATGTTTCATTGAATTTTAAAATGATACTGCTGCTTCCAAATGGCAGCAGACTTGATTTTTAGCATATGGAATGAAATTCCTCCAGTGTGACTGCCATCATGAGCTAAAAGATGTAGGCCTACTCCTCAATTACAAATAAATTTCCTAATGTTTGTATTAAATGTTTTACTGTTTCGCTAAGATCAAATGTCACAGCTTCCCAGCTTTCGCCGCGAAATAATTTCAGAAAGAATTACGAGTTGGTGAATCCGATTTTATCACTCCACGCATAGTGTTTTCAATATCCAATCACTAATCTTATGAATTTGCAGCGAGTTGGACGAATGATTAATTTCAGGATTGTTTCAATGACAAAGTTTTTGCAGAATGTGGCAAAATGTGTCATCGGTTGAAGGAAAAAGATAATGTACTCCATGGTGTCCGTGGCACAATGGTTGCGTACTTGGACTAGCGATCTCATGGTCCAGAGATCGAACCCGGAAAGTGTCATTGGAAGTCGGCAGGAAGGGCATCCGGACTTCAAAGCACCACAACGCTCCAAACAAAGTCTGACTTAAGTCAGCACCGTCCAAGACCCCAGTAGGGGTAAAAAGTGACGTAAAATCCGTAAAAAAATGTGATTTATCCGTTGAAAACTTATTGTTTACGGGCTCAACATCATGTCTGGTAAAAAACGTGCATCCCCCCGAAAAGCACTCCCGAAATATGTCGTGGATTTCAAAATTTGTTAAAATACAGGCATTTATGCTGTATTAGAACAGTTACTCAATATTGTTTGACTTTATAGAATTAACTGATGGCCTACACAATTTTGATTTTTTATTTGAAGGACAAAGGAGCTGATGTACTAAGCTGTACAGAACAGAATGTCCGTGGTTCTGGAATAGTATTATTTGTAACAAAACGTCTGGATAGTCAGGAAAATGCCCAAGTACTCTCATGGTGGTAGTTTGACATAATAGAAAATGTCATACGAATGACATAATTGGATATCTTCATACATAATAGCAAAATAGGGTGTTCAAACGCTCCCTAACAGCGTCAAGAAGGTATTGAAAATGAATGCTTTTGAAGTCACAGTTTTCCTCACAGATGTCAGATTATGCTTTTGTTAAAAAAAATAGATCACATTTCTTCTGATAATACATTATTAGAACATTCAAAACTTTGTGCATTTAAACTTCAAACTTAAATTGTGCCTACATTTCTGCTATCTAAAGGACAGTGTCAAGCTAGCTGGAAGGAAAGCGTTATGTCTTAATTGTTGTGAAAGATATCTAAAGTTCTGTGAAGAAGTTTTCATCATTTTTTCCTTCGCTTGCTCTCTCTAAAATTGTCCATTAAAATGCCTTGCATTATCGACAGAAGTTTGACATAATGAACTCCAAAACTCGAAAGAAATCGGCGGAACATTTGGAAGGATTTTAAAGAAATCCGCGCATGTGATAAATTCTGCACGATGAAGCATAGGCCTAAGATGAAACACACATTGCTATTTAACCAGCGCATTGAAGTTGTCTTAATGCCACGACAAGATTGTCAGGCAGTAATTAACCGAGCTTCTAGGAAACTTAAGTGGCACCCGCACCTACACGAAAATAGAAGGGCGTGATTCATGCCATGTTTTGATTTGCAATTTACATGCGCATAAATAATACTATTCCAAATTCTTCACTTATCTTAGCATGCTGTTCGTTTGTGCCATGAGCATAAACGAAAAGACCCAAAAAAGCAAAATTTTGACCCCCAGACTCCGTATCTTGAAGTTAAATAAAGTGACCCAACAACGCCTGTGCTACCACCAAAGCCATTTTAACCCGGGTGCATCAGAGAGAATCCAATTAGCAGTCCAGTCGGATGATAATGATGAATTGTGGTCAATTTTGAAATTGAGGTTGCTTGGAGTTTGTGAGCATTCATGTGGGTGCATCAAAGATGGATCTGTCAGATGAAGAGTAGCAGTTGAAAATGCCGTAAAGAAGACAACGAGTGGAAGAAGTGCGCAAAATGTGGAATGAGTGGAAGAAGTGCGCAAAGTGTGAAATATGTGTCAGAAGGGTGGAAGTAGATAGATCTACTAATGTTAAGTGGGACGCCAAGTCTGAAATGTATTTCGCTAAAATAAATGCCCAACCGGAAATGCTTGACAAGGAGCTTCAACTACACGCGAAAGAAGAATCAAATATTCAGGCTTGCTCGCAAGCATGATATAGTTGGCCTGTCACAAGGGAAGAAAATCAAACTCGTGAACGAAAAGTATCAAAATGGATGGCGGCATCGCTTATTCTGATGCTGACAAACTAGTTGCATGGAAGAGCCACTATGAGCCACTAAGATCGAGAGCTGTAGCTTACATGAAAGATAGAAAATCAGCTGGCACATCGGATGTTGTTCATCGGCAAAAGCTGCAAAGGTAAAGGTGATGTTTGCTCTAGAACAGGGGTGCGCAACCTGCGGCCGTAGCAGAGGCAAAGTGCGGCCGTGACAATGAGAGGTAAATGAAAAGAATATTGTACATGTATATTGCAAATGCTTCCGGAGTTCAAGGCAATCGAAAAACAATCGGAACTCTAGTAGCATGCTAGTCACCTTGTAACTGTCGAGCACCTTTATGCCCATACTGCTTGGAAAAATGCGCGCCCGCAGACGCGATGAAGGCGTTCAAGCAGTTCGATAACTCATGAATAGAATATTTAAGGGAAGTTACATTCATGTGCATACATCAGCTAAAAGAAACAAAAGGGACAATTGTAGTTTACTCGAATTGTTTGCGCACGTAAGCTTCAAGTCCATGGCCTGAATAAGGATGCCAGCTAGATCACCGGCCCTGTGATGAATGAATGAATTTTGTATGGCTCATGATTCCTTTATGAATTATTACAACAGCTTAGCAAAGTGTTTTCTCCTTCGGTTGCCCTTACAAAAACATGCTTTCAACTTTTCAAGTGCTGATAACACTTTAAGCTGAAAAAATGACCGTCGGTCGTGTATGGGTTAACTTGCTAACTCATTCTTTTCGAAGTAGGCCTTTATGCGATTTTCAGTGCGTCATTCATCAGGGAAAGCTAATTTGAGTGCTTGAATGTAAAAAGGATTGGCTACTATTGACCTAGTTGTTCGCACACATAGTGCAGCCGTGATTCTTTAGACCTTCGAAATGGCGGCCGAAAAATGTAAAAGGTTGCGCACCCCTGCTCTAGAAAGAGGTCGCTGCAGAGGGCTCGAGTCGCACGACCCAGTGCCTTCAATTTTGGAAAGTGTTTGAGCCATTAATCAGGCAGCCGATGTCAATCGACTCAAGACAATCAAGGCAGTTGGGCTCTATGTCGGAATGTGCAACAATTGATGCAATTTTCATCTTGCGGCAGCTCCAGGAAAATTTACTGAAAATCAAAAGACCTGCATACCGAGCGTTTACCAGGAGCAAGTTAAAAAGAGGTTCTGACTCGAAGTTTCAAGTTTATTGGTCAAAAGTAAAAATTAAAAGTTTACCGAGCGTTTTGGTGGACAATGAGAGTAGTTGGTGTTGAAGAATGGATCATTCGACAGTTTCATGATCGAATGGATCAGGCCTGAGTTCGTGGTGGTCTCAGCGCTGAATTCGAAGTTACGGCTGATGTACATCATGGATCAGTTTTGATCCCGTATTTTCGAATAGGCAATATGCATGACCTGTTGTATGCAGATGATTTGTTTATTTCGGCAGAATCCTCTGAGTTCTAGAGGAAAGATCAATGCCTGAAAAGGTGGTCTTCGGATTGATCTGAACAAGACCAAGGTTGTGCACTGCGCATGCCAGAATGATCGTACACCAGAATGACACAGGCAGATTTCCATTTGGTGTATGCAGACGCGGCGTGAGGAGAAACTCGATCTTTTGTGTCAGCTGCAAGAGATGTATTCATCACAAGTGTTTCGGGATTCCGGGTGCATTGAAAGATGATCCCAGCTTCAGATGTCGGAAATGTCGCACTGAAGCCACTCCTCCACTGGTGACAACTACACACACGTCCCGATTTGCCAGGCTCAGAATGAAGCATGTTATTTCGGGCACATGCCTGGTCAATCGGATGGCTGCAGTGATGTTGTTACACGAAGAGTCATGAGTGGAAGAATTTTCGAGAGCTTCCGTTCTTGCGAACAGCAGCAGTATGTTCTGAACTCGAGGTCATGTTTTCACCATGTGTGTGCGTATTGTGATGTTTTATGCCAGTTAGACGCGACCAAATATGGAGAGCCATAATTGTTTGAGCCTCAGTGACAATTTCTGCAGTTCAGAATCAACGAATGTCAAAAGCTATGTATTCTCTTACCCTTATATAATAACTTTTGATACGGTTTGATTAGATATTTATCTCCAAGAATACTGCCCCTTCTTGATGTTCCCATTGCCCATATTTTCAATTTGTCGATACTGTATTGCCGTTTTCCCAAGCTGTGGGAGTTTATTCACGTTACTCATATTCCGGAAGCATCACGACTTTCAGTTAATGACCAAATTCTCTCCTTCCCATGCCACCTAAATTCTTGAGCTCGTTGTTTTCAATTCAAGTCTACGATCATTCCTTATTCTGCGTTCACTGTCAAAATGTCTTGTTTATCTATTTTGTCATGTGGCAGTAGATCTCCATGAAGTTCACCAGTCGTCTTTCATTATGGCGTACATTGATGACACTACTTTTGCGATTCCAGTTGAAATATTGGACGATTTCTAAGCATAATAACATGCTTTCGTGGTCTGCCGATAAAGGACTGAGACTCAACATCCGAAAGAGCAAGACTATGGTTATATCAAAATCATTTGTTTTAGCGCCTTTTGCGATTCTAGATTTAGTGGTTGCTAGGGAGGTTCCAATCCTTGGTTTGACAACCAACGAACGCTTAAAGTGGAATGCGCATATAGAGTTCTGTGAAATCTGCTTCAAGGAAAATGTTAACTATGCGAGTATTGCGATCAATTTTGTCCGATAATGACCTCAAAACCGTCTACGCTGGTCTCATTAAGACTGTGTTAGAGTATGGTTCTCAAGTATTCGTCGAGCTTCCGACTTGCCTTGAAGAAAAACTGAATCGCTCGCTTAAACGTGCACATACGTTGATTTCCCCGGTTAAATCTTTAAAGTAAATGTCCATGTGGTAAATTCGAGTCTACGAAGCCTGCACATTGAAACTTCAGTCTTTCTATTCAAAAGAGCCATGGATGATAGCGACCACATGGTATGACATCCCACAGCGATCAAATCGAACAGGAAGACTGATTCAACCCAGTTCTATCAATAAACGGATTTTTCAACGCTCATTCCTTTCGTTAGTGCACACATCAATGGCTGCTTCATACAGTTACTTGCAAAAGTTTAGAGCCACCCACCCGAAAAGCGTATATTTCATCCCACTTAATGATGACAACAATTAGAGCTATTATTTGTACATATAATAGCTCTAATTGTTGTCATCATTAAGTGGGATGAAATATACGCTTTTCGGGTGGGTGGCTCTAAACTTTTGCAAGTAACTGTATGAAGCAGCCATTGATGTGTGCACTAACGAAAGGAATGAGCGTTGAAAAATCCGTTTATTGATAGAACTGGGTTGAATCAGTCTTCCTGTTCGATTTGATCGCTGTGGGATGTCATACCATGTGGTCGCTATCATCCATGGCTCTTTTGAATAGAAAGACTGAAGTTTCAATGTGCAGGCTTCGTAGACTCGAATTTACCACATGGACATTTACTTTAAAGATTTAACCGGGGAAATCAACGTATGTGCACGTTTAAGCGAGCGATTCAGTTTTTCTTCAAGGCAAGTCGGAAGCTCGACGAATACTTGAGAACCATACTCTAACACAGTCTTAATGAGACCAGCGTAGACGGTTTTGAGGTCATTATCGGACAAAATATATATTTTCATCTGAATACATATAAAACTGAAAAAAAACACATTTGACTGCTAATATTTAGTAAAGTAGCCCCTAGCAGCAATGATCGCTGCCATGCGCTTCGGCATGGAGGCTATCAGTTCTTGGCAGTATTCTTCGGTGATTTCGGAACACCACACTTCCTTGATGCACTGGATGAGATTTGCAGTCGTCGGATGCTTCGCTGTGACTTTGTCTTTGAGTATCTTCCATACATTCTCGATCGGATTGCAGTCGGGAGAATTTCCAGGCCATTCGAGAACGTCTATTCCCTTTGATCGTAGCCAACTTGTGACCATCTTCGACCGGTGACATGGTGCTCCGTCCTGCATGAATATATTCGTGTTGTGTATGTCCATGTGCATCTCCAACTTGCTTTTTAAGACTAGGGTACCGCTGTCCAGTCATTGTCGTATTTTTTGGGAGAAAAGATATGCATGCCCGTCCTTTTGATGAAATGACTCCCCATACCATTTGGCTTGGACAATGCTTCACTGTTGGGACAACGTAGCGGCTGTTGAAGCGTTGTCCTGGTGGGCGTAGAGCTTGCATCGAGCGAGTCACGAACTGTTGTGCGATAGTCTCATCACTCCACATTACCTTCTTCCAGTCGGACTCGGTCCAGTGTTGATGACGTTTTGCGAAATCGTACCTCTTCTTCGCCATTGCTGGAGTAAGTCTGGGCTTCTTAGCCGGTCGGTAGCTCGACTCAAGCCTAGCTCTTTCGATAGACAGCGTGACAAAGTGCTCGTACTCACGTTGATTCCATTTTCTTTCACCATTTCAGATAGCTTAGGCAGGCTCATGGTCGGAAATTTTTGCGCATATCGCTTTATGATGCGAATGTCATGGGTAGTTATATTCCGTGGTCGTCCAGATCTTCTCGCATCATTGAAAGTGGAAAAATGCTTCTAAATTGCTAATTGTACGCCATGGCGACTGATAGACATTTTCCTTGCTATTTCTCTTTGGCTCATTCTAATTTTCGACAATGCAACGATTTGAGCGCGAGTGGTTGGCAAGAGAGACTTCTTCCTACCCATGACTAACGCCGACTACTATGAAAATGATGAGACTTAGCTCCATCAACTTTGATCGTTTGAAATTCAAATTCAAATGCTGAACGCACTTGCTCAGTGCATGTCATAGATATCTAATTATTGCCATGAGATAGGCAAAGAGTCCCTCCATCGGCGTCGGTGCGATTACTGACTCACATCGTCGCTTACAAGCAAAATTGCTGTTTTCGAGTGAGTGGATCTAAACATTTGCAAGTGACTGTAGACTAGATTTCTATTCTACTGATGCTACCAAGCAACCATAACTTGAAACTTTAACTTTCTTACTTATATGATCTGCAAGCTGATGAAGCATTGTGATTTTCAGTTGTCTGACAAATGAAAGTTTTCCTTCACTTTTCCTAAATCAGTGGAATGAAACTTATGTATTTCACGATTCCATAGCGGTGCATTATCTGGTTTTGAAGATATGTGCATATTATCCAAGTTTTGAGGATGAATGAAATCCACCAACAGATTAAACGCTGAGAATTCTCTGGAGATTAATGAAATATCTCCAACGGAGAGTGGAATAAATAATTTATATAATTAAGATCAAATATAGATGTTTAAAACCCAGCACCCTCACACCGACCAAGTGACCCAAACTGATCAAGATAGGACCAATGAAAACTTCTGTAGTAGTAGTAGTAGTAGTAGTAGTGGTGGAAGGCCGGTTTCGCTGTATGAAATAAGCTTTCTCAATTCCACGTGACAGTATGACAGAAATGGATATATATGTATATATATATACATATATTGAGGCCTGCGTGAAGCGCCTCAATCTCGGATGCGGTATTAAGTGATTGCAGAATGCAGTCCGCCCTCCACGTGCATGCGTTAAAGCAGTGCCTTCCTGGCTAATTCACGCTCTCAACAGATGGTCCGGTGACCTTGTGGTTAGAGGGTATGCTTGCACGTCCTCTAGCTCCAACGTCGCTGGTTCAAACCTACCCACGACTGATGAGGCCCAAAAGGCCGAAACATGTCTCGTGGTGGCTACATCTGTTGAGATTTGATACTTTGGATTCAAAACTGATTCATCGCCACCTTCAAATGAACTTTTGAATCCTTTTGAACAAGACATGTATGCAATGATACAAAAAATCGAATTCCGAAAATATTCAAATAGCTTCCAAAAACGCAAAAACAAAAAAACGCCATCCAAAATTCTCAGAATATGTTTGTCTTTGCGGACAAAACCGCAAATTTATATGAAATTTCAAAAGAAAAATATCGCAAAGTTCTAACAGAAAACATAACTAAATCTTACAAAAAAGCAAATCAGTCAACTGAATCAGATATCAACAATGAAGCGAAATGTATTGGAAATTCTTACAATCTTTCAAATAGAATCGAATGCTACGCACTTCGACAAGCCTTCATAATCTTGAAAGATCACAAAGAAAATTTTTCAAACAATGTGAACTGTCGATTAATAAACCCTGCAAAAAATAAAATTGGAATAATTAGCAAGCAACTATTAGATGAACACAACAGCATAATACGTGATACAACAAATTTTCTACAGTGGAAAAATTCTATGGATGTGATACATTGGTTCAAAAATATTCCAGATAAGACTTCTTCAACATTTCTGAAATTCGATATAGTGTACTTCTATCCATCAATTACACAAGAACTCTTGACGAAAAGCATAAATTTTGCAAAAACAATGACGAACATCCCTGAAGAAGATATGAATGTAATAATGCATGCAAGAAAGTCCTTGTTGTTTGACCAAAACACTACATGGGTAAAAAAGCCAATGATAATCTTTTTGATGTTACCATGGGAAGTTACGATGGTGCTAAGGTATGTGAACTGGTCGGCCTCTTTATTCTGCATGAACTCACAAACCGATTTGGACGAGAAAACATTGGATTGTACAGAGACGATGGATTGTGTATTATCCCAAACAGCACTGGCCCTCAGAGTGATCGCTGCAGAAAAGATTTAATCAGAATTTTTCAAAGCTTTAAATTGAAAGTCACAGTTGAATGCAACATGAAAGCAACTGATTTCCTAGATGTATACTTCAATTTGGAAAATAATACCTACCGACCATACATCAAGCCAAACAGCATTCCTCTGTATGTTCACAATCAATCAAACCATCCTCCTATGATACTTAAACAAATCCCAAGAATGATAGAAGATCGAGTGTCAAGGTTATCTTGCAACGAAGATGTATTCAATAGAGCAAAACCAATATACGAAACAGCATTGAAAGAAAGTAAACATCGACATGATTTATCTTACAAGCCAGCAAATGCACAAAAACCAAAACGTCACAGAAATATAATATGGTTCAACCCCCCTTTCAGTGCTAATGTGAAAACCAATGTTGGTAAACAGTTTTAATTACTTACGAAAAAGCATTTCCCTCCTCACCACAAATATCACAGCCTATTCAATAGAAATAACATGAAACTGAGCTGCAGTTGTGTAACCAACATGGAAAATATCACCAAAAGTCATAACACGAAAATTCTTAACAAAACAACAAAAACAAGCGAAAATCAAGATACTGAAAAATCAACATGCAACTGCAGAAATAAAAACGAATGTCCACTTTCAGGTAGTTGCTTGTCAAAATGTTTGGTTTATAAAGCGACAGTTTCATCTGGTTCAAGTGACTCAAAGGTATATTATGGTATGTGTGAAGGTGAATTCAAAGCAAGGTATAACAACCACAAAAAGTCATTCAACAACTTCCGGTATAAGAACGAAACCTCATTGTCAACGTACATCTGGTCCCTCAAAAATCAAAGATCACCATACAGCATTAAATGGAGTATCGTACAACAGACCAAACCGTATTTTTGTGGCAGTCATTTCTGCAATCTGTGCTTAACAGAAAAATTCTACATCATAACATCAAAGTCAGACATTCTTGTAAATAAAAAAAGTGAAATGATATCTAAGTGTAGACACCGCAGAAAATATCTGTTGTCTAGTTTCAGACCCTCAACATCATAGTTCGCTGTTTTCTAATCAAGTAACCATGATCTAGCTACCTAAGTATCTGTCCATTCATTTATTGACATCTGATGATCGATGACCATTTTGTTATCGTGAAACTTGAAGTAATGGCAATAAATCTTTGATCTAACTTGCATTCTAAATTCTTTTGATCGCCATTGGTCAGTTAAATTTACAAAAGAAAAATAAGACTAGACCAATTAATAAAATTTTTATTAGACGATATTTCGTGTGGCACTTGATCATGTCTAAAATTCGTCTGAACAAGTTCTCTGAAAATAATATTTAAATACATAGATCTAAGAATTAACACTATGGCAGGATGAGATACCTATACGATTAGCGGAAAAAATTACTATGAAAAAATGTATAGTTAATATGGTCTAGATGGATGAAGGGCCTATATACCTATATACCTGAAGCGAATGCCATTAACCATCATATTTCTTTCACTCTTGAACTGCCTACCAATTCTAATCTTCAATTTCTGGATACATGTGTAAATGTTGAAGACAATGTTATTAAAACATCTTTCTATTCAAAGCAATTGCATAGTGGTCATTTACTTCCTTGGGACAGCCATGTTCCACTCATAAGATCAAACTATTGAAGACAGAATGCATGAGAATACACAGAAACTGTTCTTCCAGCAAAGCAATAAGTGAAGGCTTTACATTGATGAAGATTCGCTTCGCCAACAACGGTTATCCTTATCATTTCATCAACAAGTATCTACGCTATAATAACCCTACTAATGCTTTGAACAACAACATTACCAACAATAGTGTGCAAAACAAACCAACAATATATATTCGAATGCCTT
This sequence comes from Prostheceraeus crozeri, assembly GCA_907163375.1. NCBI lineage: Eukaryota > Metazoa > Platyhelminthes > Polycladida > Euryleptidae > Prostheceraeus > Prostheceraeus crozeri. The sequence continues at coordinate 387,007 of CAJQUW010008619.1, forward strand.
TCACAATGAAATCCAGGCACGAAAAATCAAAATCGAATTACAGAAAATTGAAAAAGTCAGAGTCATACCAACCTTCATTGGCTCACCTACGCTATCAGTTCTTTTGAGAAAAAAGTGACTGTTCCTTGCAGTAATATTTGCTTATGTGGAATCAGGGGTATGTGCAACCACAAGAACTTGGTATATAAGATCACTTGCACTCATTGTAATATGTTCTTCATTGGTGAAAGTCGTCAAGTCGATGCACATTACGCAAGCGAGTTTTAGAACATCTCAACCAAAAAGAAAGCATGATTTACCAACATTTTAAGTCAAAGCATAAAATAAAACCAACAAGTGAAGATATTGAATGTGATATAATGCAAGAAAGGTTTAAGAACGTTTGTGAAAGAAAGGCAGCTGAAAAGTTTTTTATTGAATCTCGCAAACCTGATATTAACATTGTACATAATTGACTTTTTATATAGGCCCTTCATCCATCTAGACCATATAACCTATACATTTTTTCATAGTAATCTTTTCCGCTAATCGTATAGGTATCTCATCCTGCCATGGTGTTAATTCTTAGATCTATGTATTTAAATATTATTTTCAGAGAACTTGTTCAGACGAATTTTAGACGTGATCAAGTGCCACACGAAATATCAGACTTAGCTATGCGCATCAGACGTATTGTTTCTGAAATGAATAACCGGAAAATCCGATATTCTGAGTTGAGAAGTCGCTTAGTAAAGTTAAAATACCCTTGGAGTTTGGTGAACGACGCCATTAACAGAGCTGAAAATGAAAGTCCTGCAATTCAAGAGATCAAGTCATCTGAAAATTTTATCTCCTTCATTCTCAAGTACAACAGGAACAATCCGAATGTATATGGGGAAGTTATCCAACCAATTACAAATACCTTACCTTTGCTGAGTTCTTTCCATAATTGCAAATTCCGTGCTACTTACCGACAACCCAAATCTCTGTTATCCATTCTATCCAAAAATAACCGCAGGTCTATTACGGGCATACAACGTTGTAATGAGAAGCGCTGTAAATGTTGCGATATACTCATTACGGGTAGAACCATTAAGTTTCCTGATTCTCCTACGATGAAATCTTTTATAGTGAATAGAAATCTTACATGTCTCTCCTCTAACATCATTTATAAGTTAGAGTGCGTTGGCTGCCGCAAATACTACATCGGACAATCGGGTGACTTACTTAGAACTCGTATTACTGTCCATAGACAGCATATAAATAATCAACATTATGCTATATTAAATGTGAGCAAACACATTGCTATGTGCGGCCATGGATTTCTCGCGGCTCCTTTCTACCAGCTTCCTCCTACCGCCACTCGGCTGGATAGGATTTCGAAGGAAGCTATGTTCATTTCTCTGTTAAAACCATCATTAAATGATGTTTGATTTTTAAGTAATTTCGTTGTATATCTACATTATTTGTATTCAGTTTGCCTTGAAAAGCCAAGATACTTGGCAGAAATCGATCGGCAGAATATACTATATTTATTTGAGATCTAGTGGTCATTCTATCTTTTTTATACTGTATATATATATAGTAAACTAAAAATCAACCAGATTTACGTTTACGCCTATGCCGATATATTTCGCAGCGTGGCTGCTTGTCAAGGCATCTATGCATACAACTGATAGAAAAGCAATTTACATTCAATGATAAATGCATCAGTAGATGAAAGGGAATTCAAAATCAACTATGCATTATGGGTAGGGAAAAATTTACGAATAAGCATAGATTCTTTTCGCTCCCTTTCTAATTTAGAAGCACTAGGTGGTAACTGATGAAAAGAAATTGCAGAAAAGCCCTTGCCGCACGTAGCTATGTGTTTACTAAGTTTCAAGATTGAGTATTTCGGGTCAGATATCTGCTGGCGATGAAGTGTCATACGCTTTCTAAATGTGTCGCCAGTCTCTCCTATATAGTATTGATTACATTTGCGACATTCGAGATTATGCACAATAGAGGACCAGCATGAAATGTTTTTATGTATGTTGAAGTGCTTATATATATTTTTTTTTTTACAAGGTAGACCTCTTATTTCTGCTACTGACACTCCGGGTACTTCTTTGTCAAAATATCTTGCTGATAGACTTCTGCCATTCTTATCACTCATTTCCACACATTTGCAAGACACTTCCTCGTTTATTTCTTCTATTACTGAATTATCTGTTGATTCTAGTCAAATGCTCTTCGGTTCTCTTGATGGTGTTGGTTCCATTTCATTGACAGGATCCAAAATTGTGTTCTCTGTAGTTTGTAAGCACTTTAATCAACACAAATCTATAACAAAATTACATTCACTTCCTACAAACGATTTTCAACAATTACTTGAGTTAGCTATTACTTCTGATCTCATTTTCTTTAATAATTGCTACTATAGACAAGTTTCCGGCTTAGCTATGGGCAACAACAGGGATAGCAATTTTCCGGTTTTTTTGCGAAATTAATCTAATGTGAATAGTTCAAATTTATACATTCAACCCCTGTTTTTTCCCGATTTTCCGGTTTTTTTCTCGGGTGAATTGCAATCACTGGGCAACAACCTTTCCCCGCTTCTTGCTATAATTTCTATATGTTTGATATTGAATCTCTCATATTTGAAAAATTTCCTGGAAAGTTTAAAGTTTGGAAGAGATACATTGATGATGTATTTGTAGTTTCCGTCTCTCCATTAAATGAACTTCTTTTAAGTGTTAATACCATAAATGACAATATTACTTTTACATTTGAAGAGCCTCATAATTTCGCAAATCTCTTCTTAGATACAACTGTCACATTAGAACAATCTAACTTAAGTACGAAATTATTTTCAAAACCCTTGCATAGTGGTCTTATGCTACCATGGGACAGCCATGTGCCCTTGTCTAGAAAAGTCAGCCTTCTAAAATCTGAGAATCCTAGAGCTCACCGAACTGTTCGTCTCACAATTATCTTTTGGGTGCTATAACTTTCATCAAAAACAGATTTCGAAATAACGGGTATCCTGATTCGATCATCGATAAGTATGTCAACACTGAGAAACCTAAGGTGAAAAAACAACGAAATGATAGAAATAAAATCTTCCTTAGAATTCCATTCATAAACGAAATTCAAGCCAGAAAAGTTCGAGATGAATTGAGAAAAATAACTGTAGCCAAAATCATACCATCTTTTGTAACACCCAAACCGTTGACGAGACAATTAAGAATGACATATAATTTCCCGTGTCATAACAACTGCTATTGTAACAACGAGGGTATCTGCTTTATGAAAAATACGGTTTATCAAATAAAATGCAACATTTGTAATGAATCACATATTGGCGAATCTCAATGTACTATAAGAAGAAGAATACATCAACATCTTACTATGAAAGAAAGCAATGTGTATAAACATTTCAAAAGTAAGCACGCCTCCATCAGTTTAACATATGATAAGCTCCAACACAATTTTTCCAACAGCTATGAGCGAAAGACAGCAGAGAAATATTGCATCAAAGTGAATTCACCAGCTATGAATGCAATGCTCAACCAAAATCTATAGATGTATAATTTTTTTTCAAATTTTGTATGCAAAAGTGTTGATAGAATTCTTTTTACCATCAGACTTGTAAAAGAGACAGTCGAAATATTGTCACAATAAGATCTTATTTATTTGCCTCGTCTTTCTTTATATATATATATATATGTATACGAATGATATACATTTAATTCGTTCACCTGATGAAGTCTTAGACGAAAATTCGTGAATAAACAATTTTATCTTGAGACTACGTTGAATTGTTTTAATTTATCTTTATAGATATACGTGTATATATATATATATATATATATATATATATATATATATATATATATATATATACAGGGTGTCCGTAAATTCGCTTGACTTTTAAATTGAATATCAACATGAGAAAGCAATAAACTTTTTCATCACAAACCATGTTATGTTATGCAACATAGAGGGGAATTTACGAATTTAACAATAAGAAGCCAATATTTGATGATTAAAATGTTCAAATCAAATGCTCGAAATGATTGCCGTCGCAAGCAATCAGTGCAGTCAATCGCCAAATAATATCGAAAACACCCTTGGAAAATTCTTCACGTGTGACTTCATTGCAGATGTCAGTGATCTTCTCACTCGACTGGTCCAGGTTTTGTGGCTTACCATGATTGTATATCTTCGCTTTCATCCATCCCCAGAACCAAAAGTCGAGAGGATTCAGATCAGGTGAACGTAGAGGACACTCTCGGTCACATCCTCGACTTATCAAGCGATTTGAGATGCATGTTGATCGCTTGACATCTGACTAGATGTGGCAATTGTGCGCATTAACGATCCCATCGAGTGAAAAACACGCCTCGTCAGACCAGACGATATCATCGATTACATTCTGATTGTGGAGAAGCCATCTCGCAAACTCACAGCGCTTTGTCTAGTCGGCCGACTCAAGTGCTTGCACGACTTGTAATTTGTACGGGTAGAGTCCTAGTTCATGCCGAAGGATTTTACCGAAGGACCAACCTCTTCAGCCACTTTGCGAACTGACGTGACTCCTAGCATTGATTTTGAACTGGTCTCCTAGACGACGCGATTCACAGTTGCAATTGTCAAGTCATCCACTGCAGGACAACCACTGCGAGGTTTATCATGAACGCTGCCAGTTTCTTCAAACTTTTTGATGATATTTGTAATCGATGCTGCTGTAAAAGGATCTTTTTGAATGCGTCTTTGAGTCTTAAACTTTCGAAGAGCAGCTGTATCACTTCTGTTGCATACATAGAGGCACTGAACTATCTCTATCCGAGTCTGAGGATCCATTGTGAATACGATAGGCAGCGATTGTACCACTTCACAGTGGGATTTCGAACATAGCATGAGGAAACTATGATGCAGACTTAACCTATTGGTTGACACACACGTCTTTGTCATTGGTTAGCGAAAACCATCACGTCATGGATATGGGATATTTCAATTCTATGCCATGAAGGCTGATTAATTTGACGTTCTCAATTGAAGATGATACGATATGAATCAATCAATGACTAGGCATGTCGTCATGGCTGGTGATGAAAGTTTCATAGAATTGAATAAGGAAAAATTTTGAGCTATGTCTCCTGGGTAAGGTTAATTGAAATAATTGACAATACGGCTAATTGACTTAAACATTTACTGAAACTGAAATGAATTCACCAAAACTATAATTGTGCATGTAATATTCATCACAAAATTGACTGCATGCAGAATATAAAATTTAAGCAGCTAAATAATCGAATATTCATTTCTTATGGTTAGATTCGCAAATTCCCCTTTATGTTGCGTAATATATCATGGTTTGTTACGCAAAAGTTTATTGTTTTCTCATGTAGATGTTCAATTTAAAAGTCAAGCGAATTTACGGACACCTGTATATATATATATACTATATTTACTATATTTTTCTCGATTTTTGGTGCTTTTCATTTCTATTTATATATATATATATATATATATATATATATATATATATATATATATATATATATATATATATATATATATATATATATATATATATATATATATATATATATATATATATTGGCTCTTATATAAACTGACTTCTTTTCACTGCTGATGATGGAATCCATGAGATTCTGAAACATGTTCGGTTGTTTCAAAACACGAAGTTGTTTTCATTTGAATATATATATATATATATATATATATATATATATGTGCGTGTGTGTGTATATATAAAAGATTCAATTCTCGAATCAGCTGCTGATACGTGATAAATTCGAATCGGTCCGTTTCGGCTGGCCAAAAATTGTTTCAATTATTTTATTTTGGTTTGTAACCTCTTTCCATTGGTGACTACTTAAACGTGACATATGTAGTTAACTTGTGATGTTGAAATTCTCACTGAAAGCAGTTGACGCCGATTGCTAAACAGAAGTTGGTCGAAGCAGCCATAATACGTGGAATGTGTTGGTCAGATCAATAGCTGCAGACTCGGCCGATTTTTGACCAAATCCTAGTCCGGGTCCGGATAAGTATTGATGACTTAAAGTAGCTACTGAGAACTGTAAACGGCCCCACTTTCGGCACGTATTAACTTGCATCATGCAAAGGCGGCAAGACGGACTTCTTGTGGAGGTTGTAAGACAGAACACATAGGCCACTCCACGTGTTTTCCACTGAAATTATCATTGCAGCTAACTTAGTTTGCCGTGAGGACTAATTCCCCGCTTCAAAATATAATGCTGGCTTTCGATTGCTGATACCTGGCTATTATAGTAGTTTGGCTTGACGTTGAATGCTGCGTTTGTCATGGCGGATGAAGCCACTGATTGTATTGCGCGGATTCTTCAATTGCGGACCAAGGTCAAACTGCCGCTCGTCGATAGCTCAGTTGGTTGAGCGTTGGCCTAGAACGGCAGATGTCGGTGGTTCAGATCCACCAAGACGAGCAGTTATTTTCCGTCTGTGAAATTGCATAATCAATAAATAATACTGCATCTTTTAAAAAATTTGGAACTGTAACTAAAAGCAGGTGACGTGAGGAGGCAAAGAACAAAGCCAAACCGTACATTTAGTCAGTATGGAAAGATTGCTTTATGCATCAATGTGCCATCTGATCTTTTGAGTGCTCAAACTTTTTAATGAGGCTCCACAAAAGTTGAAGGACACTTAATGAATCGGGATTTCCTTCATACGAAGTCTTCTTACATTTAGCTCCTGTAGCTTTTGTGGTCTCCGTGGCACAGTGGTTAAGTGCTTGGCCTAGCGATCTTTTGGTCCAGAGGTCGAGCCCCGAAGGTGTCATTGGAAGTCGGCAGGAAGGGCATCCGGACTAAAAGTACTACAACGCTCCATAAGTCTGACTATGTCAGCGCCGTCCAAGCCGCAAGTATGGGGAGTAGTGACATAAAAGCTTCATTTTTTTCAAAAGCTTTGAACTAGACACCCGATCATCTGAATCCAGATGCTTCATAGTAAGGCGAGCATGAGCATTTTTCTGCTATGCACCAAAACTCAGCAGGAAAAATCTGCTTGCCGTAGGCCTGCCACAACTCGATCATAGCTAAATGAAATTCGTCAATTTCTAGGTATGGACTAATTTTATTTCAGTTGCTAAAAATATTTAAGCAAAATGAGGCGAATTGTCGGCTTGTAGTCTTTTCAATATTTTTTTCCACACATCCATTGGTTTTCCCTTCTTTACTGCCACGAACACCATCATCGCGTCGATTACGTTAGTTATTTGTTCTCTGAAATCTGTTGTAATTGCTATTATCATGTTAGTTTGGAACCCACTGCATCACCAGATGTCATCCCATTATTTACAATGTAAAAATTAGATTGGCTTTGCCGGATCCGGATTTGGTGGGATTTAGCCACCGCAGTTCTGCTTCAGATGACTGGTTGCAAGCTCAGGCTCTGAAATAAAGAGTGTCCGTAAAGTCACACAAATAAAATCAATAATTTAGTATTTTACTTGCTTGCGAGACTTAGCGAACACCCTTAATTTTCGGATCATGAACCCGAGCCTTCGTGATTTTTCATTTCCATGACCGAACTGGTTAGCGCATATAACATAATCAATCATGCATTATAGTACTCAAAAGTCTTTTGTTGTCTTTTAATTGTATGTACTTGTACGGTCTTGATTGACGAATTTACGTAAAAGTGAACTGTAGTTATTAGACACATTGTTTTGAATTCTACCTAAATAATTTTCATAGCTTTCCATTACGAGCAGCGACAGCATTGGAAGTATCATTCACTTGTTGTGGAAATTCTATTGTTGCTTCTGGAAACTGTGATGGAAAGAATCTACTGATTTTTTTGCTCATGAAACTTTGTCGATTTCCCTGGCTGAGAATTTCAGTATGGGAACAGTTGATGATAGTTTAACTAGGAGTCATGCGTGAAATTCGAAGGACTTTTTTCCACAATCTTGAGGCTGCAAACCATCAAGCTTCATATTTTGGCAAATGTTAATGAGAAGTTAGATATCAGATCAACACCCACTATCCGGGTAATGATCTAGTGTCTGTATGTTATTCGACTTAGTTGTAGAGCGTAGTTGGCTGATTATCTCAGTTAAATATAGACACTTAAATTTAATTGATTATTCATTCCTTATTTCTGCAAAGTTGTCACTGCACGTATCCTTCAATAGCCTCGTAAAATACCTGATCATTAGGTCCCATTTTTGTTTTTAGCTTAAAATGTTGCAGTATAGCAATGTAATATACATCAAACTTGCACACATGATCACATTCCCTATTTTTCAAGAATTAGAAATGTTGATGATATTGAAATTAGGGCAGGAAAGTTCGACTCCTGTACGTTGAGACATTCGATGTATCCGAAACTTATCCAGTCGATCCAGGAAGTCCACAGTTCAAATTCTCATTTGAGCCTGTATTGTCGTGCTGCATCAGTCTCAAATCACATTTTTTACGAGGAACATGTAAAAATCACATATTTATCTGTATCGGGCGGGTACATTCAGAACTATATTGATCAAGTCTATATTGACGCTGATATACATGTACATGTACATATACATGTACACTTCCTTTGCGCGGTGCTGAGATCTGTGAAATCAAATCGGAAGTTTTGGATCTTTGAACATCGTTCATTTTTTTGTAAAAGTAATAACTGGAGATTGTAGATGTTTTTCCTCTGTCCAGGAGTGTAAAGCAGCTACATTTTAGTTAGCTCTCTTGCTCATTTCTAGTCTTAGAAAAAAATTGAATAAGTGCACCAAACGTGTGGAACCAACATTTTTGGGTGCTTCTTTCACCACACACAGGCTTTTGGCACATTATCACACATGAATAGATGACCAACACAATTTCCAACTAATGTAGATATCAAATCGATTGATCTTAAAGAAGCATGGAGTTGCTATAGTTAGAAAATGCGTTTTTCAGGAATGACCCATGTCATAGGCCAGGGGTTCCCAACCTGGGGTACACGAACGAATTTTGAGGGGTGCGCATAATATGGTAGATTTATTATAATTTAATTTTACTTTGATTACTTTCCTGTTCATGGGTCAGTTGAACTGTTAATTTTGTGCGCATTTCGCATTGGATTGTCATCATCTGGCCTTGAAGCAACCGCTACTAATTCGTGACCACCAACTCGACCCCAACCATATACTTATGTGAATCCGGATTCTCCACCATTGTAATAATTAAAAGCAAACAAAGAGCTCGTTTGATGTTGGAGCATGAACTTCGCTGCGTTTGTTTTGTTACACAAGCGCGCATCAGTTACGCCTAGTTAAATTTTTGTGTAATAAAATTACGAATTTCGTATATTCCTACGCTTAATTAAATTTTAGGGTGATATAATTCTTGTTACTATTTATATGTATAGGTGAGGGTACGCGGAATAATGAAAAATCCTATGATTTTCTATTTTGGGCTACGCAGCATGAAAAAGTTGGGAACCACTGTCTTAGGCAATATTACAAACCATAGATCATTATTTTCAAAAAATGCAATGTGCTTTGTAACCCAAAGCAGTTTTGAAGCACCCATGTTTTTGTAGCCCTTCTTGAGGTAATGTGTTTATAATTCTTCAATCAATGATAATCAAAAATCTTTTATTCATTTCAGATGATGTTTCCATCTGCAGTGAAAGGTCATATGCCTTTCTCTCCAACGTATGATAAGCAGAAGCCAGTTTGCAATCCCAGTGTCGCTAAAAACAATTCCAAGACTAACTCACTTCCTCTCATTATGAATGATAAAAGTGAGAGAAAGACGGCTAGGTCATTCTCTGCACCTCATTTAAGAGATGCGGACACTCGTGACGATTCCTCAGTGAAATCTGTCCTGATGAATTTATTCAAGAGGAAAGGCAAAAGACAGCGAAAATCAGAAATCAACGACAATGAGAATACTGGCTCCTCAACGAAGGAAAATACCACTTCATCGGATGGCCAACCACCTGCGCTAGATTCCAACGCCAATTTGGAAGTGCCATCTGTCCCCAAATTACACAGATCCCATTCTGTTGGTACTGCATATCATCTGCCGAAACTTGAAGTTATTTCAGAAGAAGAAGAGAATACACATATCGTTATCCAACGTCATCTCGGTGATTTTGTTTCACCTAGACCTAATAGTGAACTCATTGACCGAAAGTCGGCATTATATAAAGACCTCTATGGAGATGGGGATGATGACTTCAGAGATTGTCTTCAAATACGAATAGTGAAATAGATGAGTGAGTCCTTCGTCTTATCTGCAGTTGCTCATATCTATGATAGCGAAATTTGCAACATAGAGATTTACATGTAGATATGAGCACACAGTGGAAGGAGATAAGTCAATTGCCTAGATATCTCACAAACTCAAAATTTGGGAATTACTGTGAATTAAACGACAATTTGCAACTAGGGATGCATCGAGAATGCAATTTAAAGGTCGATGATTCTTGCTAGACCATGTTTTGAATGTATAACTGAGAAATTTATTTCGCTGAATTTGCAGACATGTGGTTTCTAGTGAAATCAACTATTTTCCGTTTTGATTATCGACTCCTTGCCACCTACTTTCAAGCATCGCAAGTTATAAATCCGGGGATGATTCTGCGATCTTATGCTGCGGCACAATGCAACAGATAAAACCAAAATGTCGCACGCATGTTATCCGACGGCCTCCTCTCTTGCTTTCTGATGAAAAAAAGAACGACTTTGGACAATAGCATGCAATCTATAGAGATAGCACGAAACGAATCTGTAGAATTGTTTTTGATAAGCATTATCTCTTTAATGCACATAATAGTGCATTAAATATTCTTTTCTGACCAAGAAGAGTTTCTTGCAATGGATTCTACCCTCAAGGTGGACTGTCTGCACGTAGAGTTTTGCTAGGTTTACGAAAGGAACTAGCACTATGTCAACATCGACATGAGACTTTTGCAGAACGATAATCCTTTTGGGAACATAATTTCAGTTATCACTAGATACCGGCTAAACCTTCATTGAATCTAGTAATAATTGAATTTGGTTTGGAAAGTTTTGTTGATTCTAACTTGCGAATAGCAGAGCTGTTTTTATGAAGGATAGCATCCTAATTTTCCAGGTTTGCTTGCAGACATTTGGCCAAGAGGGTTGTAGGAACACAAAAGATCTCTATTCATTTAAGAAGGATATAAATTTATAAATTCCGAATCTCCAAATTTAATCTGTCCATCCTTAGTAGGTACCTTTCGTCTAATTCAGATATAATTACGGATGATGGTATCTACAGGATCAGACGAAATGGTGCCAAACGAAGATCGACTTTTGATTTTTTTCGTGTTATTGTCGAGAATTTATAAATTAAAGTATTTTATGGCCTCAGCTGCATTTTATAGCTTTCTCGAAGTAGAGTATCTCCTCGCTCAATGAGATTTCACTGTCTGTGTATGAAGCGAAGGACTCACAACATTTATCTCAGACATCACGAGGATCTCGATGGGTCAAGCTGAATCTCACCATGTCAAGATCTATTGTACATTTACAGTTGTATTTATTGAACCTGTAGAAATATTTTTTATTTCTGGAGTTGCTCGTAATATTTCATTGAAGCAATCATTATTTACCAGCTTTGCTTTGATGATTGTACAGTTGCCACTTGAGATATACCGACGTATTGTGTATTGCTGTATATAGTTCGAGACTGAGCGCATTTGTTGAGTATTTAAATGAATTCTGTTGCAATTTTCCTGTATTGTACGTGTAGAGGACTTGTTGTTTTCATGTTTGTTGAAAAAATAGAAAATGCATAGCGTTTTGCTGACTCGCACTGGAATCAAACGGGTATTTCTCATTGCAGTTTCGGATTCATGTGCCAATGCTATGTTTCTTTGTAAAGTTCTTTATCAAAGTGATAAAGAAAATTATTCACGTACTCAACGCGGTAAATATCAACCTTGTAATTTTTATATGACAAGTCCTCTGTTTTTTAGTACAAGGATCAGCAGTATTATTTATTTTCATGTTTTCATTTCATGTAACTAATTATTGTTGGGTATGGTTGCCATGCTGTCGAAATCCTTCAGTTCTATTCCATGTTTATTCCAGTTGATGCAACCATGAATTGTCACATAATTTTTGCTGGCTGGAACTAGGGCGACAAACAGTCATCGACTCCATGTTTTTCACTGTGATATATGTGCTTGTTGCTCCCTGAATATCGTGATGTACCCATGAAGCGGATCACATAGTAATACACAGTATTATTACAGTATATTAAACAAATTTGAACCGCTCTTTTTTAGACGTGTCTGGACAGAACCTGTGACAGCAGCAGATGCGCATGAAGCATGAGTTAAAATTATGCATGATATAGACGAATAATTGTCCGCAATTCGTATTGTATCTCAGACGATGCTGCTGTAACTGTGAAACGTCAATTAGACACTTGTTGTAGTAAGTAAGTACACATATTTCTGTGTAATCAACATTTACTACACACTGCTTAAAGGGAATTGAAAAATGCTTTTTCATAATCGACGTCAATAGAAGCAATTAATTTTGATTTGAAGAATGTAGTTATGTACATTTGCTTCAATGTATTCGTTCAGTGACTTGAAATTTTCATGTATTCCATCAACAACTTTTCTTCTTATCCATGTTCAAATTAAACGGATTAATTATTATGCTCCTATATGCATCTCAAATGACAAAGTCCAGCGATCAGAAGTATCTATGTGTTCTTCAGAAATATCAAACAAAACCGAATAGAGGGGAAAATAATGTCTTTCCTGTTACATAGCTCTCTATCTCCTATATGCTTGAGCATTATATAGAAATGAATTTAGGCAGCTTGTGGGTCGGCAGTTTGCCGTCCGTGTTCCAGTTCTGTTATTGTGATTTCTTGACAATTCTTTTCAACAGCTTCATTAAGAGACATAATATTTTGCAATTATTGTCAGCATCTTTTTTGCTTGTGGAGCACATAGAACACGTAGGTAGCTTACAGCTGTCATTCTAGAATTTGAATTTTGTTAGTTTTACTTCGTTTATAAGAACGCGAATTCGTCCGGTTGATAGAACTTCAATTGTTACTATTGATTCAAGTCAGCCCAGCAATATTGAATGCTTGTTAAATCGTCATATACTTTCGCTGCATAAGTGAGATGAGGTTGATGAACACATCCAACTTGAATGATGAGATATTATTTTTGTGATGTATGTAATTTTTCACCTTTGATTTGCATGTCATTTGATTTTGCATTTCTGTACATATTTCTATATTAGAAATATATAATTAAAATACGTTGTTTTGTATCTCCATCGAATGGGTGCTGACACTGGCAGTTTATTGCGATTTGATCATCGAACTAGATGTAGCCTCACATGAAAGCCTGGCCTGTTAAATTAAACGCCGATTACACTATAGCCTATTTAGTGGATCCAAGAATCTGGCTAAGTACTGTATAAGCATGAGACCAGTGCAGCGATATTTAACACTGCACGCTGCGCTGTCTAAAGTTAACTGCGGTAATTGAGCTGCTAATTTGCCTTTACTCTCTTTCATGCATGAAGTTCTTCCGGGAATTAAGGATGGATATTTCTTATTGAATCTCGAGATGCGACCAAAAACATGGAAAATGTAGGGGGTCTGTTTCTCACATGCAGATAAGTGATTATAAAATTTGGGCATTGCCCATTTTAGGCTACACGTGTTGTGCACTTCACGACTCACATAACGCGGAAAAATCGTGCTCCTAAATGGAAGGGAAATTGGATCCATACGAACGATTAAGATCTAAATCTACCGTCCCTCTGTCGTCGACGTGTAACATAATGGACCTCGCGGCATTAGGCCTACCCTATTCAAAATTATAATCATCGCAACCCCTGATGAGCCAAGCTACGAGTCCCAGCCAAACTATAAACGCGTTTGATCTTTACCGTTATCTTCTTTAGTGTGAGTGCGTGTCTTCCGCAACTCAGCTGCGCGGCCACATGCGGTAAACGATGACCTCGAACAATGCATGGGTCCCGACGAGCTTGGTCGAAGAAGTCAAATTATACCCACAGGCGCCTCCACTAATATGTACTACAGTCTGTTGAATTCAAGTTTCCATTCATTGAATTCAATATCCAATGTTCAACTTTCGATAACACAGATTCATGCTTCGATGACTATGATTCAACTTTCCATGATGATAGATTCAAGATTCCATATCATGGATTCAAGTTTCCATGATTTTTTTTATCAAATTGGTTCACACAATTCTTCACATAATTTTCATTTCTATGAATATATGCGGATGACTTGGATCTCTATAGAACTTCAAAATTAACATATTGTCAAAAAATCATCTTCGCGCGCGAATTTCGACCATTTTCAAGTTTGATTTCAGAAGTTTTAACTTCATTTTCTGAACTTCTAACTTTGCCTTAAGATTTTTGGATTTTGATCTCAGAACTTCTAACTTTGACTTCAGGGGTTTTAACTTTGACTTCAGAAATTGTCAATTTGCTGCTACTTTTCATCTTCAAACCACTGTATAGCAAAAAGATGAATGTCATTTTTAAATTTTGATTATACATATTTTATTTCATTAATTATATTCGCAGTTTCATGTCATATGAAGCACAGAGCAGACTGCCTGTATTATCATATGTATAATCTTATCAAATTCAAGTATAATACAGCAAACAGAAAACACAAGCAAAAAATCACAAGAAGGTTCCAGGATTTAGACTTTACCCGTTCAAGACGGCTGGGAAGAATGGACACAGTCTTGGGATGTCAATTTAGTGGGAGCTTCGTCAATTTTTGATTCAAAGTATCTCAAAGGTCTATAGCTCCATGGCCCATCCCAGTGGCACATGTGTACAAATGTCTTTCAAGTATTTGATAACAGTATATTTGAATATTGTATGCGTTTAATATTTGAATGAGTGTTGACTATTGACTTAAGTTGCTAATTGATTCTATACTTATTTGCGATAATTACATGTCAGCTACTTTTCTCAAACAATTTGTAAAATAATTATTTATTTGATCTGCACTTAGCTCCCATTGCTATACTTTTGCTAAATTTGTTTCTGACCCATGCAGTTCCTTTTTTCATCTTTCCATGCGATGATTCTTGTGTCTATAAAACAATTCTGCTATGTAATGCAGAATATAAACATGCAATTGTGCGGTACTGTGGAACACTGCCAGAAATCACAAGAAAAAGCTTTCACGATTGATAGCTTTTAAAAGAAACTTGTTCATATGCGTTTTGACTCTGAATGACATCAGCTGTCAAGTGGCTCAGACCATGATTCATAGCGTCTGTCAAGACAGATTCCTTGTGACATGCTCAAGTTACTGATTCTGGCTTGTTTAGGAGTCTGTCGCAGCTTGTGTTCAGGAACTTCTTTGCGTGATGCTTGATGACTGAAAAAGACTCTTCAATTGGATTCAATTGTGGACTGTATGGACTCAATTTATGAGTGTTCATGTTTGGGAACACGGATCTATCAATGAACAAATCTGGTTCATTATGAATAGATGCATTGTCCATGATGAAAGAAACTCTCAATAATGGATTGCCCTGCTTCATGCAACACTCTGCAATGAAGGTCTGATAATCATGTTTCTTGTATGACCCGAGTTTCATAGTGTGATGGACAATGCCATCATGAGAGACGGCCATTATCATTTTCAGGTTTGCGCTTTTGCTCGCTGTCCTTTTTATAACAGCCTTGTTTCCAACTGCAGCTCTTCCTCGACTGCAGTGACTCCAATCACCAATATTAGTTTCGTCGACCCAAATGCATTTGTCCACATTGTCTCTCATGTACCGTTGAGCATACTCAAAGCGCTTTTCTTTCGTGAAAATAGTGTCGCTTGTTATTGGCTGCGAGTAGCACTTTTTGCGTATGAAATGGAGCAATTTTCGAGATGCAGCGAGATCGTTGACTTATCTACTTCGATGTTTCTGGCTTCAGATAAAATTGATTTCAGGTCGTTCAGATCCAGCAGCGGATCATCCTCAAGCTTATTTATCAAAAAGTCAATGTGCTCGTTTTTTATCTTGTGATAGCGTGTACCTCCCCAACAGTTTTTAGGTGAAACGAGATGGGTCTCCTGCTCTAATAACTGGGTAAATCCAATTTAATCCACATTTGACGAAAATGTGTCTTTGATTTGTAAAATCCATATTTCTGAACCGATTTCAATAGTTTTTTTTAATCGAACCGTAAGGATCTCATCTATTATGGCATGGTTTTTAAAAAGCCACAAAGCCAAGACCTTCTTCACAAGTTGCCTTTTTTTGCCGAAAAAAGACCAAAAAAGCATGTCCAAAGTTGCAGTACTCTCAGTTCAACACGGATTTTCGATTAGATACATTCAAATACACCCACTAATATTTATATCATCTGAAAGAAGAAGATCAGCTCTTTAAGACAGTCCCATTTTAAATATTGTAATTAATAATAATCATTGAATTTTCACTGGGTTTCCATTGTCCAATGAAAAAAATGTCCTCTGACCGAGACGTTTTCTGTCCTCTGACCGAGGTAAGGCGGACCGGGGCTAGTTGTTACAGTGGGCCTACAGTAAAAACTACAAAGCGAAATCTGACGCGTAACTACCCGCGAGAAAATGAGTCGTGAGCCCCTCGTCAAAAAGTCGTGGGCCACGTGAAAATATGGGGGCCAACAACTTTTTCGAAAATGGCTTATTTGGAAGTAAAAATGCATGATCATGTCAATTTGCGACCATTCTCTTCAAAAAATGACGTGAAATGTGATCTCTTAAAGTCGAGGGTTGGCCCCCCAATTTTCACGGTTATCTTTTTGACGGTGGTCGTGGGGGTTCACATGAGCTCTAATTTTGAATAAGAACGACCCCAGAGTTGTCACACACATTGATCAGCGAATTTGTTGTGATTTCTAAGAAAAACGTATCTCTGATGCTAGTGGACTGGTCCAAAACTGTCATCGATCGGCTGTCTGGCATATCTAGGCAAGTTTTTCCTTGGAATAAATAACCTTAGCTCTCATTTCTCTCAGTGATTTTCGCTACATGATGAATTCAATCGTGAAATGTTGCGATAAACATTTTTGGTTGCGATACTTTATACATTTGCATGACGCATCGATGGCAATGCAGGTAATTAGCCTACTCAAAATTCTTGACTTACCCTGAACTTCATATCATTCTTTATATCATTCTGACCATTATTCTGACTATGCCTGAATTTCAATGCTTGTCAATTTTTTCGTCAATCAAGGTTGCAAGTTGTATTATTGTTCATTCATTAAATTGTGAATGAATGGAAGAATCCTCAATGAGTGTTGCATAATATCTCGGTCGCTTCAAGCCTGTTATACAGTGAGGGAGAGAAGGGAGAGAGAATTCTATTAATAGAAGCGCGCTCTGTCCAGTCCAGCCCGATAACAGATAACATTCTCGTGCGCCTTCGATAGCGCAGCGCAATTAGAAGATCATATTTCAACTCGAGGAATAATCTAGACGTTTCATTTGTGTCTTGTTCGAGCTGCCTGACTGACACCTGTGGACATCGCTGTGTAGATTGATTGATCTTATTAATGGATTATAAATCAAATTACAATATAGAAAATGCGAGGAATATCCTGAGCCGAAAATATTGATGGAATGGATTATTGATCAAACGAAATTCGTATCAGGTAAGTCGAATGAAGTGATGATAGATAAATTTAGTAAATATTAGCGGTTAACGCGCACTACACATTATACCAATCACTGAATTAACTGAAATATTTACACAGATAACTTTTGAATTAGATGTGATGTAAAAAGTGTTCCTCTGGTTATAAATGCTTGACTATAGGTAAAGCAAGCCAATAATTCACGACCATTCAGATCGAATCGTGCGGACAGACTGACATCGTAAACGAATCGCTTTGTATGAATACAGTAAATCCAGTCGAAGCTCGTTAATTCGGACACGGACAATTAAGACTTCGGGCAA
Organism: Prostheceraeus crozeri; assembly: GCA_907163375.1. Classification (NCBI taxonomy): domain Eukaryota; kingdom Metazoa; phylum Platyhelminthes; order Polycladida; family Euryleptidae; genus Prostheceraeus; species Prostheceraeus crozeri. Next base: position 404,977 of record CAJQUW010008619.1, read on the forward strand.
TTAAGATCATACGGCCGCGGCATTTTTTAGTGTATTTGGCGGCTTATATAAGTTGCTTTTGAATTCAGACTTTCAATAATTAAGAGATAGAAAACCTGGTATTTATGCTCTTAATTATCGAGCTTTGACTGCAAGATACTTTGGACAGCGTTGGCGCTAACTGATGGTTCGCTGCAATGAGATAAAGTCAATTCTGGCGACGTGACATTAGACGGGCAAAATCAATCAATACGGCATGTGAAAACCAATGAAACAGATTAAGTTAACAAAGGACTTTAATTGATTATCTTTAATAAGTAGGAAACACCGTTGTACTTTTATTAAAGATATTCAATTAAAGTCCTTGTTAAGTTAATCTGTTTCATTGGTTTTTGCATGCCGTATTGATTGATTTTGCCCGTCAAATGTCACGTCGCCAGAATTGAATCGAGCTTTGACTGTATGTACAAATTCATTTTTATACTGATTCGTGCACAGATATTCTGCTATTACTGTCCTGTTTCATCTACCGCTTTATCTCTACTGCGTTGACAGCCATGTTGATATGCATTGAATTTTCGGAACTTAGCAATGTACAGTCTGCCCTGACGATACGACCTACATGGTCTTGATATAATCCCTTGCTTTACATACAACAGGATTTCGAAGAGCTTCTCAAATTATCATCAGACATCCAACCGTGTTCTCAGTAGATATTCTGTATCTAACAAATGAAACGAAAGCGCTGAATTATTTAAGAATTCTCAAATCTTCGGTTATTGATTAAGCCTATCTCTATAATACAGAGTGGATTACATTACAAACAACCGTGTCCTTTATCAGCTTTAAACTCGAACGTAATAATATCCTCCTATGTATAATTGTAATATTTGATATTGGTCGATCGATCAATTTTTCAGTCTGTCTTCGTGAGATTTTATTGCCAACCCAACAACATTTTTAATGAAATCCGTTTCATATGCTTGGGATAGTATGGCGGCCTATAACACTCCTGATCGCCTCTCTGCAGACAAATATTTCCTTTTTATAATTGCAGGGTTATATGATCATCCAATTATGCCGTGTGAGTGATATTATCATTTTCTTATAAACATTAACCTAAAATTATGAAGCAACAGCTAAGGAAACAATTTCTAAAGTTGTAATGATGTATAGGCTATTTCTAACAATGATATTGCATAATCTTGAGAACCTTCTTTCATATTTCAGACGTCATGGTCTTCAGTCTTCGCGGAACTCGTCACTGCCTCCGAATGTTTCGGTTCTAATAGAGTGTTAATATTTTTCTATTAGTACATGGAACACTTAGTGGAGTGACACTATCGACCTGCGCGAATAAAAATCTAAGGTAGGTTCAGTAGTTTTCAGATTTATGCCACTTGCCACCCTTCTTGCGTTGTACTTTTTAGTAGTACAACGCAAGGGGGGTGGCATTTTTTTTGGAAAGTCAAGGGCTGGCCCTCGGCTTTTTGACGACTTTTCGAGGGACTCGCCCTCGTCTTTTAGTTGTGGGCCGGCCCTCGAGGGTCCGCGGACTTATTTTCTCGCGGGTAGCAAAAGATGAACCTTTATTGACGCATTATTTTCCCCATGAAAGAAGTTCAATTTATTATATTATGTGAACTACAGATAAAAAAATCGTTTTTTCCGTCCTTCGAGTAATTTTTCAAGTTTTTGCATAATTTGTTACTCCAAACGTCAAATGAGTCTCAGCTTCACAGTTATCTGTTTGAGAGTACTTGTGTGTATGTTTTTGAGATTGTAAGTCTTTATGTTTCGCAAATTGCAGTATTTTCAGCTGTAGAGTGATTTATCCAAAATCATTGCCCAAGGGGCATTTTGTTACAGCAGGGATGGGGCAAGTTGTTACAGTGTATTCGCATTCTCGCATTCTTGCTGAGAATGGTTCGAAGCAGGTAGGAGCGATTACCTCAGCAGAGAGAGGAGCACTTGTTACTTTAGTGACCGCTATCAGCGCCAGCGTCAATGCGGTTCCTCCCATGTTCGTCTTTCCGAGAGCACATTTCAAGGATCATTTTGTAAATGACGGGCCTCCGGGCTGTATTGGTGCTGCTCATCCATCAGGATGGATGACAGGACCCAATTTTATAATATTTTTGCAGCATTTTGTAACCACTGTCCGTAGCTCACCTGAAAAGCCAGTTCTAGTTCTTTCGGACAATCATGAATCACATGTGAACTACGATTGTGTTGAGGTTTGTAGAGAACATGGCATTGTCCTTGTGTCTTTTCCAGCACATTGTTCCCACAAACTCCAACCATTGGACCGAAGTGTCTACGGTCCGTTGAAGAAATATTATAATGCTTCATGTGATTCTTGGCAGAAGGCTCATCCTGGCAAAACAATGACGATCTGTGATATACCAAAAATTGCCAGCGATGCTTCGAGCTTTGTCCCCATTGAATATTCTAAGTGGCTTTCGAGTGTCTGGAATTTTCCCTTTTAATCGACATATATTCACTGACGACGAATTTTTTCCTGGTTACACAACCGATAGACCTTTGAGTCCACCGGTTCTCGTTGAGCATGAGGAAGATAGCCAAATTGCTCATGTCTTTCGATAGGCCATGTCATGATGATAATCTTTTACTGCAGCGCTTTACAACGGATCAGTCTCTAAGTGACATGCCAGGGACATCTCGGCAGAGCATTGATCATCCAAATGAGTCAAGCCCAGGTCTGGGCATGACTGCAGCTCTGCAGGTGTCTCCAGAAATGATTCGCCCGTTCTCCAAGGCTCTGCCAAGGAGAAGTAGACCTAATGGCAGAAGACGAAGAACCGAAATTTTGACTAGCTCACCGATAAGGAAGAGGCTGTTTGAAGAAAAGAAGCAAAAGGGAGAAAATAGGCCTGCGAAAAAGGCACTTATCACGAAGAAGAGGCAGCGCGCTGAAAGCAAGGCAGTTACATCCGAAGAAAATATCTGCTTATTTTGTGGCGATACGTTTGAAAACTCTGTGCCTGGTGAAAAGTGGGTTCAGTGTATTGAATGCGGTGATTGGGCCCACGCGGACTGCACCGAGAATGAAGGGCCTTTTGCATGTCATGTTTGCAACTTATAAACATATAGAAATCTTAGTGAGTGTGCGTTTGAGAATGTTTTCTACTATCCATATATTTTTTAGTCATATTTCTCATGCTACCGGGTTTGGTATATTAGAATGAAACATTTGATGACGATATAATTATAACGTCGTTTGTAACAACTTGCCCCGCTTGGTGTAACAATATGCCCCGTATATGGAGCAACTTGTTACAAATTTTTACTTGTAATTAAATGTTTGCCACAGGAATAGTATTTAATTTTTCTTCATTCTACTGCATGTACATTATGTCTCACGATCTAAATATGTTCCAGCAAAGAAATTAGGCTAAAAGCACGAACACTTCGGTCACAATCTCAAAAAAATCAAAAATTGTAACAACTAGCCTCGGTCTCCCCTACTTTTTCTCGAAGAATATTGATTTTTCCATCAAACGTTTTGCACCAAACGAATCCTCTAGTGTGCTAGTTTATAAATCCGTAAAGAAAATTCAGTTTGATGCCGTTACAAGTGTGCAATACTGATTTAAAAATATTTTTATCCGTTTTTTCGACCAGAGAATTTGAATATTCCCAAAAATTTCATATGGATGCTGGAACTAGAAATTTTGTCAGTTGATGAAATTTCACAGCATAGGAGGGATCCATGCTCTTAACATCTATGCAAAAGAAATTTTTCATTTATATCAATTAACCCACTCAAAATCTCCAAAAACCACGAAAATGTCCTCTGACCGAGACCCTAAAAAATCTCGGTCAGAGGACAACGTTGAAATTGAAGATCTCGGTCAGAGTACAAGGGTCCCGGTCTAAAGACATGATAATGTATGCAATTACATTTAGATCACTTCGTTTTACGCGTTCAAGTATTCGTCCAAAGTTCCCGCAGTCTCATGAACCCAAATGCACAAACCGAAGAGTTTCCTGTTCGACATCAATTTGTCCTCTGACCGAGACCTTAAAAATCTCGGTCAGAGGACAAGGTGGGTCGCGGTCAACGGAGATTATATGGAATACATTACATTTTGGTCACTTCGCTTTACGCAAGCAAGCATTCATCCTAAGTTCCCAGTTTCATCAGCAACCCAAATGCAGAAGCCGAAGAGTTTCCTATTCGACATCTATCTGACCGAGATCAATTTGTCCTCTGACCGAGATGTAGAAAAAATGGCTTTTTAAAAGTGCTAGATTTCTATGGAAAGTTTTTATTTGGTGTGGTCGCCGCTAAGATTTTCGTGTTCAGCGTAAAAAAATGAGTATATATGCAAATTTTCACGGAAATCTGAGACCCAAAGTTGAAAAGACAGAAATGTTGTGGAATAAATTGGATTTACCCAACTGTTCGATGACCAGAGTTATACTTGATTCCCATTGTGTCACAAAAAAGTCTTTAAAATTATTGCGATCATGGAGGTAGGTTCTCAATAATCTCTCCTTGTCATGGTTTGATATTTTGCTGTAGCCTCTTCATTTTATATTCGATGATAACTGTAACTCAGTGAATCAAATGTCTATTTATCAATTTATTCGCACATAATTTTTAAATTTCAAATTTTGAAGTTCTATAGAGATCCAAGTCATTCGCATATATTCATAGAATGAAAATTATGTGAACCAATTTGATAAAAAAAATCATGGAAACTTGAATCCATGATATGGAATCTTGAATCTATCATCATGGAAAGTTGAATCATAGTTATCGAAACATGAATCTGTGTTATCGAAAGTTGAACATTGGATATCGAATCTTGAATTCAAGACAGTAGCGAATCTGGGCCAATTCCAACAAATTGATCTAGGAACGATGATGCAGCATCTAGGCTTACATTCTACTTTTGACAGTGTAAAGCGTACTCAATGGCAATCAGGAGAGGTGACTGTGGCCGCGCTGCGACCAGGTTGATTCGAGGATTCAAAATGCAAAAATTGTCGTTTTGGAAGCAGCAGACGAGAGACTCATGAACATCACTTTCAACTAATGACTGATAATGAGAACTAAATACACACGGCCTTCCATATGTGACACTAATGAGGACTTAGTAAATAAATGATTGATTTGTAGGCTACATGATCTTCACATCGGAAGCAGGCCTTTGCGAGCTTGCAACTACGAAATCAGCAGCCGCAATATCCTTGTAGAAGGTTAGGCAAGTTCATCATGAAGAAATGATTCCAAGGGGCACTGGTGTTCACACGGGGAACCAGCCTCTCCACCATTGCAGCATCGTCATTGATACAAACATAACTTTTTTGAAGACCTTACAAAATAAATGTGAAAAACTTCAGTTTTTGGTTATCTGTGACTAGTCTTTTAGACTCGGAGTCACCCCGGATTGCACTATTAGAATTTTACGTAACAGTACGTGATGTTACGCGAATTCCCACCAAACCAAGATTAGTTGACTACGAAAAAATCAATGAAAATATACTTCAGTTCTTGCCCACTAGCAAGTCTATCCTGTTTCCCAAGAAAAATAATCGAACATGCATGGATTATCTTGTATTACTAAAACTTCTCCATACTCCAAACAAATGCATCTAATTTATGTTCATACAGCTCAAAGATCAATCGATACACAAATTTTACACCAAGACATGACACAAAGCAGTAATTTTACTCATTATAAAAAGTTCATTTGAAAAATCCTTGTCCATATGATACGGTTATCTTATGAAGTGTAAAATATATACAAATAAGAAATGCACATAAACAATTTCTGCATGAAGATGCAAACATCCCTTTAACCGGGGTATTTTCACTTTCTCTATTAAGTTTATATACATCAAAAAGAGCGACATGTAAGAAAGTGACATCGACCAGCGCAGTTTTGACGCATGGAACATTAAATTGACAAGTTGGAGTCAGGTTTACGACAATATCTCCGTTAACAGATAAGTCTGGCTTTAACTGAGAGGTTGAAGAATCGCCGTTAAAGATAAAACTTGATTTAGCAAATTTGGAAGGACAACTAAATTTGATGAAATGCTTGTTTTGTTAATATAATATATTTCAGCAATCACTTAGTGCCTGATGATGGCTGTAGACATTAGATGAAATACATTGAATAAATCGGTAAACAATTCCGGTAAAATTATTTGTCTCTTTCCAAATTATCAAAATCATGATTCATAGCAAAGAGAATTTCACAGAAGGAAACATGAAAAGATTTACATAACAGAAGTAATTGCGACTTTTTCCAGAAGGCCGGCAAGAAGTGGTATGTACAGCTATGCTGCTGCTCGATTCTATCTTAAATCCTGCAAACTCAAAAATCTACTTTTCTAGACAATCACTCAAAGAGCTCACAAATTCTCTTCTTACATACACCCCAGGATCATTTCTTACTTTCAAGCTGAAGTAATTTTTTTTGGTGTCCGTTTTCATATCAAGGACAATTCGTCGAGATACCGATGCTAGTGTTGAACGAGGTTATAGAATCACTTCGTGCTTTATGGCCACAAATGACAGAAAAACAGAGCGCTGTTTTGCAATTAGTCAAATGATGACATACTAACAATTTTAACTATGTTTTTCGACTGCTTCAATATTCGCATACGAGCGCGAACATTCAAATAACTAAGAATAAAATAGTGAGGTCAAATGGAACATATATTGGCACAATGTGTCACAAAAATGCACTTCGATGCATAATACATGTACAATTTGAAACAATCTGTGGGAAATCAATGTCATTGTCATGACAATTTCCTGTTGGGTTGCATGGGCTTTGTAGATAAGTATCTCAAAAATATTAGTATCGTAGGCAACTTTTCCGTTTGGATATTCTCATACTGTTTATGCATGCACCAGAAAGGTTTCTCAACATCACATGCACTGTAAAATGATCGTGAAAATTGCCATTTGGTATGCTAGCATAATACCACTAGACATTTGAGAACAGAAGTAATGAAGTTTATAAAAATAGGTTTTGTAAGTGTCTTTGTGCATCGTTGAAGTTTGTAGAAGTGCTCAGATCTAGCAGTTTAATTGCTGCAATTCTGGTGTAAAAAAGTAAAAATAGCCACATATTCAAAAAAATCATAGAATGCTATTCGAAATTTGGAATTGCAGCATCAGTACAACACATGAAAGAAGCTCGGTGTTCAAGACTACACTGATCGGTATTCCTTCATCCCGATGTAGACCCCAGATAAGAATGTATCGAGTGACAAGAAAGCATTGGGCGCATGTATTAGTAGAACTATACTTCAATACCTGTTAAAATGAGTTTCAGGATTCAGTAACCATCTAAAGCGGTCAATTGCGATCAAGGCAGTGACCAATGATCAACGTAGACTGAATTATTGATTTTGTAGCCGATTCATTTAGGGTTGATCACCAAGTCTTGACATAGTGATGTTTTAGATACTAGTGCTAGCTCCTTTTTTCGCCCTTTTGCATCCATATGGACCTACCTGCTGTTTGAGGTGTAAATTTCACTTGGACTCTGAAGTGACGGATAATGAGTTTGAACGACTCATTGAATAACAGACTGAGATCTTGTCGACCTTCAAAGACGAAAACATAGCCCTGATCCTATTTCAAGTCCTTCAACTCAATTGAAACTTCAAAGGAATTACAGTACTTCAGAATGAAAAAGAATCGAGAAAAATAGGAAAATTCAGAATCCACGTATGAAGTATTAATAACAGGAAATAGTAAGTAAAGAAAAATGGAGCATTAATCGAAAATGTATAGAATACAAATGCGATTTTCCATTAAATCACAAATTCCTACCGAATGAAAAATTATCTTCACCAATTAGAATTGCCTGTACGATAACTCAGCATCCGGTGAAACGAAATACCAGAAAAATGAAAGATAACTTTTGAACAATCTACAACTGCGAAAGTTTGGACTAATAATTGTTCTATTAGAAGCTTGTTATGTCTCTGTGGGAATAGGTAACTGCTCTTTTACATATCAGCTTAGATATCGTCAATAAAAAGGATTTCCGGTAAGATCTATATGGAGTATATCGATAACACAGCAAAGTTCATCATCAGCAAGAACTAAGTACAGGACGCAGCTCTTTGTGCCCAAGAGTACCCGATATAAAGTCTGCCATTTGCGTTTGGCTCACAGAAAGACTGTGTGTGTTGACTGTTCGCCTTAGTTCACTTAAGGACCTTCCCGTCTTAGACTTGTTTCATGTTCAATAGAGCTGAAGTTCATCGACCTGGATTTATAGCAACTTGATCAAACTAACAGCTTTTCTCTTCCGTTGGACTTTAATACTTATGTGCAAGAAGAAACTTACTGCCTGTTCATTAACAGGGATGGATATGAAAGGCTTTACATTAGCTCATACTGGGTTACATTATGATGTTCGGACAGCCTCAGTATCAATCATTGAATAAAAAAATCATCATCAAGAAATCCATCATTTGTCAATAAACACTAAATACATGGGATTTCATGAATTCCACGCGCAGTTCACCATAAATTATTTTTCAATTTTTATGATGTCAATGACTGTCTTAACATTGCTTTATAAAAAATTTGTTTTAGAAACTATTCTAATTAGTGAAAATTTCCTACACTCAACAAGACATTATGTCAGAATGGAATATCGCATTTTTATACAATTTTCTTCAGATACTTTTTCCTTTTACTAATTTACATACTTCTCTTTCCTTTGTTATTACAAATTCAAGATTTCAACTTTTTGGGAGCGCTTAAGCCTCAGCATTTTGACGCGGCTTAAAGATTATGGCTCATTACTTTCTTGTCGTGTGGAATATTTGGCTCCCAGCAACCTCAGTACTTTTTATTACATAGAATTTGAGACTATAAAAATATTAAGGCCATCCTGAGCAGCATCAGAAACAGTTGAATCAAACTCATCAACTGCATTCTGGTTGTTCTTCTTCACGCATCACAGCTTCTAGGACCTCGCTGATATCTTCCAGGAGGGCCTTATCACTTGATGTGGGTTCTAACAAGGAGTCGTCAAGATCAACGTTCAGATTGCCATCCGCATCGCATGCGTCCATTACTTTCTCCGTTACAAGTTGAGGAGTGAATTCCATTGATCGCATGGAGGATCTCGCAGGCAGATGAAGAGGGGACGGCTCTCTCAATTTGATAGGCGATTCTTTACAACCGTCATCATGAAAGTTCACTTCTGATAAAGCAGCATCAGGACTCCCAACCTCATGTGTAGGAGTTGATGATGGCAAAATTAATGGTTTGTCACTTTCACTTTGAAATTCCTCGAATAAACTCCGTTCAAGAGATTCTCCATTCATTTGAGGCGAATTCGCGCTTACTTGATCATGAAAAATGATCGTCCGCTCACTCTCTTCATAGTTATTCGTCAATTTATGTACATCATCCCCGTCGACAAGCATTCTCTCAACAAGCCAGTCAAGATTCTCTTGAGGTTCAGCTATCTCAATCACTTCATTACCAATGTTCTCTGGTTCCATAATCTGAACCTTTTCATTACCAATGTTCTCTGGTTCCATAATCTGAACCTTTTCATTACCAATGTTCTCTGGTTCCATAATCTGAACCTTTTCATTACCAATGTTCTCTGGTTCCATAATCTGAACCTTTTCATTACCAATGTTCTCTGGTTCCATAATCTGAACCTTTTCATTACCAATGTTCTCTGGTTCCATAATCTGAACCTTTTCATTACCAATGTTCTCTGGTTCCATAATCTGAACCTTTTCATTACCAATGTTCTCTGGTTCCATAATCTGAACCTTTTCATTACCAATGTTCTCTGGTTCCATAATCTGAACCTTTTCATTACCAATGTTCTCTGGTTCCATAATCTGAACCTTTTCATTACCAATGTTCTCTGGTTCCATAATCTGAACCTTTTCATTACCAATGTTCTCTGGTTCCATAATCTGAACCTTTTCATTACCAATGTTCTCTGGTTCCATAATCTGAACCTTTTCACTACCAACATTCTCTGGCTCCACCACTTCAACATTTGTATTGCGATTATCATCTTGTTCAGCAACCTCAATGCTTTTATCGCTTGTATTTTCAGTTGCCTTCTTGTTGACGGATACTGCGCCGAATAAACTAAACTTGGATGACGAGACGATCCGTTTCTGCAATTTGTTCGGAATAACAGGATCTGAAAAAGGTGAAACAGGAAGCAAAATTCAAGTGAAAAACTACATGAATTTAGTATTGCTACTGTTGCAAGACAAAATTTCTTTCACATCACTTCAGAATTGTGTATGTATTTACGCAGTCACACAAACTTCTCACAGGTACATCCACGTTCGATCTATAGAAAGAGGTAAATGGTTTATTGATTACAACAGTACATATCCCATAGAGTAGGGATATAAAGGTAGAGTGTCGACTCAAAAAAGTATCTGTATACAGTGGAAATTTTTATATGTAAATTCAGTTCAGTTCAAAATTCAAGATTCAGTTTTTTGCGGAGATTACGTTCCCGTGGTCCAAAAAAATATTTGAGCACTTTTGAAAAAGTCAAAATTTGCCAATTGATATACTGCCGAGATGACTCTCCTAAATAAGTAGCATGAAACAAGTGGATATCAAAAGGAATGAATATTTGCTAATAAGCATCCTAACTAAGCGAAAATCAAGCTGATTATCAAAGGAATTTCATGAATTGTATTACAATGAAAGTCTTCATGAAAAAGTCGCGATACTATTCGTACTTTCTTGACTGAAATTTCAAGTTTTTAATACAATTTTCACCGGCATGATTTTATGATTCACTAAATTCATGTTTCATTTCTTGAATCTGAATAGTGATGTGGACCCATTTACATCTTTCAAAGTAAAATGAAATCATTGGCTTTGATTATGTGATTTTGCTGTGCCAGTGGCAGGTTGCCTGTGACATGATCACGATTAAGATATGCTCTTGAAACACTTGCTGGCCGTAATCGTATTGGTGATGAAGATAAGACAAAACGATTTCATTAGTTGCGAGGCCTTTCGCCGATTCTTTTCGGGCAACACTTCGGAACGCGTACAATAAAAGAAAAATCAAGTCATTATATACAGTTAAAATGAAAGACAGGACGGAGTTGAAGTCACTGCCACGGAAGAGCGAGCGTTAATACAGTTTGCTTCTGGACACATAAAACCGGCCGCAATGATGCTATCATTGTCGCTTCGAGAAATGGTAGCAACATTGGGTGGCGAGCGCGAACCAGCTGCTTGAAGTAGATCTTCTCGTTGGCGCGATCGAACGATGTACACGTCATCGTGTGACGCGTGACCGCGCTTGTCGGTGCTGCTGAAGATCGCCTGCACTTGTCCTTCATCAACCATTGTGGAAGGTGTTCATCAGCTCGCTTGGCCAACCACCTCTCCGTGCGTCCGACGTAACTGTCACCACAGTTACATGTGAATTGGTAAACGATGTCGGAGGCACAGGTCGGCGGCAGCGGATCCTTGAGGGGGCGAGCTGGAATCTTGGTGGTGGAGAAGACGATCTTCGGCTCGATGGCATAGAACGCCAGAGCTGTTGCAGCATGGACTCTCATTCTCACTTCGCTTGAGAACTGTTCTCCCAAATACGGAACCATCAGGTAAGCTGGCTTCTTTTCAGGTCCAGTAACAGCTTCTCTTTGCCTTTGCAGGCTGTACTTTTCGATGAATGAGGATGGATAGCCATTATCGCGTATAGTTTCAAAGAGAAACTTTATTTCAGCATTGAGATGCTCGGAGCTGCAGATCCGTCTCGCACGGTCGAAAAGATTTTTTACTAAATTTCTTTTGTAAGAAGTAGGAACAAAGCTAAAGAAATGGAAGTAAAGACCTGTCTACGTCGGTTTTCTATGAATACAGGTCGATAAAGAATTGTCGTTTTTTATGACTAACACATCCAGAAGGTGAAGTTTTCCGGCCTCAGCCGATTCTTTAGTAAAATGTAGATTAGGATGAACGCTATTTATCATGGAGGCGAATTTAGTGATGTGATTTTCATCATTAAAGACAACAAAGGTGTCATCTACGTAGCGACAATAGTGCATCGGGCTATAGCACTGACTATTTTTGAAAAGATGATTTTCAGCATAACCTATAAAAATGTCAGCTAAGCAGGGACCGAGAGGGCTACCCATGGCGACGCCATCTTTTTGAAAATATAATTTGTTGTTGAATTTGAATTGGATTTTACTACTGCACAAAAGAATGAGGGACTTCAGCTTTTTAATATCTAGTCTAATGTCAATGTTATATTTGTGTTTAATAACTTCTATGAATTCAACGGTTTTCACCAGAGGCACGTTGGTAAAGAGTGATGTGACATCAAACGAACAAAATATTTTGCCACTTAAATCTATAGAGCGAATGCGATTGATAAAATCAAACGAATCTTTTAGAGTATGATTGCATACTGCTTCACGAAAGGGCGCGAGGATATCAACGAGCCACCTAGCTAATTTGTGATATGGCGAATTAACCATACTAAGAATAGGGCGCAACGGTATCCCTTCTTTATGAAGCTTAGGGAGCCCATACATCCGAGGTATGACGGTGCCTCGACTTTTTAATATGTTGGACTACGCATTAGTGATTATTTGATTCCTAGTTAGTTCTGAAATGGCTTCGTTAATTTCTTTTTCGATTTTAGGTGTCAGGTCGATCCCGAAATTATCAACTTCGAATTTATTAGAATCATTCAAAATGTCTTGCATCTTCTCAACATAGTCGGACTTGTTCATTAAGACGACTGCATTTCCTTTCTAGGGACTAGCGATGACAAGATCCTTATTTTGCTTTAGTGATTTTAGGGCGTTCATCTGATTTTTATCTATAGGACTTTTAATGAAGCGTCTTTTAAAAAAATCCTTAGCAGTGGAAACTAACTCAGCTTTTAGTTTTGGAAGATGCTCTTCTACTGCACTGGTGGACTGGAGTTGGTGAAAATAACTTTCAAATTCGGCATCCACACTCGGTTGGTGGGGCTTAGACCGAATGCTGAATTTTAGGCCACGACTTAGAGCCTGGGTTTCAATTTTATTTAAATTATGAGACGAAAGATTAATTGTATGCTTATTCAAAGGAGAAGGATAGGATTAATCTTCAATCCAAGGTATGGAAGTTTTATACTTATAACTCAAAGAAATGCTGACTTTTTTGCGGCAATTGTTGACCGCTTGAGTACTAAGCTTAGAGAATTTAATAAGCGAGACTAGATCGAGCAGGTAGACAACGTGCTTGCGTTCAGTAAGAAAGCGAATTTGGCTTTCCATCCTCATTCGGAGGTCGTCAAGTTCAGCCTGCAGGTAACGCTGACAAGTGTTGGCAGTGCTTTGGAGGCCCCCGTAAGCGACCTTGCGTTGCACGTCAGGAGGTACAAGAGATTCATCCAAGCACCGTTCGTAGAATTGCTCTTGGAGTCGCCATTTTGCCAAGCGGCAACGCGCCGTCAAAATTTTATCCAAAGTTTTGGCGCATGATGGTGAAACGGCCTTTAGTCGGTTGAAACACTTGTTGGCCGTAATCGTATTGGTAATGAAGATAAGACAAAACGATTTCATTAGTTACGAGGCTTTTCGCCGATTCTTTTTGGGCAACACTTCGGAACGCGTACAATAAAAGAAAAATCAAGTCATTATTATATACATGTACATCATACATACATTATATATATGTCCAGAAGCAAACTGTATTAACGCTCGCTCTTCCGTGGCAGTGACTTCAACTCCGTCCTGTCTTTCATTTTAACTGTATATAATGACTTGATTTTTCTTTTATTGTACGCGTTCCGAAGTGTTGCCCGAAAAGAATCGGCGAAAGGCCTCGCAACTAATGACATCGCTTTGTCTTATCTTCATTACCAATACGCTCTTGAGGTTGAGCATGAAAGTAATAGCAACCCATCGAGTTGCTAATTCAACAATCATTGACTCTCCAAGGCTGTCATGACACAGAGGATCTGTAAAATACCATCATTCCTTCTGCATTACTATCATGATCACTCAATACCGTGGTAATATCTCTAAAACTGCAAATATTTGCATATCTCACATTTGGTGACAATACCACCTGTATCTACCTTGAGTTCATTTAATAAAAGTAATGGGCAAAAGACCGTTCCAGGACACCATAAAATTCAAAAAAATAGTATCTTTAAAAACGACATAAATTCAAGAATTTGAACCCTTTTTCAGGTTTTTAAGACCTAAATACATGAATTTAGTCCATTCAAAAAGTACCATTTTTTGAAAAAATGGTATTTTTAAAAACGACATAAATTCATAAATTTAGGCGTTTTTAAAAATACCCAATTTTTTAAATTTTTCAAAATCTCAAAATTTGATAATTACAATTTTCACCCTTTAAAATCATGACCGTTCCAGGACACCGAAATCATAAAAGTTAAGAAACTCAAATGTGTGATTATGACATTTCACCCTTAAAATCATGACCGTTCCCGGACACCGAAAATCATAAAAGTTGAGAATTTCAAATTCATGAATTTTATCCATCTTTCAGGTTTTTTAAAATATATCATGTGACTAATAATATTTCTTTAAAAATGGAAGAAACAAAAATGGAAGAAACCGCAAGAATATATCCTTCGTTATCTCAATTAAACTTTTACGGAGCAGCGTGACTTCTTTCTTTCTCTCTCTCTCTCTCTCTCTCGATCCTGTCTGTTACAGGAATATTGTATTCACAATGACATGCATTCTTTAAAACAATTGCTTGTCTTCAATGAGAATAATTCCCGTGTGCTTTTAATAGAATGACCTTGAACGCTAATGGAAATTTACAACAAAAATGGTTCTGGTAGCCGGAAAATGTGTCAGAAAGTTTGTCGACATGGCTGTCGATAAAAGTGCCGACATGGTTCGACAATTGATGTATTTTTCCATTCAAAATAATATCGCATGAATGATTGTTATGGAAACCAAAATGAAGAAAAATGCTCATTCATTTCTCTTCTCTCTCATATGTCTATTGTGTTTAGATTGTATTTGTTCTTTTGTTCTCACAGTGTGAATGAGATTTCACAACCCGCATCATGCGCTATTGTCTGTGATTTGTCTGACACAATTTTAGCAGCTGCTACACGGCAATTCTTTTGAGAAATTTCTGAAATAGATTTTATTCCATTTAAAATGAGTAACATTAGACACTTCCTAAAAATATACGGCAAACAAGCAACTAAGAATTTCGATTTAAATAAGATCGCTAATCAATTGAGAATAAAGAATTTTCACCTATTGATGAGAAATGAATTGCGGTTGATTACAGATGTACGAAACACTAACTCTGCTAATCAACTGATTCCTTACAAATGTACCTTTTTAATTTAGATTAAATTAAATCATTTCAAAATCGAATAAGTAGTAAGGAAAGTCATCATTGTGGAACAGTTTTAAATCAATACCCCCCTTCTAACTAAGTAGTAAGGAAAGTCATCATTATGAAACAGTTTTAAATCAATACCCCTTCTGACTAAGTAGTAAGGAAAGACATCATTAGAGAACATTTTTAAATCAATAACCCCTCCCTTCTGACTTCTATGGGTCCCTTAAGAAATTTTTTTATTATAAAATGAGCAACATAAATGAGTTTTTGAAATTATATGGAACGCAAACAACTACAAATTTCGATTTAAAGAAAATCGCAAATCAATTGGGAATAAAGAATTTTCACATATTGATGAGATACGAATTACAATTTCTAAAAAATAAGCCAACAATAACTATAAATTTCATAACAAATCTTCATACGTCAGATGAAAAAGGAATACACTGGTCTGCAGGTATCTTTAATAAAAATCGAGATAATTACTATTTCGACTCTTATGGATTACCTCCAACAAACGAAGTTAAAAAATTACTTGGCAATGGAACTTATAATATATTTCAAATTCAAAAACCAGGAACCACTTATTGCGGTCAATTATGTCTTTATGTTTTATTGAAATTACAGGAAGGAGTACCATTTCTAGATATTATGTTAGAATTGAATAAGGGAATTTAATTCCCGAAAAACGTTAGTTCCAATAATAATGATAATGATGATCAAAAATCACTTCGCTGTAATTCATTTTGATAAAATCGGCCTCTGATATCTTCATCATCTAAATCTTTGATTTCGTAAGTAATCGGATAAGTTTGATTTATTTTACAAACTTCAAATATTTCTTTAGTCCAATAGCCAACGAAGGCTTTTTCAAATTTATTCTTATACTTAAATATTCTAACTCTATCTCCAATTTTAAATTTCGGCTTAAGT
The DNA here is from genome assembly GCA_907163375.1 of Prostheceraeus crozeri. Classification (NCBI taxonomy): domain Eukaryota; kingdom Metazoa; phylum Platyhelminthes; order Polycladida; family Euryleptidae; genus Prostheceraeus; species Prostheceraeus crozeri. The sequence continues at coordinate 421,253 of CAJQUW010008619.1, forward strand.
TTCTGCAAATTCGGATTACTCTCATTCAAATTATTATTTTCGTTCGAATAATTATTCTCGAATATTTTTTTTCTTATCAAATCAGGGTCGTCAGAAGCATTCTTTGGGGTTTCTTCAATACCTGAATGAACTTTATTATTGTACTGCTCTACAACTCCTGGTAATATCATCAACCATTTCTGATTTCCTTGCTCAGTAAATTTCTTGAATAATTTATTTTTTAACGTCCGATTGAATCTTTCTATCACTACGGCCTTCCCTGCATTTTCAGTTGAATAAACAGTTTCAAATAGTGGCTGAACGTTTCGGTTATAAAATTCCGACCCTTTATCAACAAACAATTTTTTTGGCTTTCTCTTACTTTCTTTAAAGATTTCTTCAAACGCATATTTAACTGATAGACCACTTTTATTTTTTAAAGGCTTTACCCAAGCGTATCGTGTATATAAATCTATAACGGTCAATGCGTATTTATAATCAGAATCATTCGGCATATGAATAAGATCAGCACTCCAAATATCATTATTAAATACTTTTACTTTCAATAAATATTTAGGCCTTCTGTATTCCTTGTGGATTTCGGACGCGTAGGTTCGAGTGTTGCTCTCAGACAGCTTTGCTGTCGTTTCATTTAAACCCTGACAGAATAATATTTTTGCTTGTAAAGCTTTCTTAACAAACATTCTTTCAATTCTTTCTCTAAATGTAGGATTTTGAATACTATCTAATTCTTGAATCATCATCTTTTCAGCTGCATGTCGAGAACTTAGATCATGATTTCGATAAGCTAAATCATGTCTATAAGCGGCGGCATCTACTCTATTTATTGGTTCTTCACCTGGTTTCGGATTATTATTCTCATCTAGTCATCGAGTTCCTGGACCGGTATATGAATGACCAGGAAGATGTTTTTCTTTCGAATCTTTACTCCATATAAATCCAGGAAAGTTTTCTAATGTTTTTTGTATGTCGTTACCTTCATAAATTTTACAATTTGAGGTTTTATGTACTTTTAAGAGATAATTGAATAAATCTAAATTAGCAATTTTTAATTAATTTAAATTTTCGGAATTTGTGGAATTCATTTTGAAAGATAAATTAAAAGTTTTACCGAATAGAACCTTGTTCAGAGGCTTTAGCCGATCGGACCAAAGGTCCTGAGGTTATTACCGAATCATACTAAGACTTAGATATATTCCAGAACCATCTTTTGTTTCTTTAATTTCAATTAAATCATCAACATTGTGGAGAATATTTTTAAGAACTCGTTTTCCTTCATCAGCTAATTTTAATTTACTAATAATATTATCTACTATTCCTTCACCCCTCGCAACTTTTTCTAACTCTCTATTATGTCGTTTTTGTTCTTCTAATGCTGCCTTCTCTGAATTATTTTTATTTACTGCTTGGACAATACCAGCTGTCCCGCCTGCAACACTTCCTGCAGCTTCTATGCCACCTATTATTAGTGGAATTAATGGGAGAATTCCACCATTCTTTTCTTCTTGTAATTGAATATTCTCTATCATTGGTTTACTTATGTAATACTTTTTTTGTTAATCGTAATAGTTTTAGGGGTATTCTTGTCAACAATATTACGTAATTTTAATTCAACAGTTTTATTATTATTACTTTTCGCTTGCGACATTTTTAATAAAAAAATTTTAAGTTATCAAAAATTTTAATCTATTCTAGTTATGAAAAAATTTTAAGTTAAGAATTTTGATCTATTCTAGTTATGAATAAATTTTAAATTAGGAATTTTGATCTATTCTAGACATGAATAAATTTTAAGTTAGGAATTTTAAATCTATTCTAGTTACGAAAAATTCTTAATCTATTCTAGTTACAAAAAAATTTTATTACTAATTACTAAAAAAAAATTTTAAGTTATCAAAAAAAATAATTAATCCTAGCCATCTTTCCATTAAGAATTTCAATAGAATATTTTACATCTAGCAATAAACCATAAGCCATCAATGAAGTTGTGGAATCTTTTTTTCAATATTAATTGTTACATCACAACCATTTTTAATAATATCTTCAGATTGTGCACTTAAATCGAAACAGAAAACAGGATATAAATGTCTCCAATCTCCAGGAGTTAATTGTGGTTCAACTCCAAATTCTATACAAAGATTTCGATAAGAATCATATCCTTCCATAAATTGATTATTGGTATCATCGAATCTTAATGGATCAATTGGATATCGGGTTTGATTTAATGAAACTTGTAAACTTCGAATTGTATTAATATGAAAAAGATTGTTGTTCTTATCAAAACTTGGAGAATTATTTCTTTGAAAAGTTAGTAATAAATATCTTGGAGTATTCGCAGTTCTAGTAAAATGCGAGTTAAATCTTTGTTCGGAAAAAGTTACTGAACTAGCAGTACGCTTTAGAAAATTTACTGGAATTGGTTTGTTAGTATTTAATCTTTTTGCAATAGCTGTTTCAACCTCTAAACTAGGAGTAATATGCTTAATCCACCATTCAAGTCTATCAATTTTTAAATATGCTTTTTTTCCAGTCTTACCAAAAAAGATTAATTCATTATTTGCTGTACGATGAATTATTAATTTAAATTTTAATTGATATGATATTTTATCATAATCTAAATATCCAAATAATGGAGACAATGACCAATTTACTGTATGTTTACTTTTCTTGTTAAATTCACGTCTTTCTTTATATGCACTATTGTTTGTTTTATTTAAATGTTTTGCAATATTTTCTACATCTTTCGCAATTCCTGTGGCATCTGTTCCAGCGTGAGTTAAATCATCAACAATTATACCATCATTAGTATCAGGAAACCAACCTTCGATTTCATACTTTTTATTATTTTCACCAATTGTTACAAATCTAAGCATTGTATCAATTACACCTGGAGAATCACTTATTGTTTCTATATTTTGAGTTGCAACATCTAAACGCATTTGTGTAAATAATCTTGGAAAAAAATTATTCTCTAGTGCAATATTATCGGTATCTGGTAATGGTGTTGTAAAATTGGCATCACTAAATAAAGAATATTCACAGTGTAAAAATGAATCAGGTAAATATAAATAACTTTGATTCATAGCAATTCTTATATAGTCATTCTTTTTTTGATTATAACTAACACCTGGTGGTTTATCTAATTCAAATTTATTTTCAATTAGCGAAGACATTTTTATAAAAAATAGTTTGACTTTTTGTTTTTTCTCACACACAGAAAAAATTTTGCTAAAAAATTTTATTAAAATATAATTTTAGAATTTTGCTAGACCAGCTCCGCTACAGCTTTGCTGGTTAGACCGAAGGTTGCTGTTAACACCATGACCTCTTATTTCTTCAATTGAACGCTTTATGGCTACGCCTGATTTCTTCTTATGTTTACTATCAGACGGAGCTCCGCTCCTCAAGGTTTCACCCCCCACAGCTATGTTAGCAATTTTGTTTTTTGTTTCCTCTGAAAGTTTTTAAAATTTTTTAGTTCTTCAGAATCATTCCTAAGTTTACGAATAGCTTCTAGTTGTTTTAATTCGTTTTGAGATTTAACAGCATTTGATATTGCACTAGCTGTACTACCTATAGCAGCTGCTCCTTTTGCAGCAGATGTAATCAAATCTTTATTATTTTTAATTAAGTTAACGATACTTCCAATACCTGAAAAGATGCCAGCTCCTTCCGTGTGAACTGTTTCTCTATTATCATAATGATAAACAGGATTCATACGTGGTTCATGAGCAATTCTTTGATTTGAAGCAAAATGTTTAAGATTGTGTTTATAAATTACAGGCATTTTTTTAGGAATAAATTTGACTTTTGGGAAAAATATTTACGTTAATATTTGCGCTAAGATTTACGTTTATGATCAAGATTTACGTTTGTGAATGGACGGACAACAACTTCGAGATAACTTTATTAATTGTCTGTTGCACTTTATCTATTGCGTCAAGTAGCGTGTGATGTACTTTAATTTCTTTTCTATTGACTTGCATTTTCTCCTGATTCATCTTCAACGCCACTTTAAGAGCATTTAACTTAATTTTAAGAACATCTAATTGTCTTTTAACAGAATCTAACTGTTCTTTATTTTCTTTAGAGTTTTCTTGTAAATTTTTCTTTAATTCATTTTCTAAATTGATTTTAAGAGTATTCATTTTATCAACTTTTTGATTAAGCGAGTTTACTTCATTTATTATTCTATTCATCTTTTTCATTTGTTGAGTAATTTTAGAACTTAATTCATCAACACTTTTTTGGAATGTAGTTTGTAACTGCTTTAAATTTTTTTTAATTCTTTCAGGTAGATTTTCTATTTCATCTTCTAATTGTTCTTTCAATAGTTGTATCTGATGTTTATTTTTAATGACTGCAGATTTTAACTTTATAGAAAGTAATATTAAAATTTTTGATTGTTCAGAAATCTTTTTAAAAAAATCTTAAAATCTTTTGAAGAAATCTTCTTATTCGACGAGATCTACGGGATTTGAAAATAAATGTTTTGATAATAATAATACTGTTACAAATCCATGTATAGATGTTAATCTTTTGTTTGAATTACAAGCCGAAATATTTAGAGAACAGACTAAAGGTTTACCTTCCATAGAAACTAATTATTGTATTTTTCCTGGTGATCCATTTATTAAATGTATGGATATTGTAAACAAATATAATGATGTGGCTTATGTAGAATTAAATAAAGAAAATATGGTTATAATAGGTCATAATAATGTTTATGGTTTTATTAGAGCAGTGTTGCCAATTAGTAATACTGATTGGATAGATAATAAAATTATCAATTATATCAATATTAGAGAATTAGTTAAAAAATTAAAATCATTTTCCAAAGAAAAAATAAGATTATTTGTTGATGAACAAAACCAATATAATATTCATATAGAGTAAAAAACATAACGAAGAATTATTATGTCAAGTATATTATAGAGACACAATTTATAAACAAGAAACATTAGAAATGCCGCAAAGATATGATGATGATACTTATATAGGATTATATTCAAACTTAAATATTAATTTGTTAAAATCTTACATAAATGGCTTAGCTCAACAAGAAAAAATTTATATGTGGACAACACCTTATACTATTAACAATGACCATAATCATAATAATTTTAAAGAATCCAATAATAATAATTTTAAAGAATCTTATAATAATAATAATGATAATAATATAGATGATGATTCTGAAACATCTGAAAAAGGTGTGAATGGTAACAAAGATTATAAAAATATTAGTAATTATAAAAATTTAAGTGAAGAAAAATTTATATCTCATACTGATGTATATGATATTAATACTACATATAATCAAAATTTATCTAAATTTCATTTTCTTACAATTGAAAATAATAATGATGGAATAGTTGAAGATACTGTTAGACAACTATGTGTCGGGTCTACAAAATTTAAATTAGGATTTACATCTAATCAACTTAAAATTTTATTATCTTTAATAAAAACTAAAACTGATTCAGATTATGGTGGTGTTATTAAATTTTCCAAAAGAGATCAAAGACCAATATTTTTCTCTATTATATTATTATCAGATAAAAAATGTAATTTAGAGTTAGATATTCCAATAAGAGAATGGTATCCTATCAGGGAATGGCATCCTATACCAAAAAGTGTAATTTATGATGTTGAAGAATCAATTTATGATGATGATGAAGAATCAATAGTTAGTGAAAATAAATTTAAATTATCTTTTGATAAAACTTAATATGATAAAACATTATATGATAAAGAAAATAAAACAACTAAAGAACGTGAAATATATAATAATATATAATAACTCTCAAGACCTTCATATTAGAATGTTTATATCTAAAATTAAAACACATATTTTTTCTTTAAAAAATAAAAAAATGGAAAATACCAAGTTTTATTGTGTCTTATGTAAAAGACAGTTGCAAACAAAAAGAAGTTATCAATCTCATTTAAATAGTAAAATGCATTTACAAAATGTAGATCGAGTTGATGAAGGAAATATATTAAAATTAAATAATTATAAAAACTATCTAGAAACATTACCTACTGATATAAAAGTTAAAAAGATGTTTGATGATTATTCACATTCGGAATATAAAAAAGTTTTTAATAGTGAAGATGAACATGTACGAACCGAAGGTTCTAGGGCTTCGCCCGTACCAGATGGAAGATATTTATTTAGCGATACTGATGAATTTAACGAAATAGATGAATTTGATGAAACTAAAAAAACCGATGAAGCTGTAACAGATATAAAATATTTATTTAATGAATCGGTACACGGGACATCAAAGATGTCTTCCAGGGCTTCGCCCGTTGAACATAATGAAACCGATAAAACTTTTTCTGATATTCTATCCAACTTTTATAATATATTTAAGAAATCTTTCAAATGTAATATGAATGTAGAAGTACTTTATACAAAAAATGGACCTGATGGAATTCCTGAAGAAATAATACAAGGACATTTTACAAATTCACAAGAAATTCATAATGTAAATGATATACAACCCATATTTGAACAAATGATACTTAAATTAGAAAATTGTATAATTGAAGCCCAGTTACGTGAATCTGGTTGGAGATTTGTTAAAATACTATCTAAGAAAATAGTAATTGATAAATATAAAAATAATACTGGTGGTAGTTATGTTCCTTTACCTTTCAGTTCACCACAAATAATCAACATAAAAAATGAAGATGATTATTGTTTTCTGTGGAGTATTATAGCACATTCACATCCTGCAAAATATCATAAAGAAAGACTAAGTCATTACAATAAAGAAGAATACATAAATGAATTTGATCTCTCTGATGGCTTAGATGAATTTCCATATGATTATAATAGGTTGATAAAGTTTCATAAAAAGAATAAAAATTTAATAGAAGTAAATGTTTTTGAATTAAATGTGAATTATGTTTCTATTGGTAAAATTACTCCACTTTACTCAGATTCAAAAAATTTTTATCTGAATAATAAAAATTTATGTCAATCAGAAATAGTATATTATGATAGAGGAAATTACATGCATCATAATATTTTTTACCAAGGAAATATAATATGTACTGAAAAATTTCAAATTGTTAAAACATTATCACCAATAATGATTAATCATAATAATTATAAAGGACTAATAATAATTAGGATTATGATTCCGATTATTTATCTTTATCTTTAGAATATCAACAAAAATTACAAAATTTAAATGAAAGTTTACAAAAATGTAAAACAGATTATCAACAACAAACAAAAATATTAGTACAAGAATATGGCCATAAATACCAAAATAAGATAGAAACGATACAAAAATTAAATGAAGACAAAAAAGAATTAAATAATGAAGAAAATATAGAATTAAATGAATCTTTAAAAAAATGTCTACAACAATATAAAGAACAATATGATAAAGAATATATTCATCAGCTACAAATACTAAATCAAAATTATCAACGAAATACATTTAATCTTACAAAAGAAATTGATGAAACACATGAAATATATAAATATAAATTTGAAAAATTAAAACAAACAAAGCAACCAGCACAAGCGAATATATTATATTATCAGGGTCATTTTATATTGTGTAAAGATGTTTCTATATTTACAAAAACTTCAGATAATACAAATTTTCCTTGTCTTCAATGTATGACAAGTTTTAGAACTTTAGAAGAAATGAATAGACATTTGGAGAATTGTCAACAAAATGAAGCAGTCAGAAACACATTTCCAAAAGTTGATTATTTAGAATATAATAAATGGTATTTAAAAATAAAGTACCCTTTACTATTTATTGTGATTTTGAAGCATATAATGTTAACATGACACAAAATTCTGAAAATGATAATTCTGAAAATGGTACGGGCCAAGCCCTAGAACCTTCGGTTTATAAATATGAAAAAAGTGCACCTGAACAAAGTAAAGAAAAATATTTATTTGAACAAAAACCATTATGTTGGGGAATGTACATTCATTCAAATTATCCTGAATTATTTAAATCAGAATATTATCAATACTATGGTGAAGATAGTTCAGAAATGTTTACAAAGAAGGTAGAAGAATTACAAGGACGTTTTTCACAATTGCTTGAAACAAATATACCAATGCTTCCATTAACGGATGAAGAAAAAATTAATTTTGTTAATGAAACAAATTGTTATTACTGTGGAAAAGAATTTACAAAAAATTATAAAAATGGAAATATATTGATAAGCGAAGCGACGGCTCTGCCGACAAAGTAAAAGATCATGATCATCTAAATGGATTATATAGAGGTGCAGCACATAATTCTTGTAATCTTAATGCTAATAAATTTAAATATAACTTTGTTCCTCTATATTTCTACAATGGTTCTAAATATGATTTCCATTTAATAATGAAAGATTTATTTTCATCTGAAAAATTACAAAAACAACAAATAAATGTACTGTGTAAAACAGAAGAAGAATATTTTTCAATGCAATTAGGTTGTATTAGAATTTTAGATGCATTTAGATTTTTTACTCCTTATTCATTAGATGTTATGGGAAAAACATTGAAACCTGAACAATGTAAAATATTAAATAAATATAATTTAAAACCTTTAAAAGGAATATTTCCGTATGAATATATAACTGGAGATATAGATAGAATAAATGAAATAATGAAAGAACAAAAACTTCCTCCAATAAATAAATTTAAATCAACATTAAAACAATCACAATTATCTAAAGAAGACTATGCAGAAGCTGAAAAGAATTGGAGAGAGTTAAATTGTAAAACAATGTATGATTATACAATGAAATATCTACAGATAGATGTATTAATACTAGCTGATCTTTTTGAAAACTTTCGTGATATGTGTTTAGAATATTATGGAATAGATCCTTGTTATTGTTATTCTACACCAGGTTTAACATGGTTAGCAGGATTAAAACATACTGGTGTTCAAGCCGATGGCTCTAGGACAAAGTCCGTTAAACTTAAACATTATAAAGAAAATACGTATGATAAATTATTATTTTTTGAATCTGGGATTAGAGGTGGAGTTTCATCAGTTTTAGGTAATCGTTATGTACAGTGTTACAATAAAAAAGTAAGTCCTGATGATTATGGAATAATGAAACCTTTATCTCCAGAAGAAAGCGATCAGTTTATAAAATTGTTTAATCAAAATATAGAAGGACTTATATCAAATGAAGATAGTCAAGCAGCAGTTGATGAATCCATGAGAGAAAACTATTTGTTATATTATGATTTTAATAGCTTATATTCTTCTTGCATGATACAAGAATTACTAACAGGTGAAATGTCATGGTGTAATATTCTAGATTATCAAAAAACATATGATGGAAATTATAATCATGGTTATATATGTGAAGTTGATTTAGTATACCCTGATGAAATAAAAGATAAAACAAAATATTTTCCTTTCTGTCCCGAAAACAAAATTCCCAATATAGAAGATTTTTCAGATTATCAAAAATCTATAATTCCTAAGAAATACAGACCAACAAAAAAACTTATGTTAACACAAAGTAATAAAGGAAAGTATGTTGTTGAAGGAAGAATGCTAGATTGGTATTTAGAACATGGAATGATTCTCACCAAAATACATCGAAAACTATTTTATCAAAAATCTAAATGGTTAAAAAATTATATAGAGTTCAATATTGAAAAACGTAAAATAGCTAAAAGAAATAAAGATGATTTTGGAAACGTGTTCTTCAAATTAATGAATAATGCATTTTATGGTAAGACTTTAGAAAATGTGCGTAATAGACAAAATATTGAAATAGTTTATGATAAAGATAGGTTTCAAAATTTAACAAGGAAACGTACATACGTGGTGTGATCCAAAATGTCCCGGACTAACCTACTTGCAGATAACCTGTGATAACGAATACTACTTCAGATGTAAATTTAGGTCTTTAAGGCATGAGAAATATGGTCGCCGAAATTTTTCCGGTCAGTTTTCTATTTTTTCAAAATTTTCAAACATTTTTGTCTGAATTTCAAGATTTTCCGATAAATTCTAGCGATTTAAAATTAATATATTTAGATTAACTTGACAGTTAAGCTATCACTAATAACCTGACTAATAATTAACGGAAAAACAAATGTTTTGTTCCAGAAAACAGTTTACTTTTCAATGTATGAGCCGTTAGCATTCGTCACTTTTTGCCAACGAAGTCTCAATTCACAAAAAGCTTTATGAAAAAATTCCGGTGTCAAAGAATCAAAAAACTCAGTAACTGCATCCCGCAGTTCAACTGGCGATTCAAAATGGTGTCCACGAAGATGCTTTTTGAGGAATCTAAACAGATAGAAGTCACTTGGGGCCAAGTCAGGTGAATAAGGAGGATGGCTCAATAGTTGAAATCCGTTTCTCGTTAAGGCATTGGTTGTCTCCTGCGAGGTGTGAATCGGAGCATTGTCATGAAGCAAGTAGAGGGGAATGTTTCGTGGCTTTCTTATTTTCTTCCTCGCTTCAGATAACAGATTGGAATAATATTCGCTATTGATTCTTACTCCTTTATCCGCAAAGTCAACCAGTTGGATTCCCGAAGCGTTCCAAAAGACCGTCAGCATCAACGACCGGCGATGTGATGTTCCGGATCGCATTTTCAAAGGGGCAGACTCGCCTGATTTTCGCCACTCTGCAGATTCTCGCTTACTTTGAGGCAGATACAAACTTAAAAGGTGTTTCATCCTCTGTAAGGATGCAGTTCAGAAACTGATCTCCGTGCATTTCGAGGAGATCCAAATTTGACTGTGCCGCCAGAAGTCTGTTCTCCTTCATTTCAGGTGACGGAAACTTCGGTACGAAACGTGATGCCAGTTTGCGATATCCAAGTCTTTCGATGATGTCATGACAGGAGTGATAACTGATTCGCAACTCTCTTGACAACTCACGGATGGTTATCCTTCTGTGTGCTGTAATCACTTCATCGCACTGACTCGATTTCTCTTCCGGAATCTCCTGCGGCCGACCAACAGTTGAAAAATCTTGCTCCACAGATTGTCTTCCGCGTTTAAATTCGCTTATCCAGAAATAAGCAGTAGTTCTCGATGGAGCTTTGCTTCCATATGCCAGGCTTAATTCCTTTAGAATGTCACCATTAGCGAAGCCGCGGATCAGGAGGTATCGTATCACACTGCGATATTCGACTGAAGACACGCTTGTCACATCCATCATGAAAACTGATAGAACAAAGAACCATCGTTGACACGGATTTCTTAATGAATGCGTGCTGAATGAACTTCACTGATTGATATCGTAACACATGAAGCAATTAACAAAAGACGTGCAATATTCATGGCAAAGATATCCGTCAAATAAGGTACAAATCAAAATCAATCTAACTATAACAATAAGACAAATCGGATCTCGATCAATTCAGAAAATACAGAAATTCATGTTAAAATGTAAAAATATTTTTTAAAAATAGAAAACTGACCGGAAAAATTTCGGCGACCATATTTCTCATGCCTTAAAGACCTAAATTTACATCTGAAGTAGTATTCGTTATCACAGGTTATCTGCAAGTAGGTTAGTCCGGGACATTTTGGATCACACCACGTATAAAAGAACTACTAGATTTAGTGATAATCTATGTGCTGTACATTTACGTCGAATCAGCGTAAAACATGATAAGTTTTAAATCATCAACAATTATACCATCATTAGTATCAGGAAACCAACCTTCGATTTCATACTTTTTATTATTTTCACCAATTGCTACAAATCTAAGCATTGTATCAATTACACCTGGAGAATCACTTAATGTTTCTATATTTTGAGTTGCAACATCTAAACGCATTTGTGTAAATAATCTTGGAAAAAAATTATTCTCTAGTGCAATATTATCGGTATCTGGTAATGGTGTTGTAAAATTGGCATCACTAAATAAAGAATATTCACAGTGTAAAAATGAATCAGGTAAATATAAATAACTTTGATTCATAGCAATTCTTATATAGTCATTCTTTTTTTGATTATAACTAACACCTGGTGGTTTATCTAATTCAAATTTATTTTCAATTAGCGAAGACATTTTTATAAAAAATAGTTTGACTTTTTGTTTTTTCTCACACACAGAAAAAATTTTATTAAAATATAATTTTAGAATTTTGCTAGACCAGCTCCGCTACAGCTTTGCTGGTTAGACCGAAGGTTGCTGTTAACACCATGACCTCTTATTTCTTCAATTGAACGCTTTATGGCTACGCCTGATTTCTTCTTATGTTTACTATCAGACGGAGCTCCGCTCCTCAAGGTTTCACCCCCCACAGCTATGTTAGCAATTTTGTTTTTTGTTTCCTCTGAAAGTTTTTTAAATTTTTTAGTTCTTCAGAATCATTCCTAAGTTTACGAATAGCTTCTAGTTGTTTTAATTCGCTTTGAGATTTAACAGCATTTGATATTGCACTAGCTGTACTACCTATAGCAGCTGCTCCTTTTGCAGCAGATGTAATCAAATCTTTATTATTTTTAATTAAGTTAACGATACTTCCAATACCTGAAAAGATGCCAGCTCCTTCCGTGTGAACTGTTTCTCTATTATCATAATGATAAACAGGATTCATACGTGGTTCATGAGCAATTCTTTGATTTGAAGCAAAATGTTTAAGATTGTGTTTATAAATTATAGGCATTTTTTTAGGAATAAATTTGACTTTTGGGAAAAATATTTACGTTAATATTTGCGCTAAGATTTACGTTTATGATCAAGATTTACGTTTGTGAATGGACAACAACTTCGAGATAACTTTATTAATTGTCTGTTGCACTTTATCTATTGCGTCAAGTAGCGTGTGATGTACTTTAATTTCTTTTCTATTAACTTGCATTTTCTCCTGATTCATCTTCAACGCCACTTTAAGAGCATTTAACTTAATTTTAAGAACATCTAATTGTCTTTTAACAGAATCTAACTGTTCTTTATTTTCTTTAGAGTTTTCTTGTAAATTTTTCTTTAATTCATTTTCTAAATTGATTTTAAGAGTATTCATTTTATCAACTTTTTGATTAAGCGAGTTTACTTCATTTATTATTCTATTCATCTTTTTCATTTGTTGAGTAATTTAAAACTTAATTCACCAACACTTTTTTGGAATGTAGTTTGTAACTGCTTTAAATTTTTTTTAATTCTTTCAGGTAGATTTTCTATTTCATCTTCTAATTGTTCTTTCAATAGTTGTATCTGATGTTTATTTTTAATGACTGCAGATTTTAACTTTATAGAAAGTAATATTAAAATTTTTGATTGTTCAGAAATCTTTTTAAAAAGTTTTGCTATATCTGCTTCTAGCTCTCTATCCTTCTTATCAAGTTTTAATAATTTTTCGTTAAATGATTTGTCATTAAGTTTAAGCAACTTTAATTCATTCATCAGTGGAATCAAAACATCGTTTATATATTTTTCTTTTAAATCATTGATTTGTGTATCAACATATTGTTTATCTGTTAACTCTGTATTTTGTTGCGGAAGAATAGAACGATGCAAAGGACCAGATAAAACGTCTCCAGTTTTCACGATATAATTTTCTATTTCTAATTCACGATTATTCGGGATATATGCATCTCCATCAACATTTGGTAACATCATTTTTTAACAATAAAAAAATAAATTTTTTCTAATAAAAATAAAATTTTTTCTAATAAAAATAAAAAAATGGAAAAACCAAATTTAAAAAAATTATATTCGTCCGCATCATCCTGTTCTTCTTATTCGACGAGATCAACGGGATTTGAAAATAAATGTTTTGATAATAATAATACTGTTACAAATCCATGTATAGATGTTAATCTTTTGTTTGAATTACAAGCCGAAATATGTAGAGAACAGACTAAAGGTTTACCTTCCATAGAAACTAATTATTGTATTTTTCCTGGTGATCCATTTATTAAATGTATGGATATTGTAAACAAATATAATGATGTGGCTTATGTAGAATTAAATAAAGAAAATATGGTTATAATAGGTCATAATAATGTTTATGGTTTTATTAGAGCAGTGTTGCCAATTAGTAATACTGATTGGATAGATAATAAAATTATCAATTATATCAATATTAGAGAATTAGTTAAAAAATTAAAATCATTTTCCAAAGAAAAAATAAGATTATTTGTTGATGAACAAAACCAATATAATATTCATATAGAGTAAAAAACATAACGAAGAATTATTATGTCAAGTATATTATAGAGACACAATTTATAAACAAGAAACATTAGAAATGCCGCAAAGATATGATGATGATACTTATATAGGATTATATTCAAACTTAAATATTAATTTGTTAAAATCTTACATAAATGGCTTAGCTCAACAAGAAAAAATTTATATGTGGACAACACCTTATACTATTAACAATGACCATAATCATAATAATTTTAAAGAATCCAATAATAATTTTAAAGAATCTTATAATAATAATAATGATAATAATATAGATGATGATTCTGAAACATCTGAAAAAGGTGTGAATGGTAACAAAGATTATAAAAATATTAGTAATTATAAAAATTTAAGTGAAGAAAAATTTATATCTCATACTGATGTATATGATATTAATACTACATATAATCAAAATTTATCTAAATTTCATTTTCTTACAATTGAAAATAATAATGATGGAATAGTTGAAGATACTGTTAGACAACTATGTGTCGGGTCTACAAAATTTAAATTAGGATTTACATCTAATCAACTTAAAATTTTATTATCTTTAATAAAAACTAAAACTGATTCAGATTATGGTGGTGTTATTAAATTTTCCAAAAGAGATCAAAGACCAATATTTTTCTCTATTATATTATTATCAGATAAAAAATGTAATTTAGAGTTAGATATTCCAATAAGAGAATGGTATCCTATCAGGGAATGGCATCCTATACAAAAAAGTGTAATTTATGATGTTGAAGAATCAATTTATGATGATGATGAAGAATCAATAGTTAGTGAAAATAAATTTAAATTATCTTTTGATAAAACTTAATATGATAAAACGTTATATGATAAAACTTAATATGATAAAACATTATATGATAAAGAAAATAAAACAACTAAAGAACGTGAAATATATAATAATATATAATAACTCTCAAGACCTTCATATTAGAATGTTTATATCTAAAATTAAAACACATATTTTTTCTTTAAAAAATAAAAAAATGGAAAATACCAAGTTTTATTGTGTCTTATGTAAAAGACAGTTGCAAACAAAAAGAAGTTATCAATCTCATTTAAATAGTAAAATGCATTTACAAAATGTAGATCGAGTTGATGAAGGAAATATATTAAAATTAAATAATTATAAAAACTATCTAGAAACATTACCTACTGATATAAAAGTTAAAAAGATGTTTGATGATTATTCACATTCGGAATATAAAAAAGTTTTTAATAGTGAAGATGAACATGTACGAACCGAAGGTTCTAGGGCTTCGCCCGTACCAGATGGAAGATATTTATTTAGCGATACTGATGAATTTAACGAAATAGATGAATTTGATGAAACTAAAAAAACCGATGAAGCTGTAACAGATATAAAATATTTATTTAATGAATCGGTACACGGGACATCAAAGATGTCTTCCAGGGCTTCGCCCGTTGAACATAATGAAACCGATAAAACTTTTTCTGATATTCTATCCAACTTTTATAATATATTTAAGAAATCTTTCAAATGTAATATGAATGTAGAAGTACTTTATACAAAAAATGGACCTGATGGAATTCCTGAAGAAATAATACAAGGACATTTTACAAATTCACAAGAAATTCATAATGTAAATGATATACAACCCATATTTGAACAAATGATACTTAAATTAGAAAATTGTATAATTGAAGCCCAGTTACGTGAATCTGGTTGGAGATTTGTTAAAATACTATCTAAGAAAATAGTAATTGATAAATATAAAAATAATACTGGTGGTAGTTATGTTCCTTTACCTTTCAGTTCACCACAAATAATCAACATAAAAAATGAAGATGATTATTGTTTTCTGTGGAGTATTATAGCACATTCACATCCTGCAAAATATCATAAAGAAAGACTAAGTCATTACAATAAAGAAGAATACATAAATGAATTTGATCTCTCTGATGGCTTAGATGAATTTCCATATGATTATAATAGGTTAATAAAGTTTCATAAAAAGAATAAAAATTTAATAGAAGTAAATGTTTTTGAATTAAATGTGAATTATGTTTCTATTGGTAAAATTACTCCACTTTACTCAGATTCAAAAAATTTTTATCTGAATAATAAAAATTTATGTCAATCAGAAATAGTATATTATGATAGAGGAAATTACATGCATCATAATATTTTTTACCAAGGAAATATAATATGTACTGAAAAATTTCAAATTGTTAAAACATTATCACCAATAATGATTAATCATAATAATTATAAAGGACTAATAATAATTATGATTATGATTCCGATTATTTATCTTTATCTTTAGAATATCAACAAAAATTACAAAATTTAAATGAAAGTTTACAAAAATGTAAAACAGATTATCAACAACAAACAAAAATATTAGTACAAGAATATGGCCATAAATACCAAAATAAGATAGAAACGATACAAAAATTAAATGAAGACAAAAAAGAATTAAATAATGAAGAAAATATAGAATTAAATGAATCTTTAAAAAAATGTCTACAACAATATAAAGAACAATATGATAAAGAATATATTTATCAGCTACAAATACTAAATCAAAATTATCAACGAAATACATTTAATCTTACAAAAGAAATTGATGAAACACATGAAATATATAAATATAAATTTGAAAAATTAAAACAAACAAAGCAACCAGCACAAGCGAATATATTATATTATCAGGGTCATTTTATATTGTGTAAAGATGTTTCTATATTTACAAAAACTTCAGATAATACAAATTTTCCTTGTCTTCAATGTATGACAAGTTTTAGAACTTTAGAAGAAATGAATAGACATTTGGAGAATTGTCAACAAAATGAAGCAGTCAGAAACACATTTCCAAAAGTTGATTATTTAGAATATAATAAATGGTATTTAAAAATAAAGTACCCTTTACTATTTATTGTGATTTTGAAGCATATAATGTTAACATGACACAAAATTCTGAAAATGATAATTCTGAAAATGGTACGGGCCAAGCCCTAGAACCTTCGGTTTATAAATATGAAAAAAGTGCACCTGAACAAAGTAAAGAAAAATATTTATTTGAACAAAAACCATTATGTTGGGGAATGTACATTCATTCAAATTATCCTGAATTATTTAAATCAGAATATTATCAATACTATGGTGAAGATAGTTCAGAAATGTTTACAAAGAAGGTAGAAGAATTACAAGGACGTTTTTCACAATTGCTTGAAACAAATATACCAATGCTTCCATTAACGGATGAAGAAAAAATTAATTTTGTTAATGAAACAAATTGTTATTACTGTGGAAAAGAATTTACAAAAAATTATAAAAATGGAAATATATTGATAAGCGAAGCGACGGCTCTGCCGACAAAGTAAAAGATCATGATCATCTAAATGGATTATATAGAGGTGCAGCACATAATTCTTGTAATCTTAATGCTAATAAATTTAAATATAACTTTGTTCCTCTATATTTCTACAATGGTTCTAAATATGATTTCCATTTAATAATGAAAGATTTATTTTCATCTGAAAAATTACAAAAACAACAAATAAATGTACTGTGTAAAACAGAAGAAGAATATTTTTCAATGCAATTAGGTTGTATTAGAATTTTAGATGCATTTAGATTTTTTACTCCTTATTCATTAGATGTTATGGGAAAAACATTGAAACCTGAACAATGTAAAATATTAAATAAATATAATTTAAAACCTTTAAAAGGAATATTTCCGTATGAATATATAACTGGAGATATAGATAGAATAAATGAAATAATGAAAGAACAAAAACTTCCTCCAATAAATAAATTTAAATCAACATTAAAACAATCACAATTATCTAAAGAAGACTATGCAGAAGCTGAAAAGAATTGGAGAGAGTTAAATTGTAAAACAATGTATGATTATACAATGAAATATCTACAGATAGATGTATTAATACTAGCTGATCTTTTTGAAAACTTTCGTGATATGTGTTTAGAATATTATGGAATAGATCCTTGTTATTGTTATTCTACACCAGGTTTAACATGGTTAGCAGGATTAAAACATACTGGTGTTCAAGCCGATGGCTCTAGGACAAAGTCCGTTAAACTTAAACATTATAAAGAAAATACGTATGATAAATTATTATTTTTTGAATCTGGGATTAGAGGTGGAGTTTCATCAGTTTTAGGTAATCGTTATGTACAGTGTTACAATAAAAAAGTAAGTCCTGATGATTATGGAATAATGAAACCTTTATCTCCAGAAGAAAGCGATCAGTTTATAAAATTGTTTAATCAAAATATAGAAGGACTTATATCAAATGAAGATAGTCAAGCAGCAGTTGATGAATCCATGAGAGAAAACTATTTGTTATATTATGATTTTAATAGCTTATATTCTTCTTGCATGATATAAGAATTACCAACAGGTGAAATGTCATGGTGTAATATTCTAGATTATCAAAAAACATATGATGGAAATTATAATCATGGTTATATATGTGAAGTTGATTTAGTATACCCTGATGAAATAAAAGATAAAACAAAATATTTTCCTTTCTGTCCCGAAAACAAAATTCCCAATATAGAAGATTTTTCAGATTATCAAAAATCTATAATTCCTAAGAAATACAGACCAACAAAAAAACTTATGTTAACACAAAGTAATAAAGGAAAGTATGTTGTTGAAGGAAGAATGCTAGATTGGTATTTAGAACATGGAATGATTCTCACCAAAATACATCGAAAACTATTTTATCAAAAATCTAAATGGTTAAAAAATTATATAGAGTTCAATATTGAAAAACGTAAAATAGCTAAAAGAAATAAAGATGATTTTGGAAACGTGTTCTTCAAATTAATGAATAATGCATTTTATGGTAAGACTTTAGAAAATGTGCGTAATAGACAAAATATTGAAATAGTTTATGATAAAGATAGGTTTCAAAATTTAACAAGGAAACCTACATATAAAAGAACTACTAGATTTAGTGATAATCTATGTGCTGTACATTTACGTCGAATCAGCGTAAAACATGATAAGTTTAATTTTATTGGATTCACTATATTAGAATTAGCTAAACTATTTATGTATAGATTTATATATGATTATTTAGCACCTGCTTATGGCAAAAACTATAAATTACACTTTACAGATACCGATTCTGTTTTCTTAGAATTAACAATACCGTATAATTCTTCACTTGATGAAGAAATTAATAAAATAAAAGATTTTATTCATCCTTCAGAATTATGTAAAGTAAAAGATCAGTTAGGAAATGAAGATTTCATAACAGAAGCTATATTTTTAAAATCTTAATGTTATTGTTATGATACAACTAATAATATCAAGACACAAAACATTATAAGGAATTTTAAAGGCATCAGTGGCTAATCAAATAACATTTCAAGATTATAAAAATGTATTATTTAATAATGAAATAAAAACAGCATGTAATTATAGACTTAATTCAAAGAAACATAAAATGTATTTAAAGGAAGAACATAAATTAGCATTAGATCCATTTGATGATAAAAGAAAAATTTTACCTGATGGAATAACTACTTCACCTTTTTAATTTTCTAATTTCTAAGATAGACAAATTTGATATACATATATATATATAAAATAAAAAAAATATTATATCACTATATTTGTATATATTTATCACTCGGTAAACAAATCTTCTATTACTCAGTAAACAATTGTTCGATAACTCTATCATGAATTTTTTTATCAATATTAATTGTGATAAATCCATGATCTTTTGACCAAGCATTGTTACACGATTGTTTAAATTCATCTTTATTTCTTACACATAAATCTCTTAACAAATCACTTAAGTTTCTTGCATTTATTTCAAATAGTATAAATATATTTGCATTCTTTCTAATAACACTACCGTCTAATGAATACATACTTTGTGTTAAATAAAATACACTACAGTTGTTATGTCTACCTCTTGTGAAATAATTTCTCTGAACTGACTGATTTCTATCATTAACACAATCATCAAAAATTACACAATGTGTCATTGTTTTATCTAGTTTACTAGGATCTTGCATATTACCACTATCATCTATTAATTGTATCTTTATATGCTTATTCTTCACACCACGAACTTATTTCTTCTTCATCTTCAGATTTTTCATATTCTTTGAATAATGAAGCAATTGCTGTTTTTTTAAGATTATTTTCAAATCCATATTTTAAAAATTGATAGACGGGTTGTTCTGCTGTTGTTGTATAAATTATAAGATTGTTATAATCCAAAAATTTGGAGTCGTTAAAATTTTAAGCAATAGATACGTTTTACCACAACCTGATCTTCCGCAAATAACTGACAAAACTTTATTAGATAAATTTGGATGATGATTAAATTTAAGTTTTTTTTTAATTTAATGGTAGTACTTCACTCATTTTTCAATTAAAAAAATTTTATTTTTTATTTTTTTTTATTTTCTGTTTCTAAAGAATAAGAATAAGAATAAGAAGAATAATAAGAAGAAAATTAAACTTCTCTAGCTTCGCCTGGGAGTTTATACCTCTCGAACGGGAGTTTATACCTCCCGAACCAAAAGATCTATCATAATCTCTTCACCTCCAAAATTTATTTCTTGTCCTTTCTCATCAGTGATTCTCATGTTAATGTTGTTAATAGTTCTTCTTGTAATAGGGAAATATATTAATGATTGTGGAATTACATTTAATCTATAACCAATGGGTACAGTAAAAGCTGGAAAACTGAATATTAAATTTGACAATTTACCATTTATATATCCTCCTTCAATAATGTCACAATGTACAACAATTGAATTTATTTCAGTTATTTTTGGAATCTTCTCACCTAAATGATAACCTTGACTATAGGTTTGTTTATTAAATCCTAATAGCTTTGACAATGAACTATCATGATTAAAATCAACTTGATGATTTTCGTCTAAAGTAAGAGAAAATTTGTTAGCTGCCGGTTCAACTGCAAAATGTAATTGTTTCTTATACAAAAATCTTATTATAAATGGTATACCTAAATGTCTCTTAATTTCATTTGATATTGTTTCAACTTCGTAAGAACCAGGAAGAAAAGTTAGTATTTTCCACGTTTTTCCTTTATCAGTAGAATATCTAAATTGATCATTCACATCTTTTATAACATTTTGAATAGTGTTAAATGTGGAGAAACTAGTCAATGCAATTTGATAATTTTTATTTTGTTCCAAATGTAGAATGGGTTCTAAATTACAAGTGTGTGATGAAGTAGTTGTTATAATTTTTAACGTCGTACTAAATTTTGATGAACCCAAAATCTGTCAAATTTTCTAAATGATTATTAATTTTGTCTAAATCTGCTGAACACATTTTTTAACTAAAAAAATTTAAATAAATATCTTTTATCAAATTTTTTTATAAAAAATTAAAAACAACAACATATTTCAGCTACGGGCGAAGCCCTGGAAGACATCTCCGATGTCCCGTTATACTTTTATAATCCTCTTCATTTAGAATCTTCTTTTCTAACAGTCTTTTCAATATAGCATGAATTTCATTGAAACTAGAATTATGACCTTCTTTTATTGCAGATATTAAAATATTTAATCTATTTAGTAATTCTTGTGAATCATCTGGTAAGAATACAGTTGTTTCAGTTTTAAAACCTTTTCCTACTTTCACTCCCGTTGATAATAAATTTTCTAATTGTTTATAATGTCTAAGAGATTTTACTGCACCAACTCTATCTAACATAGCTTTATATTTTATGAGATCTTCTACAGCATAATTATTTAAATCTCTTAAAAGATCAACAAAATTTCTATCTAAATTAAAAGGAGATTTATCTGGTGAAAAAATTAAACCTCGAAAAGGTTGTGGAAATATTTCTTTTTGTCCGAGATAAAATCTAGGTATTGTTTTTCCATCTATAAATGAGATAGAATGTTCAAATTGCATAGATTGTGGTAATTTCTTATTAATGTTTGATTCTAGTAATCCATAGTCATCTAATATAGTTTTGTGCTCTGGATCTGTTATATCAATTTGTTTATCATTATTTGTAAGTTCTTTTTCAAGAGTTTTAAATGGTTTCATAGTTTTTTCAAAATCAGTTTTTACTTGCTCGGTTTGCTGCATTTTTTCAAACATATCAGATTGAATACCAGCTTTTATCATTCTATGTTGAAGATGATTTTCTTTCATAATATTTCTTTGTTTTATTAACTCTTCTAATTGTTTTATTCTTTTAAAATTATCAGCTCTAATTTTATCCATTTTTAAAATATAATATTTGAATTTTGTGGTAACATTGGAATACAGCAAAAACATTTTACTGAACAAATTATTTTTTTATTGCTTTGTTGTCTGACATCTTTTCGTTTAAAGGTTTCTCGTTTTAAGTTTTGTTTAATAAAGTTTTGCTTAAATTTTCGCTTAAAGTTTTTAGCTCTTCTAAAAAACTTTTGTCATTTTCTTCATTAGAAATTTTACCATCACCAGAAATTTTGCCATCCTGTTTATTCTTATCATCAACTTTTTCTGACTGTAATTGAAATGATATTTGATTTACTTCATTAGCTATTTGATCAAATTTTTCAATCTCATCTAACGTAATAACATTATCATCACATACTCTTTGAAAGTAGTAATGTAGTTTATCATAGACTTCTTTAATATGTAAATGCTTAGTTTTTAATGATTTTCGTTTCTTAGTTATTAAAGATTTATCTAACATTGTAACAAGTGAAGTTGCAAAAACACCCGTACCTGTTAAAGCTGTCGCAACTACTGGAATTACTAAAACACCCGAAGATATAACAATTGTTAAAGCACATAAACTTATTGTTAAGAATATGCCAATTCCTTGCGTTACATTCTTAACTTTAGTCCATCTCTTTCTTAATTTTTTATAATGCTCTAATCTTAATAATAATTGTGATTCCTTATCTTTCATATAACGTACTCTATCTTTGTGTTTTTCTTTATTCATTTTTTTCAATGTCCATTAAAGTAGAACTACGTTCATATGATAACGAAGGATATATTCTTGCGGTTTCTTCCATTTTTGTTTCATCCACTTTTGTTTCTTCAATTTTTAAAGAAATATTTCTAGTCACATGATATATTTTCAAAACCTGTAAGATGGACAAAATTCATGAATTTGAAATTCTCAACTTTTATGATTTCGGTGTCCTGGAACGGTCATGATTTTAAGGGTGAAATGTCATAATCACACATTTGAGTTTCTTAACTTTTATGATTTCGGTGTCCTGGAACGGTCATGATTTTAAAGGGTAAAAATTGTAATTCTCAAATTTTGAGATTTTGAAAAATTTAAAAAATTGGGTATTTTTAAAAACGCCTAAATTTATGAATTTAGGTCTTCATAACCTGAAAAATGACCAAAATTCATGAATTTATGTCGTTTTTAAAAATACCATTTTTTCAAAAAATGATACTTTTTGAATGGACTAAATTCATGTATTTAGGTCTTAAAAACCTGAAAAAGGGTTCAAATTCATGAATTTATGTCGTTTTTAAAGATACTATTTTTTTGAATTTTATGGTGTCCGGGAACGGTCTTTTGCCCATTACTAATAAAACACTCTACATAATATAACTACTCTATGACATATCCATCTCATTATAATATTATTAAATCTAAGTGTGAGATCCATTTCGTCGACAACTAAACAAGGGGCCATACGACGATATGACGATTTTTACAACTTCTGCCTCATTGCATGAGGTCGTCAATAGGACGATCGGACGATGAGTCGGCCTTGACTCGTAAGGCTTCGTCGATAACAATAGTCGCTACTCTTTTAGGGCCAATTATTCCTTTCTACTTTTGCGAAGAGCAACGACCATTTGCAGAGTTGTGTGCTTAAATATTATTGCGTGGTTGCGTAAAATATCAACTTTAATTGATTCCGAACAAATTTAGAAATTCAATAATGCCTATTTCGATGAAGGTATTACGCATATTGAGCACATTTATTATTCATTATATTGAATAGTTCAAGGTCTACCTGAACGACACCATTTGACATTACGTAGTCGAATTAATTTTGGCTAGAACAAATTTTTAGAACCCTCTTCATGGGCAATGTACAGCTGGACTTCATAAATTTGCAATTACTTGTCATGGGAATGGTGTCCCATTAAACCCTAAGGGGTGCGAAAGTGTCAGTCAAGTTAGGCAGCTTCAAGTCTCTGATCCATAGGAAATGAAATGGTTGTCATTTATTGTTTTAGTCCCAGATTAACATGCAATATACTTGACACCAGATATCAGAACGCAGGCCTATTTCGCATGTCTCTGTCGAGTGAGCTCTACTATGATTACATTGATCTACTAATGATTACATTAAATGGTAATCATGACACTATTTTAACGGAAATCGCTCAATTTCGCTTTTGAGCTTTTGAGCAAACCGAATACCTACATGTACATATTGAATATACAGCCGAGTTGGCTTGCAAAGTTACATTAAACGCTTATTGAACAGACGGAGGCCTACACATAGTGTGTATGTTATGTAATTAATGCGCTTTGTAATGACAATGGCAATGTTTGCACACGTTTTTATAAAGAATCAACTCCTAAAGCAGAAGTAACTGATGAAAGTTCAGCGTTCAATATGAGCCATTGAGTAAGTATACTAGATAGAGTAACAACTCAGTAATGACTACATTTCCAATGTGATAGCAGATTCGATTTGATCAACCCTTTAACGGCTGAGCCCGAGTTACCTCGCATCGAGCGTTATCAACAGTTGACTGGTGACGGTGACAGTGGAGTAGTGGGAAACTGATAGCGAGTTGACTCGTATCGGCAGGACGGGAAAATGCCTAAACAGATAGATTTTTCCTTTCAGCTGTTCAGGAATGCCGAGTTAACTCGGGCTGCTAGGGTGCTCTAATTTCACGAATGCCGAGTTGACTCGTTTTAAACATGGAATTACTGAATTCCACACTTTTGATAGTTCTACAAAGTTTATAGTTAATGTAAATTCGTATTCACTATCACCGGATAAATGAGACCTACTATACTGAAAATGCGGGTTCATGCATGACCAATTAATCAAAGCAGACCTGTGGAGTACTATTCAGTGCTTTATAACAGCGTGACAATGTGTTTGTTCATCAAGTGTATCTGTTGTTCACGGTTAATGACGAGTGAAATGTCGTTCATGGTAGAAAGTCCGTCCAAAGAAGACCAGAGAGCGGTTATTCAATTCCTGACCGCAGAAGGATGCATGTCAGCAGAGATCCATCGCAGAATGGCATCAGTATACAGAGATCGAGCTGTTTCAAAGACCACAGTGACAGAGTGGTCAAGGAAGTTTCGAGAGGGGCGAACTGAAACATCTGATTTGCCACGTCCTGGACAAGCGCACAAAGTGATGACTGAAAGTCTGACTGAGACCATCGATACCACAGTCTGAGCCGATCGTCGACGAAGCATTCGAGATCTGGCAGATGACTTCTATGTCTCAATTGGCTCAAAAGTTGCAGTATCACAAAGTATGCTCTCAATGGGTGCCTCGAATGCTTACTGAAGACCACAGGGAAAGACGGAGAACACTCAGTTTGGAACACCTGACTCGCTTCAATACCGAGAATGAGCAGTTCTTGCGTCGCATTGTGGCTGGAGACGAGACGTGGTGCCATCATTTCGAGTCGGAAGGGAAGCAGAGCAGCATGCAGTGGAAGCATCCAAGTTCACCCAAGCCGAAGAAGTTCCGAGTGCAACAATCGGCAGGGAAGGTGATGCTCACGGTGTTCTTCGATATTCAGGGCCCGCTGCTCCTCGAGTTTCTTGAACCCAACGAAACAATCAATTCGCAGCGGTATATCCAGACTTTGGACAAGCTTCACCAAGCGATAAAGAGCAAGCGACCCGGTATGTTGTCTTCAGGTGTCATTCTTCTTCACGACAACGCAAGACCACACGTTTCGAAGGCGACATCTGACGCATTGACAAGGAAGCGTTGGGAAGTTTTGGAACACCCTGCATACAGTCCTGACCTGTCACCTTGTGATTTTCACATTTTTGGTCTCCTGAAGAAGTTTCTCAAGAGACAACGATTCCGATCAGACGAAGAAGTGAAGACAGCTGTTAGGGATTGGTTCAAAGGACAGCCGAAGTCCTTCTTTGCCGACGGAATTCAACGCCTACCCAAGCAATGGGACAAGTGCCGGGAAGTCAACGGAGACTTTTTTGATTGTTGCTTCTGTTTTTATGTCAATAATACACAGTTGTTACTAATTGATTGTGTTTCTACTTTGTTTGCTTACTATTCTACAAATACAGTATAGCGAACGGGTTTCATTTAAACACGCCTCATAAGATAAGCACAAAGCCAAAGGGTTAAATGAGATCTTGTTGTTGCGTAGCACCACGTGTAAGATGTGGAATTTTTTATGTCTCGAAGAAATTGCATGTTATATGAAATTGACTGATCATGATAGCAATACAGGAAAAATGCTAGTATTTTACAATTCTATCGAGTCACCGATTAATGGAGAGGTGCATTTGTAAAATTAACTTCGATTGAAGTTTTTGGCACTTAAGCTACGTACATAAAATTTCCCCTCGTCGATTATTCAACTTTATCTTCTAGAAATCTGGACAAAAATAATGGGAGAGAATGATACGAGGAGGAAGAAATTCAGTGGATGAAAGATGTTTAGACTACATGATATTTAGTAGATGCAGATAGCATTACGCATGGAAATTTTGATTTCGTCTTAGCAACTTAGATGTGGAAGAGTTCATAAGACTGAAAAAAATAAGTATCCATGCAAATACCGATATCTCATGTATAAATCCACTACTTTCCATAAAATTATGCATTCAGTACAAGACTACGAATACATTTGTATGAATAAATAATGGCATTCACATATGTTCATATTACTTTTCTTATGAGGCACATATTCATTTACTAGGTGTCCCAAAAGTCGCGCAAAACTTTAAAAGGCTGTCATTTGCTTCAATTCAATCACATTGACATACGATTTTTTAAAAATTGTATCTCAGATCGGGGAATTTGATGTAGCATATTTGTTTTTATAGGCCCTACAATCAAACTTAATTGCCATTTTTTGGTGAATATGATAGCATTGAAGCAAATGACAGCCTTTTAAGGTTTTGCGCGACTTTTGGGAGACCCGGTATATGGCAGTTAGTATTTTTCATGCGGGTTGCGCAAAAATCACATGTCTGTCTGAAAACATCATGCATTCGTGCATGAATATGACCACTGGCTTCTTAGGGTAAGTACAGTATCTGAGGTTCCGAGAAGCTCTGGAGATTACACTGTCCTGGTTTTAACTCTTGGGTATTCTTCATTGTCTAACAAAGGCTGCTCTTCGAAAATGTTTCTTACCATGGTCAATTTTTGGATCATCAATGGCTATTCTCGGTCTCCCGGTAATTCTGGTGGATTTCAAATCACGATGGGTATCTACAAAGGAACAAGGATACCACTGTCAACTTGACCAAATTGCAACTGAAAACTGCTATTCAAATACAAGCTATTTTCATAATACTGGAGGTGAAAGGAGTGATAGCAGGTCAACTGAGCCTGAAATTAAGACATAACGAAATAATGAACAGAGCAGATTATCAGAGAAGGTATCATGCCCAAATATAGTTATAAATGTACATCAAAAGTAAGTAGTGTCTCATTGGGGATTTATTGGCTATACACAGGTCCAACGTTTTGCGTATTCACGCTTCTTCAGGGGCAAATAAGTTAAAGCAATCAATTAAAAGCAGTCAGTGCAGCGTCAAGAGAGCGCGATGTCTGCACCCTTATTTGATCCTTTGATGAAGAATTATACGAAATATCGGACCACAAAAACTCGTCTTATTCTTGAGAAGTCAGAGGCAATTATTGAACTATACCCTTATATGATGGTGGTATGATGGTGTGAGAATCAGAAATCGATCAGTTCATGCTTGCGGTTCATCGTAGGTTTCAAGCATTTCAGGAACCGAGCTTCACTCAACCGAGTGTCTATGGGTTCTTGCATTTGTCCAAGATATCTAACGAGACGTCATCGATAGAGGCAACAAAATTACACCGAAGTCTCTATCGATGACACCGTTGCCTCTATCGATGACTTCTCGCAAGATATTTTGGATAAATGCAGGAATCCAGTGGACAAAAGATTGTTTGAAAAGATCGTTCAATCTATTGCCATGTTGTTGTTGTTATGCATTTTTGTTTACATTATGTACGAATACATATACATCTATTCTTTCTTCAAATGTGTGGATTGTCAATGAGCTTTACATAGTCAAATATTGTTAAATGACATTGATAGCTCCTGGTAGGTGTCAAAACATATTTAGCAGTATGCACGACAAATAATGGCATCCCAGATGAATGAAGAATTATGAGGTTACATTGATATCTCGGACTGTGTGCGACCGGTTTTCTATGTTTTGTATAGCCTGATTGTGTGAAATAGCACAATGTGCATTCTAAAGCTACCTTCTATGTTGTACAAGGGATACTTATGACCGGGCAAACTGATTTCTAAGATAGGGATTTACTGGAATTCCTTGGTGTTTTTAATTACTATTTCCTGCCTGCACATTTTACCATAGCTAAATTTAGTTTAAATCATCGGCATAACCAGAATTTTTTAATGTATCGATTTGTACAGCTGTGAAATCGTAATATAGATGTCTATCCCTCTGCGGAGTCTGCGCAGGAGTATTAAAACATGCACATTCTCATCGCCTTCGCCGTTTTGGGTACTCTTATAATCTGATCACTTATCGCTTGGAATCAGTGAGATAGAGCATGCTGACTGTATTACCGGTCAAGAATAATGCATTTTTTCTCGAATGTTCCATGCTCTCGGAATCGATTTGATCCGATTCCAATAATGATGTAATATCAATAGTAATGGTGTAAGTCAATAATGATGTAAAACTATTGCAAAAATTCATAACATTTTGAATGAATTCTGTATCTCAATATTTTTTGATAACATTTCGACAAATAGCATTCTTTAAACATAAATTTCAACGTTCACGATGCTATAAATAAACACATATTTGCTGAATCACTACATTCTCAAACTGTATTCCAATCCACAATGAGAAGACAGTCAGACAATTTGGTAAGTAAATGTTAACTATGCGACTTCTCTTAGCCATTCAAAGCATGATATTACTACAGTTTACTTCAGCCGTTCAATTCATTCAATGATTCATCGCTGATTACATTGTAGGTGCTTTTCATTTCAAATACTACGTGTATTTCAAGATTTTAGGGTCAAATTGCTAAGATTTCTCTATTTGAGGCTATTTGTAGAATAAATGTAACGCGAGCGCGTCGATGCTTTCATCCAACTTCTCATAGAATCGAGCATTACCAGTAATTGAAATTATGAAAACATGCTGTTTGCTCTTTACTTTAAAGAATACATGTTCGGCATAGTAAGTGGTGTAAGTGAATCAATCACTGCTGTCGAATGCATGCATCAAATATTTGGTTTCACATATTCTATCTGTGATGTTTTGTCGCATTGGTCTCACACTTGTGGATCTACTAATGAGCCCATCTGCACCCAGGACTTCGGTTCGATTCCTGTGTCGTGGGATCAAGGGTGCTTGTGTCCTTAATAGTTGTCATTCTTAATAGACTTAATAGTTGTCATTCTCTTTAGATATTCAATGCAATGCGACAGACCTCTGCTGCCCATTATCCGGCTGGATATCGAAATCAGTGCATACCTAGTTATGAACGAAGTCATAACAAAAACGGGGTTCCAAATAAAATCGCTCTGACGAAGCAAAATCTGACGGGAAAAGGATCTAGGTTCTAATGTCGACGAGGAATGACTCGGATTAAAGTCCCAGACGGAAAATCTTGATTAGAATGCATTCCTTAAACATGAATGGGAAATCCGTGGTGGAGAAACGATCGCTTAATCCGATGAGCGGGATCAACATAGGAAATGAGTGAGTCATTAGAACATGTGAGTTACCAGAAATGTGCAGCGTCAAGGTGGCTCAGGACAGGAGAAGTACTTTCATGTCTGCCAATGTAGAACGGCGGGTTGTCACAATTAACGAAGTAAACTTGCAAACACCAAGTCAACGACATTACAGTTGATCTATTTCACACAAAGACTAAAGGGTAGAAAAACCTGGCCTGTTTTTCAAATATTCAAGTTATAAAATACACTATGTTTCCCATATATCATCATCGTTTATCTTCGTCAATATCAATCTCGCTTCCGAGGGTTTACTAACGTTACACAAAGCTACAAGTAACGACTTTGATAACATAATCCCAGCACCTTCGTGAGACACGATTATCGTATGTTATCGTGTCTTTATAAAACAGGGCTTCTACTTTCTGATATCATTTGAACACCTACATTGTCAAAGGAGCACAAGATATCTTTTTAGAACCAAATTCTAAAAATGCTTTGAAATCCAGGTCTCTAAACATGCTTCGTTTGCTTTAAAGCATTTGCTTTCAAATATGGTATTGAAGGCATGCTTTAGAACATAACTTTTATATTGTGTAAATATCGGTGATTGACAACCGATAGAGTGGCTTCTCTTGACGCTATCCATCTCGGGACAGGATATTCGGTCTCCGTCGCACAATGGCTAAGAACTGGGGCCTAGACAGTCGACATCTTGTGAGGCTTCACGTCAATGACCTCACCATTCGTTATCATTCGTGGCAAATTCAGACCTTCGAAGAAAGTAATTTGATCTTCCAGTGGACCAAATCCAAAAAATTCGGGTGTTGAGTTAGCTAGTTAGCAATACGCTAAAAGTAAAAGTCACAAATGTTGGTGTGGCAGCCTAGGTTTAAGAGTACGACAGGGAGAGGGTGCCCCTCGCATGGATGTTACAATTGATTGCGCTTTCTTACCTCTCTGTTGAAAAACAGTCGAATCTTTGGTAGGTCGAGCCTTCATTTCGTACTTCAACTTCCTTAGGCACATTTCTTGATGACACTCGAAGAAAATGGGTCTGACTGGAGCAGCGCAATGTTCACAGCGCATACGTTGAGGCTCATTTGGTTGATATTTTTGGTCTCTGCTCCTTGTCACGTTCTCTGGATGATGATTCAATGCATGACGAAGGAGGTGGAATGGAGAGAGTTGGAAATTGCTGCATAAGCAGCATTTGAAATTCAAATTCACCTGTAACAAGAGATCATTGTAAGTTTTGTAGTCTGCCCAACCCCAGTAATTTTCAAGTCAAAAACAGTTTGTATCTTGAACGTTCATTACTTTTTTTACAGAATTTTCACCCCTAACACAGCTACGAGCCATGAACGAAGCTAGGGGTTACTGAATGAAAAAATTACAAATTGCATTATTTTGAATAAATAGAAGAAAAAACAGATCTTCTAATCTGATTAAGCTGTACCCATCAGAAACCTGTTCGCACGCCTCTTGAAAGTATCAAGATCAAGTATCAGGGAAAGTGATCTGGGGAAGATAATTCCAAAGCTGTGCCGTGCGAACAAAATAGCTTTTTGAGCGACTCACAGTACGTACGCGCTCTAAGCTCACATGATAGCATGTGAGTGCATTAGTTCTGCGTGTGCCTCTGGAGAGGATCGCATCTTTGGGTACGGACTCATTTACTGCAAAGCTGCTTCTACCGAAATAGTATCTGTAGAAGAGACTGAGTGAAGTAACATCCCGTCTGCAATTTGTTAGCAAGTTTTTCACCCATAAGATTCTTGACACGTTTCTCAACCCGCCGTTCAAGAAGGTTAAGATGTTTGTGGGGCGCCGGCCCACAGATGACAGCAATGCCCAGTCATATTCATTCGACATAAAAACTCAAATGCTAGATATCTCATCTGAAGTTAAGAATATCAGTTCTCATCTGAAATACAGCCGAAAACTTCAAATAATAGAAATCTTGACCAAATTTGACGTAGTACTATTTGATGTGCTATCGTGCACACATTCCTCTAATACCCATTGCAGGCCTGTGATGATTAGCCTATGAAAAAAATTGAGGATTTTTTGTGAAAAAATTGAGGAATGAAAACGGAGCCTGATATGATAATTGCAAGAAAAACTACAAATTTTAGCACGGATTTTTGGTCAAACTTCAAATCATGAAAGTCACAACGAAGAAAGTAACCCAAGGGTTGACCACACCCCACTTTTTGAAGTTGTGCATATTGCAAAGGAATACTGACTTGGTCATAATCACTTCCCGCGTTGTTAGACAATTTGTCGTCAATTTGTCGTCAATTTGTTGCCTCAAGTATTATCTGCTTAAAATGTGTCGAACATAGGATGTCAAATCAAGCTGCTGATATCGCTCTGCTTCACGCTATCGTCTCCAATTCAATGATGCTTGTCAGATTTGTATACTGAATTATTTTTAATGTAGGAAATATCCTCAACCACATGCATCAGGGGCTTCGCAACGATTAATTTTTACGGACTTTAGACAAATTTGGGAGGAGAGTAACCCATAAGTATAGAAAGCTTAAAATCGTTGACGGAATGCTTGTGACTTAAAAAAAGTCAGTAATTTATCATGAAGGATACGTCACATTACACACTAATTTATTAATTTTAATTTATGCTACATAAGTTTTGGTGGGTTTTGTTTACTTGTTAGCGTTTGATCACATCGCTCCGATCTACATTCAAATGAACATGAATTCTCTCATACAACACAAAACAAGTGTCGGGAACAGGCTTGCCAGTTGAGTTGTTGGTCTCATACAGGCAAAGAGTGAAAGATTATCACCTTTATTCGCGTGAAGTTGCGCCGAGATATTGACGTCCACATCTTGCAGTAGACCCAGGTTGAAAATCTACCAACCCAGTACTATGTGGTTCAATGTCTTAATTAATCTAAGTTCACATACAACGATAAGCAATGTATGCACTAGTTTCACACCAACCTGTGTTCAGCAAATTATGAAACGATCTATAAGTGAATAATTCATCCAGGATAAATGTCGGTCGGCAGACCCTGGAAAATGTAGCTGCAAAAAGACTCATAAGATAGCAGAGCTTCATACGCTTCCAATCCCCGCACGCTAGTGACCAGGAGGCATGTAGACACTAAATTTAGGGACCATCCGCTTTACCCCGTCGGATGTGTTCATGTTCAGCGGAAATAAAATGGAAGAGAGTGAGTGAAACAAACGCTTCAGTTGATAAGAGCACTGAAATCCAAGTGGGCTGGGCTACCTATATGTCATCATATAATGGATATCGAAGATCGATATCCTTAAGTTCTTTAGTAAGTACAGGCATGCATTTAGCAGCCATATAGTCGCAGAAACATATAAAGAAGGTTGTGACTAAGGTCAAGATAATTAATGAAAATAATTGAATGTGCATTTTATTGTTGGAATTCTAAGCAATATTATGAAGTTAGAAGTAAAAAATTGCAGTGTTCAAATATACAATTTCTGTAGGTTGATCGCAGTGTTTCACTTATTAAATACGTGAAAGCATTTAATGAGTGAGTTCGACAGACAATAACTTCGGACAACTTCTCTGCTTAGCAAAATAAGTCCAGACGAACCGGAACATCTGCAGCCCTGAAGCTTGCAGAAATGAAAACGACATTCAACGTAACAAAGTGCGTCAAGGTAACAAAATTAAAAAAACAAGCTAACGATTGGCTAATTTTTGATGTGCTAAATATGACATGGCTAAAAGAAAATCATTATATCCTAAAATGTCTAGAAATTTAAAAATACTTACTAGAAGGACAAGCAACGGTTCTCCTCTCCTCATGTGGAATGAATTGGTGAGCAAGTCGCTCTTTTCAAAATTATGTTTATCACTTATATATTGAAAATATTCTATTTAACAATATGCCCATTCAGATGATAAAAGGACAGGTCTGTTTCCAATCAAAATATCAGATCTACCTAGCACAGCGGGATTACGCTATCTAAAATCTACCAAGTGTGTGAGAGAAAAATCATTAAGTTATAAATTATAAGAGAAGAAAAAGAAATAAATCATGAGTGATTCATGATTAACAGCATGGATGTAGGGTACATGTTACAGGATTCTATCTTAGCTTCTTGTTTGGAAGTTTACATATCATCGCCATTCGCCAAAAAACAATACATTATCCGACATTTAGTCTGTAGTGTGTCGTATTTGAGGAATTTCTCATAGTTAAGCTATATTTGAGGAATTTTTGAGGATTTGAGGAGTAATCACAGGCCTACCATTGTATCTCGGAAAAGTATGACATCTGATTATATCACGTTATTCTCAACGAAGACAAATGTGAGGAATTACTTATAAAATATCAAAATAAGTCACTAGTTTGACATTTTAAGTACTGTCCAGCAACACCCCATGGAAAATTTCCGTCATCGTGAACAGTCATAGAATTGAGCATTACTTGATATCTTTCTTTTAAAGAATAGCAAGATAGCACAAAGGGTGTCTTTTGAGTGCATTTCCCTAATGTACTATTGTTGAAGTATTCAAGATGGACGTCAATAAGCGCCCGCTTACCTCCATTGTTTGATGATTTGAAAGCTCTTTAATTCAACACAGTATACTTTTGTATGTTTACTTTTTAATATGGTCTCATCTGCATTTCTGCTTTTACATCCCCATTAACTCCTCTTCTTTTGATCTTCTGCAGAGGGAACCTTTCCAGTGAATAGACACTTCCGCTTATCCCAAGCACTGATTTTAAAAATTTAACTATTGAGTAATGTTAAGATGTTCTACAAAAGCACCGAAATTTGTGTCTTTTAGCAACACTGTCACACTGATAGAACGCAGGTGTCAGTCTCTTTATGAGCGATCAGACCAGAAAACTTTCAAATCTTACTCTACGAAGCCTAAATAGGTTTGCAGATATTTATGTGATGAATTAATGGAATTGCAATTAATTGGTCGCAATGAATTGATTGCCACTTTAAAAATTGCAATTAATTAATTGATTGATTTGTGTTGTTATGGTGGTAATTAATTGACAGAGTTACCTGCAATGCCATCACCTTTACCATCGTAGGAAAAACATCCCACCTTCAGTGATATACATGTATTTAGACACTAAAAATTGCTACACATATCATATTCACAAACAAATCGCTCTCAAGATTCTAATCAGGAAATACATACTTTTATGTTAAACTTTTACAACTCTATGTCATGTTCCGTTGCAGCCACATGTCTTTCACTTGTTTCAATAATTGATTATCAGTGTATAATTTTTGATGCATGAGCTTCAGTCTAATAGAATTTATCAATATTCACATCCAATTTAGTATACAAGTATATTCATTTCATGTAACTGAAATTGCTGCCTAAAATGTGATGTGATGCACACATCACGCCCTTGTAGCCTAATTCGTTGAAGTGAAATAACAGAGTTAAATTTTCAAAGTCAAGACTTGGTCTATTCATATAATGATGGTACATAATCGCAAATAATTGATTGCAATTAATTTTTGATAACTCCGGCTCACCAAGATCCCCTTGCCTTGACAAGCCTCTCGCAGAAGACACGGCAACTCTTCTTGAACGAGACAGATTTAAGTGCTACTATTGTCCGATAGGACTTCAAGGGCACTTCCATCAAGCATTGCTCTTAATCTCTGTAGCTTCTTCTCCTTTTGTAATATGCTCATCGATTTTCTTGAGACAATGAAGTTACTCGTATTTGTATTCTATTTAACTGTTCTCGCAACTAATATACACATGCCGAGAAAATAAATCTCGACTGAAATTAGATGAAATCAGACTATACTTACAAATGAACAGTAGACACATGAAAATGGCAAATATAAACTTGAGAAATAAAACTTAACTTAATAGCCGATAAAAACAATAATTAGAGCACTTGGAGCGATTGTGTGAGGATGACTCAATTTGTACGTGTCTCAATCAATTGGGAAACTTGATATCTATGTTGAATTCAAACTCTATATTTCTCATGGATGCGGACAGTGTAACAATATCCATACCTAGATAATAATTGCTCAAGGAATTATTTGCGCTTTTTTTCCTGAATTTTCGCCCCTAGCACAGCTACCAGCCATGAACGAAGCTAATGGTTACTAAATGAAAAAAATATAAATTGCATTATTTTAAATAACTAAAAGGAAAAAACAGATCTTCTAATCCGATTAAGCTGTCCCCCATCAAAAACCTGCGCACACGACTCATGAAAGTATCAAGATTGTATCAGGAAAATGGTCTGAGGAAGCTGATTCCAAAGCTGTGCCGTGCGAACAAAATAGCTTTTTGAGCGACTCACAGTACGTGGTTAGGTTCGTAGGCTACCATTTAGCGTAATTTTTAGATAAGCTGAGCACAAAATACACAACGTTAATTGAAACAGCAATGAATCTTTTTTCAAAAAATCACAGTTCATTTGTAATCATTTTTCAATGTGATCCATTTAATTCAATAGAATTCATTTAAATTCAAAAGATCGGTACCTCGTCTGATGTACTTCCGTGAGTAAACAAAGTTTTTTATTCATTTTATTTTATTTACTGAAATCAACTCAATTTCTGACAAATCTCACTTTTGTTCATTTGGAAGAGACATCAAGCTGAGCTGTTAAGTTGGTTTCCACCAGTGGTCGGGCCAGAGAATTTTCCATTTTTTTTGCAGCCCTGCTAAATTTTTGCAGGCCTACTGACAACGGCTAACTATAGCAGGGTGATCGCCGCTCTTATTAAAACTTGACCAAAATCGCCCAATATCTTCCTAGAGAAACTATGTATACATTATAGTCCACATTTCATGCTATTTCCGCAAACTTTGATATGGCTACAAACGCACTAATTCAAACGGAAACAAATCACTTGCAACAAGGAGGATTTTCCGAAAGCAATTGGTCATTGATGACCCTCGGAAAAGATTCTTCGTAATGATCTGATTACAGGTGCTCACAATAACCGCAATCAATGATTACGTCTGAGGAGCCATTTTTTTTTTGATATGTAAATTATTAAGCAGGTATATTGCTACCCAATCCATCTTTTCAACAATTATATGTGATAGGTGCATGTAACAAATGTAATCAAAAATCACTTATCTCACAACAAAACCAACTACAAAACTTTACAACAAAATTCGCGACACTCATTAAAGACATGATCTGTTCCAGTTAGCATCAGGCGTCGACAAAAGGGTCACAAGAAAAGGAAGAAACTAATTCAGCAATAAATATGGAAAGTAAAAGTTCCCATCAAAAGAGGAAAGATTTGCACCTTGTGATTTGACACATAAACACTGATGCTTTCAGCAGCAACAAACTCAACACATACTAACAACTATTGCTACAACTTTTCCCTTTTGCTAAACCTGCTGCAGGAGGTGGAAAACTACGATAGCCAAGAAGCTTTGACTAACTGATAATATAAAGATTCATGCAAACATAGTAATTAGCTATCAACAGTTTACGTGCTTTTTATTCTGTAAAGCAACATATCCTCCATTAAACAGCATAGGTTCCTTTAAATGTACAAACAACAAAATTTCATTTTTTCGCAGTAGGCCCGAACACCGGTTTCCACACACAAATCAATCGTGTAAATATCTTCTTGTACCCATAAATGACTTCCCAATTCATCTAATTATTTCAACATCATTACCATTTTAGGAATTGTAATGCAAATTTCGGCAACATTTCAGCATTTTAAATTTTTTATAAAATTGGGAATACATATAGTACAAAACTGCACAATCGAGAGCAAATGAATTCCACCATCGAAAAACACACACCAAACATGCAGGGCGTTGATTTTCGTGTAATTATGAGCCATACTTGAGGAATTAAAAATCACCACGCAAACCGTGTGAAAATGAAAATCGATTACATTTCAATTAATTTTTCCATTTTCCTCAAATCTTGCTACTCAGTTATTTATTCATATGTATTTATTACTAATTGCAGATTTTCTTACCTGTTCATGGAGATTCTCACAAAAGATTCGCCGATGACAATACAGAAGAAGTTTCGGCAACACTGACAAGCAGAGAGGGCATCTGATTGCATCTTTGTGATTGCGACGCTTATGACTTGACAAATGCTTCCTTCTGGCCACATCCTTCCCGCAAAATTCACAAATGTATTCCCCTAGCGGTTTAATGTGTTTCACAACTTCAGTTATAACGATATCAGAATCATCTTCACTTTGATTGTTGATCAATGATTTTGACTTAGCATCCTTTATCAAATGCTGATTAGTTTCTTGAATTCCATTCTCATCGGCCGCACCAGCTGTTTCAGAGACCGACTGTGGTACAGAATCTGATGGTTTTCTCAGTAGGTCTTTCTCAACATTCTCATCGGCCGCACCAGTTGTTTCAGAGACCGACTGTGGTACAGAATCTGATGGTTTTCTCAGTAGGTCTTTCTCAACATTCTCATCGGCCGCACCAGTTGTTTCAGAGACCGACTGTGGTACAGAATCTGATGGTTTTCTCAGTAGGTCTTTCTCAACATTCTCATCGGCCGCACCAGCTGTTTCAGAGACCGACTGTGGTACAGAATCTGATGGTTTTCTCAGTAGGTCTTTCTCAACATTCTCATCGGCCGCACCAGCTGTTTCAGAGACCGACTGTGGTACAGAATCTGATGGTTTTCTCAGTAGGTCTTTCTCAACATTCTCATCGGCCGCACCAGTTGTTTCAGAGACCGACTGTGGTACAGAATCTGATGGTCCTCTCAGTAGGTCTTTCTCAGCGTTCTCATCGGCAGCACCAGCTGGTTCAGAGACCGAACTTGGTATGGAATTCGATGGTGCTTTCAGAAATTCTTCCTCTACGTTCTCATCGGCCGCACCAGTTGTTTCAGAGACCGACTGTGATACAGAATCTGATGGTTTTCTCAGTAGGTCTTTCTCAACATTCTCATCGGCCGCACCAGTTGTTTCAGAGACCGGCTGTGATACAGAATCTGATGGTCCTCTCAGTAGGTCTTTCTCAGCGTTCTCATCGGCAGCACCAGCTGGTTCAGAGACCGAATTGGGTAAGGAATTCGATGGTGCTTTCAGAAATTCTTCCTCTACGTTCTCATCGCCCGCACCAGCTGCTTCAGAGACCGAATTGGGTATGGAATTCGATGATGCTTTCAGCAATTCTTCCTCTTTACTTTCTTGCTCTTCCTTGTTATCATGTTTTTCTACTGACACAGCCCCATCGATAGCTACTTCACCATCGCACGAGACTAGAATGCCCTCATCATGAGGCGTATTACCATCGCACTTTTTCCAAACATTAACTCCAGTAGAAACATCTTCGTTAGAAACCTGTGCAACACTTGAAGCTACGTCTAATGCGTCAGATGGCTGGTCATCAGCTTTACCTGAGGCATCTCTGTCTACTTGCGATGTGTGGTTGGATATTGGTGGTTCATTGATGTTCAATCTCACGTCTACTTCTTCGTCACTTAGTGAAAATTCTCCTTTGTGATCACAGTCCTTGTCGTCACCTTCGTTATCTGATAGGGATGGAGGGGACAGCGGCTCAAAAATATTAAACAAAAATAACTGGCTGAAATCCTTGCAGATTCCATTTTCAACACCTTTTATTCTATCAATGCACCTTTTTAAAGAGTTTTTATTTATTGTTAGCAATGATGTCACTGATTTTTGTTGACTATCCGACGCTTGCTTTGGTTTAGATTCACTATTGGCTTCTTCGACTGGTGTAGGGGGCAAGACCATCGTCTCCCCTTCTCGACAAGACGTAAGGGACACGACGGGTTGATTATCCGACACTTGTTTTGGTTGGAATTCATTATCGGTTTCTTCGACTGGTGCAGGGGACAAGACTATCGTCTCCACTTCTTGACTTGACGCATTACATGGAAGATTATATTGAGAGCTGCTTCTCAGTATACGTAGTTTGCAGCGTTCATTTTCATTAGTAGATGATCCATCCTTGTCTGCAGCTTGTTTTGAAGAAGACACGTTGATGTTCTCCGATGGTGACTTTTGCTTCGATGTGCGGCTGGTGTCATGCCTAGTCTGCATCTTTCTTTCTGGATGACTGTTGCTCGCATCTCTGTTATAATATCGAAGGACCACTTTGTTAGCCTCTTTTGAAGAAAACGTATAGTCAGCAAGTGAAGATAGAGACATATCCATGGAAGTTGCCAACTTGCAAAATTTGGAATGAATCTCGGCAAAATAGTCAAGAAATGTTCCGTTACAGTCCGAACACTCGAAGCGATTCCCGTTCTCATTGATCTCTTCAGAATGGAAATAAATTGCATGCCAAAATAATGTAAAAGGAGAATTGAAGGAAAGTGGCGGGTTACAAAGTTTACAAGGCGATAAGAGAAATTCTGCATTATGTTTTGCATTAGGCCGATTGAAACACGTGAGCAGTGAATGCAGCGGAAGCAATGATGGTGATGTGAGACTGTGGCAAAATCTGCAACGAATTATCTGCGATGACGGATGAGCTGTCCTTTTGTGATTGCTAACAGATCTCTTCGATAAAATACCACAGATTTCACAAATTTCGCAATTTATTGACCTGGTCTTCGTTTCAAAAACTTGTGTAAAATTCACCTGTGGCAAGGCAGATGAAGAAGGAAACCGAGGAGCAATATTAGCATTATTAGGATCGATGACATAACAAATGAATAGACTAGCAAAGGGTGGGATAGTAGAACGCGTCACTCTGTGTCTATCTGCTAGAGGTAACGATTTTCTGAAGTTTTTCACACCAAGGAAACGATTCCCTGTGTCAGAATCATCCGACTCTGCATCGCTGCCGTCACTGTAACAAATACTGTCGGAGTCTTCGAAAGGATCGATTTCTAAAGAGACATCTGATGACAATGAGAAAATAGCATCAGAATCTTGATCTTTACTATCGTCGGCAGTATCTAACAAATCATTCACTTTCTTGATTTTCGCAATCGCCGTTCTCTTCGTCTTCCGCATGGCTGGCGAATCTTCACCACGAGCTTTTTCTTCTTCAAATTCATCTTCATCAGAGGAAAAGATTCGAATCCGTGAGGGATTTCCTGTTCTGACTTCACTCCTATCCAGTCTGATCTGCAGCGACTTTGTAATAGGGGCTTCTTCTACTGTTTCTTGGGAGTTCTGATCGACATCACTTTCATCAGATATCATGAGTCTTGACATGCGAACACGTTTGGTGGATTCTTCTCCGCTACTGGATGAACACACCTGATTACGCTTCCGAAGCCGAGTGAATCTTCCCACGCGCTCCGATAAATGCGCTACTTTCGTTCTGGTATTGTAGCAGTGAGGTTTGGAAATGTCAGCATTCTCCTCACTACACGACTCTGCGGCGTTGAACGCTTCACCTCCTGAGACCTCATCATCCCATTCAAAGTTTCTTGCAATACAAATGTCCCTCTCAGAAGCCTCTTCCATTGCGACGATACTCTCAGGGGTTTTATTGACCTCAACGACACTCTCAGAGGCCTCTTCGACGATGTTCTCAGGGGCTTCATTGACCACAACGATGTCCTGAGAGGCCTCTTCGACATCGACGATACTCTCAGGGGTTTTATTGACCTCAACGACACACTCAGAAGCCTCTTCGACTTCGACGATGCTCTCAGGGGCTTCATTGACCACAACGATGTCCTGAGAGGCCTCTTCGACATCGACGATGCTCTCAGGGGCTTCATCGACATCGATGATGCTCTCAGGGGCTTCTTCATCCTCATCGTGCATAGCATGAGCAAGTAATGAAGACCAATCCACTTGAATTCTGTCAGGAGAAAGCGTCCGCAATCGTGGCATCAGTCTGATTGCTGAGTCATCTTGATTGGCGGGACTATCGGGCGAATTTTCTGACATTTTCTTTTGGCAAGTCTGGATGTGTTTTGAGAGAAGATTATCAGGGAAGATTGATGCACAGTACGGACAGAGGGATCCTTCTACAAGATGATATCTTCGTTTGTGTACCCGAAGCCTAAGAAGGGACTGTTGTCTGTCGTTACAGAATTCGCAGCAGAATCGTGCCTTACGCGTGATCATGGCCGATGACGTTGACTCTGAAATTAATAAATGAATTTTTATCAGCCGTAAGCTGCAAATATTATATTTAACATACATTGCAACATCATCCATTTATAAGACGCCTATACAAGTTGATAGAATTTTAAGACGACATTTTGGACGGCTAGGATTTCTAATCGAAGGCTAATTTTGACATAATGTTAGCTTTTTAACCATTAATATCGGTGTAAAACCTTATCTAGCTGGCCCACAAAGATAAATTGCTTAGAACGCTTAGAACTAGCACGAGGGGTAAGAGGGTCAATTTTTCATTGAATGCAATTTGAAGTCTGAATTCTGACGAACTAAATCATTGACACAGCATTGAACGTTCACAGTCAGTAAATTTAGATCGTGAGGAGTCGAATGATGTGAATAATA
This sequence comes from Prostheceraeus crozeri, assembly GCA_907163375.1. Taxonomy (NCBI): domain Eukaryota; kingdom Metazoa; phylum Platyhelminthes; order Polycladida; family Euryleptidae; genus Prostheceraeus; species Prostheceraeus crozeri. The sequence continues at coordinate 463,779 of CAJQUW010008619.1, forward strand.
TTTCCATTTGATGAATTCATCACAGGGAAACATTGAGTTAAAGACAAGTAATTTTCACTTGGCAGATGTTCAGACTTCCATATGAAAACGGTATGTCGTAAGTTCCCTAATGCGACTTTGCTCAGGCAGTACGCACATCCATCCCGCGACAGCCCAATCCATCTCTGTGAGCTAGCCTTATCGATTATATGCAGCCATAAACGCCTCATGGTGATTTGACGTTTTAAACTACATTTGCAACTGCTATTGACTACATGGTAATTTAGTCTTGTGTAATTTATCTAAAGCACTATGTGGGAAAAAGGAATCAGCATTTATTTCGCAATGAAGTTTGCATCGATTCATTTGAAAGATGGGTTAAAATTTTTCTAATTTCTCTTGAAAGGATTAGTTTCAAATCTATGAACTAAATGCTTGTTGACGGTTAAGTCATTGAAACTTCTGTTCTCTATATTCCTTTAAAAATAGTTGAAAGGACAGGGCAAGAAATTATATAGAATAGTGTCAAACAACGACCAGGAAAAGTCATTTATGTACAAACAAGAAATGTGTCATATTTTCCACTCAAGATAATGGATCTTGTCCAGTGAGAAGAATCAGGAAAAATTACAAATTCCCCTGATAAATCCACACTGTTCTCAAAATCAAATTGCTGCGTTTTCGAATGGCTTCTGGTACAGTGAGAAACAGGTTATCGGGAAGCATACCCTTTATAGTTTGATGAAGTTATCAGAATATTCGGGTCTCAATATTTGCACTATCCATGGCATGAGATCCAGTCGCTATCGTTATAGCTGAGAAAGGCTTTAAGCCAGGAGATCCTTTCTATTATTGTACAAAAGGACAGGATGCGACAAAAGAATGCGCCCTGACAAGAAGGAACCTACGAACGCACTTTCGCAGTCTCTCGAAAATAAAATTTTTGCTACAAATGAACAAAAACAGCAAATTCAGCATGTTAGCAGAAAATCGAAATTAATCTTGAGGATGAGATGGTTAAAGAAACAAACACACGCATCGACTTATCAGACATGGCCATATAAAAATCGTTCGATAAGAACTGTTAATGAATCGAGAACTAAGTGTCATTGGCATAGCGCAGAAGTAAGAATAGAATGCTTGAATATGTGGGCCGACAATTAGGATGCTTCGCGCTGCAGACGCACTTCAGAGACTTAGGAGGCAAAAATGGTTAATAATTAGATATTAATCGTTTCGCATG